>CM042156.1:33738536-33748536 GCA_023376005.1 Doryteuthis pealeii
AGAGAGAGTAATCTGATATGAGCAGTTGAGGGGGGGGCTGATGGAACGTGTGGCACTCCACCTCAAAAAAAAAAAAAAATATCTGTGACTGGGCTAGTTATGTTTTAGATTTGAATCCCTTTTGGAATTTTCATTACAAATTTCCATCTGTTGCAGTTTTTGTGTATATAGTTATTTATTAAGCTTAGCTTAGATATGGCACAAGGCCAGAAGTATGGGGCACCCAGTGAGAATCGAACTCACTAACATGATTGATTTTGTGTATATAAGGCATGGGGCAAATGGTCACTTCTACTTATAGACTCGTTGACTAGCACATGACCTTAGAAAGATTCCTATTGTCCAATCACTGGCAGTGCTGCTGCTGCTGTTGGTGTATTTATACAGGTCTGATTCTAAACTTATGTCATTGACATTTGGATTATCTTGGACATCGGACTTACAAAGAATACTATAACACCGGATTCTTATTGGCTTGCTTACTTATGCACTACATCTGGAACTAAGGATGCCGGCCAGATACTTAACACCATCAAACAGATTTTAAAAAATTTTTTTTTTAAATAATCATTGACATCCGCTTAGTTGACCTCTCCAATATTTGTCTGTGTCAAGTGGAATCGAAAAGGTGAAGGTTGTTTTCTTAAGATGATCAACAATATTTTCATAACTTGTTGACATTTATGCAGTTTTCACAGACCTTTTATTTTTTTTTTTTCCAAACTGTTTTCAAATAATTATACAAGTGTGAATCTCTCTCTCGTCTTTGCATTTTTCACTAATTATTTTGGTCTTTTGACATTTTTCTAAACGCTAAACTTTATTCAGAGACCCTAATTTTTAGGCTCGGATACCATACCATAATTTTCTTTCGTTTTTCTTTTTTATGATAGCTATAAAACTTTATTTCTGTGTAGGTATTTACCCAACCCACTCGTCACAGGTAGGATGTGACACAAATGGTCGCTTTAGCTCAGTCGGTAGAGTCTGACTAGGAACTACAAGGTTCCTGGTTCGATGCCAACTCAGCATATGAGTAGCACAGGGATCTGTGCAGTAAAGTAAGGAGCTGATGGTAGGTGTGGTGCATCACCTCAGACACCTAAACAATCTCCTTGGTCTAATGCTAGTGAAAAAGGGATAGATAGAGCATTCAGCCCCCCACACACACACACTTTACTCCACAGATCAGATTACCCAAAGTTGGCGAGGGCTGGTATCAAATCCAGAATCACAAGGTTCCAAGTTCAATACCGGTCCCCACCAACTCGGCGTAGAAGTAGCACAGATTGGGTAATCTGATATGTGCGGTAAAGTGGGGAGCTGACGGCAGGTGTGGCGCTCCACCTCAGCAAAACAATCACCCTGGTCTAGCGCTAGCGAAATGGGGATATACTCCCGCACTGATACCGACAATAAGCTACTCCGCCAACTTTATTTGAAAAACCCAATGAACTGATCGTTACGAAGAGGTGAGCCAATAATTGCATGGATTAAAAATCAGTACAGATTGCGTAGGCATCTGTAGACACTTAAGAATTTTTTTATTTATCAAGCGATGATGATGATGATTGTTGAATATTTACTAGAAATAGAATTTGATATTTTTACTTATGTCATGATTGGAAATTGGTGCTAAAACTTAGCAGCTGTTGGTTATTGATTTTAGTAGACGAGAATCCATTGGATACAAAAAAAAAAATTGTGTCCAAGATAGGCAAGGATTTTCTGGTGCTATTCTGTCCTGGCCTCCTGCCTTAAAGAACGCTAGGCAGTGATAGCTCAAAAAACAACCCTCCCTACGAATGAAGTCCCTAGCTGAAGCGGTGCTTGCTGAAGCGCTTAAGGCGTTTTTCCCGAAAGGTTAATGCAATATTTTACCACCTCCAGTCTTTTTTCAACAAGTAAATGTAAATATTTTAACCCTCCCCCTATTTAAGGGAGGGGGGCTAAATATTTATATTTACTTGTCGATAAAAATATGGCTTACTTTTAATGTCTTCAAACCACTAAAAAAAAAATCATTTGTCGATAAAAACGCCTTCAATCTGCTAAAAAAATTTTTTTTTTCGGTATTTTCATTTTTTTTTTTTTTTTTTTTTAGACAATTGATTACAAATAAAAAATCAAAATATTTTTTTCGGTATTTTTATTTTATTTAGGGAGGGTTGTTTTTGTTTTCAGCTATCACCGCCTAGCATTTTTTAAGGCAGGAGACTAGGACGGAATTCTGAGAATAGCACTAATTTTTCTAAAAGAATCAAAGCAGTCTCTTTCTCTTTTCAGTTATTTTCAAGCCACAATTCAACATTATTTTATACTAGAACTGGTTACCCAGTGTTGCCTAGTTAGAAGTGGTGGGGGGTACAAATAGGAGTCTCGCAGATCCATTATTGTTGAATCGCGAGTTGGTTCATTGCAGGATGCCCCATTAAAACCCTATGCAAAAAAATCTTTGCATTGATCCAGACACTCTGAAAAGAAAAATGAATGTCTCCTATTTAAAATATTAAATACAAAAAAATTCCATGCTGTTATCATTTAGATTTTATTTTTTAATTATCTTAACGAATATAAATCACGCCTTTATTATTTTTATTCAGAAAGGAAGATCTGGTGATAGTGAATGTGTATATATATTTACTTTGCTGTTAATTGTTTTATTGTTGTAGTTTCCTCCAGACATACATACACACAACTGCCTTTTATATATGTTTAGATGAGAAGAAAATATTTTAAAAATATAACAAACACAGGATGTTATGATTAGGGGAAACAATTTTATGTGTCAATACTTAAGCATTTCGGTATATTGTACCATCTTCAGGACACTGTTAAGTAATGTTTATGTGAGGGACAAAATGAAAGATGTTAAGTGTATAGTGAATATGATTCATATTCACATATTCACTATACACTTAACATCTTTCATTTTGTCTCTCATTACTTAACAGTGTCCTGAAGATGGTACAATATACTGAAATGCTTAAGTATTGACACATAAAATTGTTTCCCCTGATCATAACATCCTGTGTTTGTTATATTTTTAAAATATTTTCTTCTCATATTGTCGGATTAATTTCCTCACCATATTTCCATATGTTGATAGATAGATTATTTGGGTTGGTACTATTTCAAATGTGCTAGAAGGCGGCGGCTGAGGGTCTTAGTGTACTAGATATGATATTAAAATCTATCTAATGGTGAAGTAGTGGTAGTATCTGTTAGGGTCCCATCTATGTATTAAATAAAAAAAATGAGTTTAAAAAATTGATTTTGAAAAAGAATTTAGTACCTGTAAGGTTCAAAGTGATATATACTTGATGATAAAACTCCGACAGAGGTTGATAGACAAAACATTTAATAAGTATACAGCACATGGATATGACGAGATACATAAAGTAGATAAAGTGTACATAAACATACATACAAAAGTAGAGATAATGACACATTCATGAATGGTAAAAAGATAAACATAAAAGCCACAGACATGAGACTAGGAATAGTCCATGCTGTGTGAATCACTTACAGTAATGTAAGGGGGGCCAAAGCCCCAACAAGAGGTGGGTAGACCAGAGTCTAACCCATAGTGGTGTCTCGTGGGTCGAGCAACAGGAAAAGAGGAAGAGACGTTAAAATCAGCCGCTTAAATATCAAAGGCCCTTAGTGGGAACCAGCGAACTAAACGGGCAGACAACTCTCCAGGCAAATACGAAAGTAACGCCACATACCCATCAAGAAAGAATAAAACAAAACAACTTCGTCATAAAATAACCCAACAAGAGTTGACATGTCGTAAAACTCAACCAACCAACCAATCTGCTGTATCAAAGAAAAACTGCATGCAAGATTTCTCTTTTCACTTATAAAGAAAATCTGGTTAAATCCTACTTAACAGACCTAAATTCCACCATCATATGTCACCCCGTCGAAAGAAAAAAAATACCAAAAAACAGGAAATTAACCGAATTTAATGAAATTTTCAGTCTTGATATATTAATGAATAAAAGATATAATGCACCAGTTATTTTTTTAAAAAACTTTCAAATTTTTTCAGGTCAGTTAATTTGAACCACATATCTTTGAGGCGTAACACAGATTCTCAAAGATACGTGGTTGAAAGTTAACTGACCTGAAAAAATGTAATAGTTTTAAAATAAAATAACAAGTGCATTATATCTTTTATTCATTAATATATCAACACTGAAAATTTCATTAAATTCGGTTATTTCCCTGATTTTGGTATTTTTTTTTTTTGTTTCGGTGGGGTGACGTACGATGGAATTTAGGTCCTTTAAGTTTGATTGAACTGAAAATCCTTACCAAATAGTCTTCAACATACACTTGTTTCATTCTCTGATAATATTCAATTGACATCTTTAAAATGTCCGTAATATTTGGCGCAAGAGGTTGTATCAGGATAATAAATATATGTAACTACCAGTGGCAGTTATGGCCAAACTGAGCCAGAGAGTCTGGAACAATGCCAGCCTTACCAAGAAAGACAAACTATACATCCACAAAGCGTGCGTTCTTAGTACACTCCTTTACAGTAGTGAAGCCTGGACCACATACTCAATCCACTAGAGGAAACTTGACAATTCTCACCCCAGGTTCGTACGCCGCATCCTATGTATTTGCTGGCAAGGTAATGTGCCGTAACACAGATATGCTGGCCAAGCAAACATGAACAGCATGTTAGTCATGATCTGTGAAAGGCACTTATGCTGGCTTGGTCATGTCAGGAAGCTCCCGACCGGTAGGGAGACCACACCAACACTTCAAAGATGTCTTCAAGAAAGTCATAAAGTAATTGTTTGTGGTTTATAAAATGTCTGATTATTTGATGTTTTAGTTATGACGTTAAAATCTATCTTATGGTGAAGTTCCAATTCTGGAACTCGGATTAGTGTGGAGTACCCCTACATCACCCGCCCTGGCGTTAGAATGCACCGACTGCACCTCTGCAGAGGGGTAAGACTCCCCCAATGGGGCCACCTGTTGGCTGTGGGTGGCGACCCATGATGCTTAAGGATAGAGCCCAGATGGATGAGCAGTTCATGACATGCAATACTCCACTTTGGCCCTATCTTGGTCTAGACGGGTGATCGGAGAGGCCCCCTCCAATCAATCGGCTTGTCACGTCAAGCCCTAGCACCTATATGATTTTCCCAACCCTATTGCCCTTATGGCAAGCCCCAGCCCCTTTTTATCATATGGGTGCTAGAAGGTGGTGGCTGCGGGTCTACATGTCCTGGGAATGACGTTAAACTCTATCTGATGGTGAGGTTCCAGTTTTGGAGGTTTGGGGAATGTGGAGTACCCCATTCATCACCATTGCTCCCTGGTCCAGTCTGACCCGGAGTGGTAGTACCTGTTAGGGTCCCATCTATGGGTTAGATAGAAAAATGTATTTATAAAAAAATTGTATTATCCATTAAGAATTGATTTATTTCAAAACTTTATCGGCATTAAATGACCCACTGAGGTTGATATGCCGTAAAACAAAACAAACAAACAAACCAATTCTGGAGCTCGGATTAGTGTGGAGTACCCCTTCATCACCATTATTCCCAGGGCCACTCTGACACGGAGTTGTTGTACCTGTTAGGGTCCCATCTATGGGTTAATTAAAAAAAATTGAGTAGCTATTGTTATGGTAATTTACCACACACGCATAAACTCTTCCAATTATAAATAGCAGCAGGTTCTGCACTTAAGTGAGAGTTAATATTTCAGCAGACAGCCAATAAGACAGGCTCGCGTGTAACCGACTCATTGGTATATGTTTGTACTACTGTTCTTTGTTAATATATTTGTTCAACTCATTTTCTGTCTTGTGTCTTTATTCTGGACCTCTAACCAGGCCACAACAAATAGTTAAAAGATTTAATCTTCTATATAACGATACTGGTGTTCCTACCTAAAAAATACAACCGTTATCCTCTTGCAACACCCTCTGGCTAAAAATGAGACCATCCAAGATGATACACAATAATGTAAATCCTGATTATCTGGTGTTGTTTATCTGCTGAAGCCAATAAGACAGCCTCGCGTGTTACTGACTCATTGGTATATATTTGTACTACTGTTCTTTGTTAACATATTTGTTTAACTCATTTGCTGTCTTGTGTCTTTAACCAGGCCACAGCACCTATCAAGAATGAATAAAACAAAATGTCTTTGGCATAAAATAACCCAACAAGAGTTGACATGCCATAAAACCAATCAACTAACTATTTCACATGGTATAAAAGTCAAAGCTGGTCTCGTTTGAAATGTGTTTTCTTTATTCACACTTGAAGATTTTCCACTTGAGAAATTTCACCTGTTGGCTGTGGGTGGTGACCTGAGATGCTTAAGAATGGAATCCTGGTGGCTGAGTAGTCAAAGACATGCAACACTCCACTTTGGCCCTTACTTAGGTTAGACAGGTGGTTGGAGAAGCCATCTCTGATCAATCAGCTGGTTATGTCAAGCCCTAGCACCTATAGGAGTGTCCCACTCTTATTGCCCTTATGGCAACTCCTAACACTTTTTATCATATGTGTTAGAAGGTGTGGCTGAGGGTCTTAGTGTCCTGGGTATCACATTAAACTCTATTTAATGGTGAGTTCAATTCTGGAGCTCTGGGGAATATGGAGTACACTTTCATTACCATTACTCCCAGGTCCACTCTGACCCATAGGGGTAGTAACTGTTAGGGTTCCATCTATGAGTTAAATAGAAAAAATGAGTTTTAGAGCTAATTGAGTATCCATCAAGAATGAATAAAACAAAATATTTTTGGCATAAAATAACCCAACAAGGGTTGATATGCCAATTCTGGAACTCTGGGGAATATGGAGTACGTTTTCATTACCATTACTCCCAGGTTCACTCTGACCCATAGGAGTAGTAACTGTTAGGGTTCCATCTATGAGTTAAGTAGAAAAAATGATTTTAAAGCCAATTGAGTATCCATCAAGAATGAATAAAACAAAATATTTTTGGCATAAAATAACCCCACAAGGGCTGATATGCCGTAAAACCCAACTAACCAATTAACAACACATTCCTAGTGTTGTCAATGCGTTAGTATGGTTAAATAGAAAAAAATGTGTTTAAAACTAATTGAATACCAATCAAGAATGAATAAAAAAAATCTTTGGCATAAAGTAACCCAACAAGGGTTGACATACTTTAAAATCCAACCAACCATTTTGCATGTTATAAATCCAACGCTGGTCTCGTTTGAAATGTTTTTTCTTCATCAATAAATTCCTGCAAAAAGATGTCTTTATTCACACTTAAAGATTTTCTGCCAGTAAGCAGTTTCCACTTGAGATCAATGAGACATTAAGGCCTACTAGCAGGACCTGTGAATATACCACAGTATGATACTTTGATAATTACAACATTTGATATGGTTACTTAAGAGCTATTGAAAAATACTTCGATATGTAAAAGATATCTTTATTCACACTTAAAGATTTTCTGCCAGTAAGTGGTTTCCACTTGAGAACTTGAGATCAATGAGACATTAAGGCCTACTAGCAGGACCTGTGAATATACCACAGTATGATACTTTCATTACTACAACGTTTGATATGTTTACTTAAGAGCTATTGAAAAATACTTCGATATGTAAAAAATATAATTAAGTTTTAACTCTCTCTCAATCTTTTTTTTCTTCTTTCCTTCTTTTCATTATGTTTGATTGAAACAGATTAGCATTATCGTTTCTGTGCGCTCACCTCCCCCTCTCTCTCTCTTTCCCTACTCTTTCTTTTTATTTCTTATTATATTTTTTCTGTGTAACATGTCCTTTTTCTTCCCTTTCTTTATAATAAAAACGGAATGGTCCATTATTTAGCTGAGGTGACGACACTCATGAGAATTCAGCGGATAAACAAGACCAGATAATCAGGATTTACATTATTGTGTATCATCTTGGACGATTTGGACGGTCTCATTTTTAGCCAGAGGGTGTTGCAAGAGGATAACGGTTGTATTTTTTAGGTAGGAACACCAGTATCATTATATAGAAGATTAAATCTTTTAACTATTTGTTGTGGCCTGGTTAGAGGTCCAGAATAAAGACACAAGGCAGAAAATGAGTTAAACAAATATATTAACAAAGAACAGTAGTACAAACATATACCAATGAGTCGGTTACATGCTAGCCTGTCTTATCGGCTATCCGCTGAAATATTAACGCTCGCTTAAGTGCAGAACCTGCTGCTATTTATAGTTGGAAGAGTTTATGCGTGTGTGGTAAATTACTATTACTCCCAAATACTCTGTTCTGAGGAGTTTCTGAAATCTTTTTAAATTTGACTTCTTATTTTGAGGAATTCTTAGAATGCAGCCACAGTCAATAGTCTCTATGGGAACTCAGATAAAATGGTATATTTTAAAGATGGAGACATTTCTACAATGGGTGACAAACCTCTCAAATTAGTAGACTAGTTCACATATCTAGGTAATAATATCTCCTCTACAGAAAGCAATGTCAATGTACTCATAGGAAATGCATGATGGGATATTTCAATGTTCACTATTCACATTAGGATCTCATTCTATTCAAATATTATATTATATTATATGAATATGGAGGCGAGTGGTTAGAGTCATGGAAGATGGACTCGTCGGTTTGAGTTCAATTCCTAGACGAAGCTGTTGGCATTTCACATAGCGCTAATACCCTTGGGAAAGGTATGAATCCATATATTCTCCCTCCAGCTATGGGTTAAATAGTAGGTAACCAGTAACCAGTCTAGGAGAGGATAACTCTGAATTCAAAATTCCTGCGGTCAGTCGTTGATTGGGTTTGTGGTATTCCTTGATGCACCAATTCTTTCCTATCGACTGTGCCAAAAAGTGTGGAATGGTCCTACACAAGCCTTCACCACTATAAACAAATCACTGTGTTGGTTGTTCATTGGATGAACACTCATGCGTTGAAAATCGACGAGAGAGCCCATTGGATGAATATTATAATATATAAATATTATATAAATAAATCCTAGATAATAAATAAAATATCATTATATTGTATAAATATTATAATATACTCCAATTTTTATTGTAATCTTCTGCTCAATTACAATAAACTAACCATCAGTTTTTCTACTTTGCTAGAGTGTGGTTGTTGCTTTTTTCTGATATATATATATATATATTTACCAACCCCTCCGGTTTTTTTTATATAAGGTGTGTGCCAGATGTCCACTTCTACTTATAGACTCTCCGAGAACCATGTGACCAACTTATTAACTAACCACTGGCAGTATTCTGCTGCTGATATTATTATTTATACTGGCTGTTTTGGTCATACTTACTTGAGCCTTCGTGGATGACGGAACATAGGATTATATCACTGGACCTTTTGACACTACGTAGGATTCCAAAACTTAGGACTTATTCACTTACCAAAGGATTCTATAGCAAAGGACTTATTTACTTATCGAAGGATTCTATAACTCAGGACTTACTTATTTATTTACTTTAAGTTCTTTACAACTGGCCAAGGATGGCGGCCAGATACTTAACAGTGGTATCCAGTGGTGGTAAAGCAGCTGTGAGCGGCTTAACTCTGCCTGCCAAATTTCCCCAATGGCTGTACCAAATTTTCTTGGTATTTGCACTTTGCTTGGGTGTGGTGGCAGAGCCATTTAAGTAGCTTCACACATTTTTGAATCATTTGTTCAGCTTCCATGAACGGCAGAATATTTAAATGAACATTGCAGAAATAGAATCATGAAATACAAGTGCCAATTAAAGAGATTTTAGATTTGCAGAAATATTTTTTTGTTAGAGGCTTTTGTTCCTACTTTAAGCTGCTCACAGTGGTTCTACCACTACAATTGAGATAAGGCAGAAATCTGTTGGGTGACACCTTACCTTTGGTTTGGTTTGTTTTGTTTTACGGCATATCAACCTCGGTGGGTCATTTAATGCCGACAAAGTTGTGAAATAAATTAATTCTTAATGCATAATACAATTTTGTTTATCAACT
>CM042156.1:33753536-33831036 GCA_023376005.1 Doryteuthis pealeii
TAGTACCTGCTGTTGCTTAAGTGGTCACCCAATTAAGTATTGAAGCTGTTAAGTATTCTATGTTATTATCGCCCTGGACCAGGATTGAACTTGAAACCTACAGATGATTAGATCTGTATTAACTCAATCCTTTTATTCGTTGTGCCATGTGTTTGACAAGAAGGTTCCCAAGTTTGAAGAGAAGGTTTCCAAGTTTGACAAGAAACACCTGAAGAAGGCTGGAGGGCACATCGGCTGAAACATTGTGTAAATAACGATATAGATGAGGACAACAGTCCGAAAAATCAAATAATACAAATACTTAATTGGGTGATCACTTAAGCAACTGTAGGTACTGTAAGCAACTCTGAGTCCTTTGTTTATCAAAAATGACTTGTGATCACATTGGTCAAAACATTGTGTATATAACAATAAAGATGAGGACAACAGTCCAATAAATCCAAATAATACAAATTATCAAGCCTCATCTAAAAAATTCAGACAAATAATTTTTTTTTTTATATGAAACAATTAAATGAAAAATTGTTCAATGCTTCAACAAGTGGACGTTATATGAAATGATTGCAGGGATTTTTCTCAAATTTCAGGTTGTCTCAACAAACAGCAACAACAAACAGCAACAACAACAACAAAAAGGTTACTTTTAGATTAACAAAAAAAACAAAATTTGTTACAAACAAAAATAAGGTCAGGTGATATACATTTTCTGATACCCTATTTTTCTTATCGTCCCAATAATAATAAAAACAACTTCAATGAACACACACACATTGTAGTTATATAGTTATATGATTGAGTTAAAAATATTAACATTTTTACAAATTATTAGAAATTAGCAGGACCTGCTGATATACCACACTATGATGATTAAATCATTAAGTTTGATATGTTTACTCAAGAGCTATTGCAAAATAGTTCAATACATAAAAAGTATAATAATCTTGATTTAACTCTCTCTCTCTTTTTTCTTTCTTTCTTTCTTTTTTTTCATCTTTTCATTATGTTTGATAGAAACAAATTAGTGTATCGCTTCTGTGCGCTCACCCCCTCTCTCTATCTTTCCATCTTTTTTTTCTTTCTTTCTTTTTTTTTCATCTTTTCATTATGTTTGATAGAAACAAATTAGTGTTATTGCTTCTGTGCGCTCACCCCCTCTCTATCTTTCCTTTTTTTCTTTCTTTTTTTTTCATCTTTTCATTATGTTTGATAGAAACAATTAGTGTTATCGCTTCTGTGCGCTCACCCCTCTCTCTATCTTTCCTTCTTTTTTCTTTCTTTCTTTCTTTTTTTCATCTTTTCATTATGTTTGATAGAAACAAATTAGTGTTATCGCTTCTGTGCGCTCAATCTTTTTTTTCTTTCTTTCTTTTTTTTTTCATCTTTTCATTATGTTTGATAGAAACAAATTAGTGTTATTGCTTCTGTGCGCTCACCCCCTCTCTATCTTTCCTTTTTCTTTCTTTCTTTTTTTTCATCTTTCATTATGTTTGATAGAAACAAATTAGTGTTATCGCTTCTGTGCGCTCACCCCCTCTCTCTATCTTCTTTTTTTCTTTCTTTCTTTTCTTTTTTTCATCTTTTCATTATGTTTGATAGAAACAAATTAGTGTTATCGCTTCTGTGCGCTCACCCCCTCTCTCTATCTTTCCTTCTTTTTTCTTTCTTTCTTTCTAATAAAAATGGAATGGTCCATTATTTAGTTGAGGTGACAACTCTCATAAAAAAAATAAGGATTTGGCGGATAAGCAACACCAGATAATCCGGATTTACATTTTTGCATTTCATCTTGGATGATTTGGATGGTCTTATTTTTAACCAGAGGGTTTTGCAGAATGATAACAGTTAGAAGATTAAGGAACACGAGTATCAATTCTACTTAATTATGGTTTTTTGGGTTTTTTTTTAGTGGCATATTAACCTCAGTGGGTCATTTAATGCTGACAATGTTTTGAAATAAATTCATTCCTAATGGATACTCAGTTGTTTTTTTAATAAACACATTTTTCTATTTAATCCATAGATGGGACACAGGTCCACTACGGGTCAGAGTGGACCTGGGAACAATGGTGATGAAGGGGTGGTCCACATTCCCCAGACCTCCAGAACTGGAACCTCACCATCAGATAGTTTAACATTATACCCAGGACAATTTTTTTTTTGTGTTTCCAATAATCGGATGTTTTGGTCATTAAAGCTGTAAATATTTATCCGAGTCGTTTAAATCTTTAAATCTGTTTGTGAGTACGACAAGATTTCTTTTTTAGTCAATGTGTAATGTAACTAAATAAGAACAACAAGTCAACAACAATCAGAGTATCATATTGAAGTGCACTGCTTATTTTGCAGGTTTTATCGTACTTACTTGGGAGTGCCAGAAACAAACAAACAAAAAAAAAGGTTCATACATTCTCTCTCTTTTACATCAGTCTGAGTGACATTTTTTAAATGTCAGGTTTTTTCAAATAAAAAAATAACCCACCCCCCAATTCTTTTTAGACTTTAATTTCTAAAAAAATTTACATGTAATATTATTATTACTAGCAGAACCTGTAGATATATCACAGTATGATATTTTAATTACAACATTAAATGTGTTCACTTAAGTAAAGAGCCGGGTTAGCTCAGTCGGTACAGTGTTCGGCTAAGAACCACAAGGTTCTTGATTTGATACCGGCCCTCGCCAACTCAGCGTATGATTTTTTTCAAATAAAAAATCATCCCTCCCCAAATCGTTTTAGACTTTAATTTCTAAAAAATTTAGATGTAATATTATTATTACTAGCAGAACCTGTGGATATATCACAGTATGATATTTTAATTACAACATTTAATGCGTTTACTTAAGTAAAGGGTCGGGTTAGCTCAGTCGGTATTGCGTTCGGCTAGGAACCACAAGGTTCCTGGTTCGATACCGGCTCTCACCAACTCAGCGTATGAGGAGCACAGGGATCGATGTGGTAAAGTAAGGAGCTGATGGTAGGTGTGGCACTCCACCCCAGATGCAAGAACAATCTCCTTGGTCTAGCACTAGTGAAAAGGGGATAGACTCCCTCGCTGATTGGCTGATACCAACTTTAGGCCACCCCCAACAACTTTACAACTTTTTTACGTAAGTACTATTGTAAAGATTGAAATAATTTCAATATTACAAATAACTTTTCCTTTTTTTTTTTTTTTTCAATTCAGTTTAATTTTACATTGGGTATTTAAGTGACACAAGACCATTTGGAATGTTTCATTTTTAAAATTGGGTGAAATAAAATGGGACAAATAAGAAAGTTTTCATTAAGCAGCACCAGATAATCTGGATTTACATTTTTGTTTTGCCTCTTGAACAATTTGGGCAGTCTCATTTTTAACCAGAGGGTGTTGCAGGATGATAACAGACAGAAGATTTAGGAACAAGCATATCAATATATTATTATTATATAATAATAATGAGTAAAGGGTTTAGCTCAGCTGATAGTGCACCAGCCTAGGAATTGCAAGGTTCAGGATTCAACTCAGCACATGAGTAGCATAGATTGGGTAATCTGATCTGTGCAGTTAAGTGGAGGACTGACGGTAGGTGTGGTGCTCCACATCAGAAAAAACAATATTTCCTGGTCTAGCAGCAGCAAAATGGGATAGACTCCCTCACTGTCCAGCTGATACCAAAAATAAGCCACTCCGTTAACTTTTCTTACTTATCATCATCATAATAAATAATACTATAGGGTAATTCCATGTCAAATCATCCAGGCCATGTCACCCACCCCCTCCAATCTTTCTGAAATTTTGTCCAAGTGTGGACTATGTTAAAGTTAGACAATACCCAAAATTTAAGCTTCCAATTCTAAAAATTGGCAAAGTTATGTCGATTTTTAGCTCTCCAAATTTGGAGGGGGGTCATAAAAAATGGCAACTTTTTATAACCCATTCCTAAAAAGGTGTTTATAAAAGCATTTTTGCTCAAGGAATCCAAAAATGCTATCAAAAAACTATTAAAGTCAACCAATTTTAAGTTATTGGATTATTTCTGATTTTTTCATGGCAAAATCAATATCCCAATGTGGCCCTGCATCTATGAAATTTTTTTTCTATTATTATTTCACATATATTGAATATTATTTGTACCAAAAAGATAGTTTGTTTTTTGCCCAAAACTGAAGCTAATCGAAGCTAGAAAGATTGAAGGGGGAGTGACAATTTTATTTTTTTCTGGATGATTTGACATGGAATTACTCTATTACTAATAATTGTCATAAGTTTATGAAATAAATGTTATTTCAATATATATATATATATATATATATAGGTTAAGTAAACAACAAATGTGTTTATTTTTAATGGCTTTAGCCGACAATTTTGGAGGATATGTGATTGAAGTCATACCTAATTTTGAAAATTAATTAGTTAATAATTAATGAATTAAGCGGGCATATATGTTCAAATGTAAGGCTAAACAAATCGAGAAAATGTCAATCCCTGAATGTACATTTCGACTATTAGTCTCATCAGCAAGGTTAGACATGGGAGACTGCTCCGTGTTGCTGATGAGACCTAATAGGTAAATGTACATTCAGGATTGACATTTTCTCGATTTGTTAGCCTTACATTTGAACATATATGTCCGCTTAAATTCATTAATTATTAACTAATTAATTTCAAAATTAGGTATGACTTCAATTAAGCACATATCCTCCAAATATATATATATATATATTATATATATATATATATAGAGAGAGAGAGAGAGAGAGAGAGAGAGAGAGAGGGGCTTTTGGTTTGATTTGGTTTCTTTTTTTAATGGCATATCAACCTTCATTGGTTAATTTAATGCCAAAGTCATCCTTGTAGAAGAACAGTAGTGTTACTATTTAACCCATGAGGGGGTTTATACCTTTCCCAAGGGTATTTTTGAGCTCTGGGGAACATGGAATACCTCTTCATCAGCATTACTCCCAGGTCCACTGTTAGGATCCCATCTATGGATTAAACAGAAAAAAATGAATTTAAAAAAAAATTGAGTTTGACAAAAATGTTAAACCCATCAAGAATGAATAAAACAAAACGTCTTCAGCATAAAATAACCCAACAAGGGTTGATATACTGTAAAATCCAACCAACCAACAACCAAGGGTATTAGTCTGAAAGTGAATGTAATAGGATGACTGGAGTTCAAAATGATGTCACAGTCTAGCATGTCAGCCACTACACTACGGGACTCCCTCCGAAGAAGATTTGAAGGTGAAGGAAACATTTTTCCGATTTTTTGTCTGTATCTATGAAAGGTAAAATTTTATAGCTTTCAAAATCTGATCTGCTGAGTTGGTGAGCTTCAAGCAAAGATTAAGAACTCTATTTATAGGATTTTCTTTGATCTGTTTAAATCTGTAATACAAGCAATAATTATTTGAAATTGATTTGTATATACAAAATAATGTCGAGCCTTACCACCAATATGATTGTCCCAACTCTATTGCCTTATGGCAAGTCCCAACCCTTTCTATCATATATGTGCCAGAAGATAGTGGCTGAGGGTCTTAATGTCCTGGGTATGATATTGAACTCTGAGAAATGTGGAGTACCCCTTCATCATCATTACTCCCAGGTCCATTCTGACCCTGAGTGGTATTACCTATTAGGGTCCCATCTATGGGTTAAAAACATGAGTTTAAAAAAAATGTTTAAAAAAAAGAAAATGAGTCGTTTTTTTTAATTGAGTACCCATCAAGAATGAATAAGACAAAGTGTCTTTGGCATAAAATAACCCAACAAGGATTGACATGCCATAAAATCAAACCAACCAACCAACCAACCAACCAATACTAACAGACAATTTTTTTTAAACTACACGATTGTTCTAAATATTTTTAATCTCTCTTTTTCCTAAGGTATTTGAAAATGTAGATATTTTTAATTCATCGGAAACAATATAGATATTTTTAAACTTATCGGAAACAATTTTAAAGTAATTTATAAAATAAATAGCAAAAGCTATAAGTAGAAGAAATTTTTTCCCTAGCTATGGTTAGTGGAATGAGAACAGGATACCCCCATGGATTGACTAAAGGATTAGGTTTAAAGTTCCGTGATGGCTCCCGATTATGACAAGAAGGTCCTCGAGTCTGACAAGAAATACCTGAAGCAGGCCGGAGAGCACATTGGCTGAAACGTTGAGGATGAAGACAATAGTCCGAATAATCCAAATAATACTAATCATCAAGCCTCATCTCAAAAATTCTGAGAAATATTTTTTGATTTGTTTTTCACTTAAAAATCCAGTTGAGTTTTATTCATATACAATTGTACTCTGGAGTCTGACTTTTATCATTTAAAAATTTTTTTTTTTTTGTATTTTTTTTAACACCCAACCTTTAAATTTCATCTTAAAGTTTGATTTGATGATTCTATGAAAAGGATTCATTTGTACGTTGTCTCCTTAGACACAAATCGTGATAATTTTCATCAGAAGTAAACATGGAAAAAAACTATTTAAAGGACAAAGGGAATAAATGTTTTTTTTAAATTGAAACATTTTTCGAGATATTCTAAACAATCCTTTATTGTTAAAGAAATAATAATCCAAGCAGCAAAACAAACAAAAAAATCAAAGCAAAAAAATAGAAACCTTGTATTTTGGCTATAAGTTGTTTCATTTGAGGCAAATATTTTGAATTTTAAAGTGACATTTCTGAAAGAAGAAGTGGGTGTGACCAAAATGAACTTAAGTGGCCAGGAAGTTAACGATAACTCCTACTTAAGTAATTGAGATGGAAGGAAGTTAGCAGAAATTCATTGTTCAACCTTAAAATTCCACCAGACTAGAAACCATGTGATGGTATTGTCTTCTATTAGAATTCCCCCAAAACCAACATTGAAAATCTTTAGAAATAAAATATTAAAACGAATGACTTCTAATCAAAACATGGGGTTTCAGTCTTGGATGAGGGATTTTTGATATCTTTTATTGAAATTTTCCAGCACTATTTGATATATATATATATATATATATATATATATTATATATATGTGTGTGTGTGTGTATGTATGTAGTAGTAGTAGTAGTTGTTGTTCTAGTAGTAGTATAATGATAATCATACAACAACCTTTTTTTTTTTCTACGACTAACAACATTTATAGGTTTGGTTTGATTGTTTTATGGCATATCAACACTCTTTCAGGTCATTTGATTGGTTGGTTGGATGGTTGGATTTTATGGCATGTTAACCCTTGTTGGGTTATTTTATGCCAAAGACGTTTTGTTTTATTCATTCTTGATGGCATTAGCTTTTTTTTTTTTTTTTTAAACTCAATTTTTTTTTAGAACTCATTTTGTTCTATTTAACCCATAGATAGGACCCTAACAGGTACTACCACTCTGTGTCAGGGTAGACCTGGGAGTAATGGCGATGAAGGGTTACTCCCCACTCTCGTGTCATTTAATCCCAAATCAAGTCCTTTTGATAATTAAAGGACCTGGGTTGTTTACAGTACCTGTCAATGCTTAAGTGGTCATCCAATTAAGTATTGAACAGACTTGTCACTGTTTAACTTTGGTAATCTAGTGAGAACTGGTGCTTTCAAAATGAATTGGTTGTAATACAACATTCATAAATGAGAACGGATTTTATAACTTGTTTTAGTAAAACCATAATTGTATGTGTGGAGTCGCAAGAGGTTTAATGTTTTAGGTTTAAACCCATGAGGGGGTTTATATCTTTCCCAAGTGTATTTTGGAGCTCTTTAGGTAGCTGGTTATTCTTGGTGTGTGTTCCTAGGGTTTACTTTTAACCCCATCTTATTTGGTGGTTGCGCTGAAAAGGAATTTAAAAAAAAGACTAAGACAAAAGGTATTTTAAGAATTTAGGCTTTATTCATGGTCATAGCCATGATGTGGTAAGGAAATTCTTCCTGGGTAGTGTCTAGTCCCAGTTAAGGTCTAAGTTTGAATAGCCGGGAGATTATTTTGGGGGTTGTAATTAAGTCCTTTTCCCACACATGCTTGGAAGATTCTTCCAGTCCGAAGGCTCATGGGAGTTTGTTGTTTTTTATTTTTTTTTATTTTAATCCCCACATATGTATTAATGTACCAATATTTTGGCCTTGAGCAAGTTCTTTTTTTTTTTGTATATAGCAAACACATTTAATACATTTTTACAATCTAAAACAATTGGAACTCTACATTCATTGAATTTATGAATGGACCAGTAGTAAAAAAAAATTATGAATGGACTAGTAAAGAAAACTGAGAGCTAAGATATCACAAGTTTTATACCAGGTGTTCCATTCATAAAGCTTCTTACTACACACACATCAATGAGAAAATCAATACTTTGTTTCTTTTCTCATTTTAATCAATTTTTTTCTTCTGAGTTGTTTGTATTATTTTCACGAGTAAGAATATGCGCCCTCTGGGTGAAAGTATTTAAGTTTTAATGTAATGAAATATATTAAATCAGAAAGAAAAACGGAATGGTCCATTATTTACCTGAGGTGACAACACTCGTTGACCATCCAATCGTTGTCACCTCAGCTAAATAATGGACCATTTCGTTTTTATTAGAAACAAAGAAAGTCTATTTGGACAGTCTCATTTTTAACCAGAGGGTGTTGCAAGATGATAAAGGATGTACTTTTAAAGAACACGAGTATTAGTATATAGATGTGAAAAATAAGAGTTGTGAAGATGATTTATTAATATTTGAAATTATTCTGTTGACGTTTCATAGTTGTTACAGTATCTGCCTAGGGAACCACAAAATTCTGGGTTCGATATTAGCCCTTGCCAACTCAGTGTATGAGTAGCAGAACTGGGATTTCTGCGGTAAAGGGGAGCTGATGGTAGGTGTGGTACTCCATTAGATGCAAAAACAATCTCCCTTGTCTAGTATTAGTGAAAAGGGGATAGATTCCCTCACTGTCTTTGTTGATACCAACAATAGGTCATTCTGTCAACTTATATATCTATAATCTTCATCAAGACATTCAAATATCGTCTGGTGATGTTGGTATATTTATTTATCTTCTATTAATAATGGAGATTCGCTTCTGGTTTTTGTCTGTAACAAAAATTACGTCACTGCTTACATCACATTACCCAAAATCGTCATAACATAGAATAAAATTTATTCTACGATTTTTGGCATGTTCAAATTTTGAGTGTATTTATTCAATAAATACACTCAAAATGTGAACATACAACATTAGACAGTCCTCATTGTTTTTTAAAACAAGTTTTAATAAATACATGACTGGTATTATATATCTATATATAGTTTGTTTTATTTTAATACATATTTAAAGTTTACATTGCAAATTGTTTTATTTTTTAATCCTTTAATGAATTTGATGATTTTACTTACTTAGGGTACAAACTCGCTGACATTGAATTTTTTACTCCCACCCCTCAGGCAATACATTTCAAAAATCTATTTTTACATCGCCCGGAGTGTGTTTTTTATTTTGTACTAGTCATAATTAATGATGATAAATAAGTATTTGATAAAATCACTTAATAAATACGCCAACATCACCAGGCAATATTTGAATGTCTTGATGAAGATTATAGGTATATATTTGATTGATCAAAGGTTTTAATTAGTATTATTTGCACTATTGTCCTCATCTTTATTGTTATCTACACATTTGGCTTACTTCAGGTATTTTTTGTCAGACTCAGAAACCTTCTCTACAAACTCGGGAACCTTCTTGGGACTTTCAACAGCGCCCTTTATTCAATCCGCAGGGTAGACTTTTTTCATTCCATTAACCATGACCAGGTGCAAGTGTTAATTATTCTATATTACTATTGCCCTTTACTAAGATTGAACCTGCAGCTCAGAGATGACTGTCACTTAGAACTGTATAAACTTAGCACCTATATCCATTGTGCCATGTGTCCAATTGGACAATTCAGAGTGAATTTTTGGAACTTATAAACCTAATGTCCTATTTCACTTAGATTTTGAAATATCAATTTTGAAATCTATTAATAATGGCGATTGTCTGTATTTCTGTCTGTAACAAAAACTACGTCATAGCTCTACGTCACAGATTACGTCACAATATTCTTATGCTATATACACCCAAAATTTGAGTAAGCAATTTTAAAAATTGTTTTTTTACTCTCATTTTTTTTTTTTTTTTTACAGTAACAAGAAGTTCACTAAAAAGTTTACAACTAAATAAATACCTACTATTTTGTGTAAAATTGATGTGGAAAATATTCAAAATAATTGTTTGATTATTACATGCACGCAACATTTTATTTGAGAGGGACGGGGCTCAGTTTTCATTTCAAATTGTTTTTTTTTTTTGTTTTTTTTTTTACTCCTTTAATAAATATGAGGATTTTGCTTACTTATGATACAAACCCTCTGACATTGAATTTTTAACTCCCACCCTCTCAGGCAATATCTTTCAAAAATTAATTTTTACGACACCCGGAGGCTGTTCTCTGTTGCTAGTATCTATAAATCATCTTCACAACTGTTATTTTTCAAATTTATTTATTACTTTTCCACATACTATCGGATTTATTTCCATTTCTTCCTTACATGAAGAATATGTATATACAATGTACTTGGTTTCTCAATATTAGCTTGGTCTGCCATAAGACCACTATAAAAAAGGCACTTCTCAATGAGGATTATATTGAAACAAATTAACTGTTGTATATCTTATTACATAGTTCATGAAACCTGACCCATTGTCAATAGCAAGGTTACTTACTGATTGGCTTATGGTATAACCATGAAAATACATAAAGAATCAATTGTATTCACGCTTGACTTCTCATTGCGGATGAAAGTTCTCTTCCTCATTTATTCAGCTTATGGAATTTTCTTTTCTTTTTTCTTTTTTAGTTTTTAAAAGAAAAAAAAAGTCTTGTTAGTATGTTTTAGTTCTACATGGTGGTCCGAAAGTCTTGTCACCCCTACATATCTTATTATAATGGAGATTGTGTGTTTTTCTGTCTGTAACCGAAACTATATTCCTACTCAAGTCACAATTCTCTTAGTTATTGACATCACATTCTCCATGATTTTATTTTTATTTAACCTCAATTATTAATAAAATTGTCTGACATTATTAATACTGTTAACTATGTCTACATACTGACAACATGCAATTATATTCATATATACAACAAAATAGCGGTTTACAGTGTGAACGGGAAGGCTAACTAGCATATTAATATTTAAAAATTGAATTTAATAAATATGTGCTTAGTATTATTGATTTCTAACTGTTTGGTTTTATTTTAATGAATATAAGCAAAAATCTCTTCAATGAATCTTAAATGAAATCTATTAACAAGAAAAAATAACTGTCATTTTATTCTTTACTTCCTCTTTTAAGTAAATACTTAAATTTGAAAAAATAACAATGAAAGACGAGAGTGATGGAAGAGTATGTTTCAGTTGTTCCATTTTTATTATACTCCCTCTGTTTCAAATCTTTTATTATAATCTCTCTGTTTCAAATCTTTTTATCTGTATTCTTATTTAGTTTCATTAGCCTTTCTAATTTAATACAATATTTTATTACATTAAAACTTAAATACTTGCACCCGGAGGGTGCATATATTTGCTAGTTGTTTTAACTTTCATTATTTTTTTGTTTTGATAATATAATAACTAGGTTATGTAATTATTTTACCTCTAAAAAAATATGGTGACAAGACATTCGGACCAGCCTGTACATTAATCCACAGGATGGTCCGAAAGTCTTGTCACCCCTATATATTGTTTTAACTTTCATTATTTTTTTTATTTTAATAATATAATATATAAATTATGGAATTATTTTGCCTCTATAAAAAAATACATATGTAGGGGTGACAAAACTTTTCCGACCACATAGTTTAATGTACAGGCCGGTCCGAAAGTCTTGTCAACCATACATATTGTTTTAACTTTAAAAATTTTTGTTTTAATAATATAATATATAAGTTATGTATTATTTTGCCTCTAAAAAATGTGTAGGGGTGACAAGACTTTCGGACCAGCCTGGGCATTAATCTACAGGGTGGTCCGAAAATCTTGTCACCCCTACATATTATATTAACATTCATTATTTTTTGTTTTGATAATATAATATATAAGTTATATAACTATTTTACCTCTAAAAAAAAACTTTTGGACCAGCCTATAAATTGTTCAAGACTCGAATAACCAGTCGCTATTCAATAGTAATGGATCTGTAAGATTAGCTTGCTAGCCATTATACCACGATGGGACGCTCTTTGTACCAAACCCATTCATCACAGGTAGGATGTGAACAATTTTAAGACCCAGTCACATTTATCATCATCATCATCATCATCATCAGTCTCATAAGACTAGCCGGGAGGGAGTAGCTGGGGGGGGGGCGGTTGTAAAGGCACCCCTGATGATTTTCTAACAATCACCTGCTATCTATCTCGGTCGTGAGCTGCACCCAATGACTCTTCAAAAGACATGCCCATGTCCACTCCCGGATGTTATCTACCCCCCTCTTCCTCTGTCCCCCTTCTTCTCTGCCCCCCCCTTCGTCCCCCCCCCCAGCACTGTGATTTGCAGGATGATCTCATCACTTGTCCATACCACAATTACTTTAACAAACATTTACTATAACTATTTCTCTGAATCTTTGAGATGAGGCTTGATAATTAGTATTATTTTGGATTATTCGGACTATTGTCCTCATTTTTATTGTTATCTGTACAACGTTTCGGCCAATGTCCAAATAATACTATTTACTATAACATCTTATTTTCATATAAATATTGCAAGATTAAGTTTTGACTGTAGTATTACTTTTATACCTTTATGTGTATCAACTGTAAATTTATAAAAGCACCATGTTTTAAAAAAGAATCTTATAAGAAATCTTGAGCAATGTTATTGCTTCACAATTACAAAATGTTGGTTAAATCCTACTTAACAGACATAAATTCCACCATCGTATGTCACCCCGCTGAAAGAAAAAAAAATCTAAAAATCAAGGAGTTAACCAAATTTAATGAAATTTTCAGTGTTGATATATTGATAAATAAAAGATATAATGCACCAGTTATTTTATTTAAAAACTTTTACATTTGTTCAGTTCATTTAACTTTGAACCACGTATGTTTGTGAATCTGTGTTATGCCTCAAAGATACGTGGTTCAAAGTTAACTGACCTGAAAAAAATGGTCCATGCAAAAAATAATGAGTTGTAAAATTTAAGAATATTTTGAATGTTAGAAAAAAATGGTATGATTTTAATTTGAAGACCCTTAAAGTTGGTCATTATGAATATCCCCCCCCCCCCCAATGAATATTTGATCCCTAAACTGAGAAAAAAGGAAATCCAAAAAGCAAATGGAATAATGACTCATCAAATCTGATTGTTTGATTGACATGAGATTTTTGAAGTCCAGACAAAATTTCATTTGTTCATCTAAAATCAATAAAATCATTAGAAAAGATTTTCCTTTTTGTTTAGACTGATTTATTTTTAGCAAAATATTTTTCTTCTTTATTCAACATAAAGAAAACATCCCTTTGTTATTTTTAATGGCTGTGGTTTGAACTTTCTTTCTTTTTTCTTTTTTTTTTTTAACAGGAAACCAAAATGAAAAAGTTGATGCATCAGATGCAAAAGTTTATTAAAAATCCAAAATGTGAAAACCAAATTGACAAAGAAAATGGTGGACAGGCAAATTTTATCAAATGGACCAAAAAAATTTTTAAAAAATAAATAGGAATTAAACATTTACTTTTTTTTTATTACTTAAGAGAAGTTGGTATTAAATCACAGATTTTGAAAAAAATATTTGTTAAATTTTGAAAAAAATCTAGTTGTGATGCCACTGATTTATCCATGATAAAGTTTGTTTGTTTTAAACATACAAGGCCATTGCTCTAAAACGATGAGCCTATTTATAATAAGTTACAACTCAGAGGAGGATTATGGGTAATATTCATAATAAGCTAAGGATGAGTTTATACTTTATTATGTTAGAAATAAAACTATGAGCATTTATATAAAGATTATTAAATGTTTTTCATCAGATCAATTTGTTAAAGTCTTTTAATGAAGTAATTCATAAAACATTTATTAATCTTACTTTTTTAGTTGAAGTAGAATTTTTGTTTTGATTTATTTTAATTTTATTTGTCTGAATTTTTTAGATGATACTTAATAATTTTTCTATTTAACCTATAGTTAGTCTCCTAACAGGTACTACACTCCGGGTCAGAGTGGAACAGGGAGCAATGGTGATGAAGGGGTGCTTGACATTCCCCAGACCCCCAGAACTGGAACCTCACCATCAGAGTTTAACATCATTCTCAGGACATGAAGACCCTCAGCCACCACCTTCTAGCACCCATATGATAAAAAAGGTTGGGGCTTGCCATAAGGGCAATAGGGTTGGGGCAATCATATAGGTGCTAGAGCTTGACAAGACCAGCCAATTGATCAGAGGGGGTCTCTCGGACCGCCTGTCTAACCTAAGTAAGGGTCTAAGTGGAATGTTGCATGTCATGGACTGCTCATCCACCAAGACTCTGTCCTTAAGCATCACAGGTCGCCACCCACGGCCAACAGGTAGCCCCATTGGGGATTCTTACTCCTCTGCAGAGGTGCAGTCGGTGTATTCTAAATTTGTTGGTGTATTGAGATGAGACTTAATAATTTGTATTATGTGCAATTCTCAGACTGTTGTCCTCATCTTTTATTGTTATACATATCTACCCAACCCCTCTGCATGAGCAGGATTTGACACAAGGTCAATTTCTTAAGCAGAGTTTAAAAGGTTTTCCCCTAAACTGGTTGCCTAACCAAGGTTAAAGAGACCAGTCCGTCCTACTATTTATCCATAGCTGGAGGGAGAATAGTTGGATACATACCTTTCTAAAGTGTATTAGCGCTATGTGAAATGCAAAAATTGCCATGTACAAGATTTGAACACGCATTGATGAGTTCATTTCCTACAACTCTAACCATTACACCACACGTTTCCATCTTTATTGTTATATACACCAGTGGTTCTCAACCGGGGCCCAAATGCCCCCCCCCCCGAGACAATGCAACATTGTTTTAGATCGAGGCAATCAAAAAGTAAAATATCAAAAAATCATAAATATCCAAAAATAAAACATAAAGGTAAAAAAAAAAAAGGTTGAGAACCACTAATATACAAATTTCAGCCGATGTGCTCTCCAACCTTCTTCAGGTGTTTCTTGTTGAACTCGGGAACTTTCTTGTTGGAATCAGGAGCCTTCATGGAACTTCAAACAAATTCCAACGTGAAATCTTTTGAGTTCAACAAGAATGTTTCCGAGTTCCATAAGAAACACCTGAAGAAGGCTGGAGAGCTCATTGGTCGAAACATTGTGTACATAACAATAAAGATGGAGGCATGTGGTGTAAAAAGGACACAGTGAGATGAGGCTGTTTGTATTTCACATGGCACTAATACCTTTGGGAAAGGTATGCATCCATCTACTCTCCCCCAGTTATGGATAAATAGTAGAGCAGACTAGGCTCTTTTACCTTGGTTAGGCAACCAGTCTAGGTGAAGGAAAACTCTGAATTTAAACCTGTTAAACACCGCTTAAGAAATTGACAATGTGTCACATCCTTATCATACCTGGGGGCGGGGATAAATTTGTATAACAATAAAGATGAGGATAATAGTCTGAAAAATCTAAATAATACAAATTATTATTATTTGTATTATTCGGACTATTGTCCTTATCTTCATTGTAATTAACTCAGCTTAACACCTGTACCCCTGCTATGGTTAGCGGAATGAGAACAGGATACTGCCATGAACTGAATAAAGGGTTAGGTTCAAAGTTCCGTGATAGCTTCCGATTACAAAAAGAAGGTTCCTGATTACAAAAAGAAGGTTCTCGAGTCCGAGTTGGTTCCTAAGTCTAAGAAGGTTCCCAAGTCTGACACAAAATAAAGAAGAAGGCCGGAGGGTACATTGGCTGAAATGTTGTACAGATGACAATGAAGATGAGGACAATAGTCCAAATAATACAAATAATACTAATTATCAAGCCTCATCTAAAAAATTCAGAGAAATAATACAAATCATTTTGACCTATCAAGTATATTTCATGACACCATTTTTGTATTATTTTCTGTAAGTTGAAAAAAAAAGCTGACTGAACTTACTTTAAGTGAGTATGATGAGTAAAAGTAAATTGTTTTTTTCTTACTAGAATTAAAAGTATATATATTTTTTTCTTATTTGAAGTAAAAGTGAATTTTTTTCTTACTTGGAGTAAAATATTTTTCCTACTAATTATTTTTTCTTACTAGGAGTAAAAGTAATTTCATTTTTTTTACTAGGAGTAAAAGTTTTTTTTTTTTTCTTATTTGAAGTAAAAGTGAATTTTTTTCTTACTTGAAGTAAAAAAAATTTCCTACTAATTATTTGTTCTTAATTTCATTTTTTTTACTAGGAGTAAAAGTAATTTTTTTTCTTGTTAGTAGTAAAAGGGAACTTTTTTCTTACTTGGAATAAAAGTAAATATTTTTTTAAATTTTTTTACTAACTAACAGTAAAAGTAAATATTTTTTCTTATAAGTAAAAGTACATATTTTGATAACTTTTAGTCATCAAACCTCTAGAACTTTCTAAGTTCCAAATTTCATCAAGATATGCAAAAAACTTTTCCCAAAATAAGAAATATCTGTTTTCTTTTCAGAAATTTCCCATCTTTTTTCAAGGAAGAGAAACATCAAAAGAAAGAGAGAGAAAAAAAATGAAAATAGAAAAACAATTATGTAAATGAAATCATCAGCCATTTTGATAAAAGGAAATGTAATTTAATGCAAAGAGAAATTCCTGTCAAAATTTATTCATTTGAAAAAATTTTTACTCAAAGAAATCTTTAAGTAAATTTTTACCTTTGATATTTGCTAGTTTGCGATGCGTATATCATGAGACCGAAGCAGTTGAGAAGAAGGAGCTCTCAAAGTAGTTTTGACTAACGAGAAGAGAGTATCAGAAAAATGAATTATCTCCCCCAGGCAAAAGAGGGCGAATCGACAATATTATTAGCACCAAAATTAAACTCCTTGATGAAAGTCACTTATCGTATGAGCATTCAACCAGGTGAGTTGTGTTTTCAAGCACTTCCTTATTCACCCTCAGCACTTATCGTGTTGACAGTCAACCAGCGAGTGGAATAATAATTCTAGCGCTCACCTTTACCTTATCAACCAGCAAGTGGTTCCATTCAGTGCAACCTTTACCTTCACCTTCACCTCAACCTCAACAAGATAAGTCTGGCTAGCAAATGCCACTAAATTTGCAACCCCTTTTTGTACCTTTTGAATATATGTTTCTTTAATTTTCAACTGTTGTTTTCGTCTTCTTTCATCTGAAATTATTTGCTTACCACTGGGAGATTTTAAGAGTCCCGAATATCTCTTAAGAGCCCCTGTGGTCTGAATTCAGAGTTTTCATTCTCTTAGACAGGTTGCCATACCAAGGTTAACAAACCCACTCTGCCCTACTATTTATCTATAGTTGGAGGGAGATAACTTGGATTCATACCTTTCCCAAGGGTACTAGCACTTTGTGAAATGTAAACAGCCAAATTCAGGATTTGAAGTTGTATTGTCGTGACTATGATAATAGATGATTAACAGGTTAGAAGAGAAAAACAGTAAAATATGACATTTAATATGAAAATAGCGAAATATTCAAAACTGTTCAAATTTCCGGAAGGGGACTCTTAATTTGTCAATCCAGAATTTAATCGTACAACAATTATGAAAAAATTTGGTTATAAAAAGAAATGATGTAATTGATTGATATTTTTAAAAAATTCTCCTTTAATTATTTTTTTTTTTTTTTGACATCGTTGTTGACTTTGCTCATTTTACAATTCAAATTTGACTTTTGCTGCTGCTGCTGCTGCTGCTCACTTTTTTTTTGTGCTTGACCTTTGCACTCAATGTCTGTGCCTGACCTTTGCCCTCAAAATGTGACATAATCCAATCCGGCTTGAGTCATGACTATTACCAACAGGTTTTAGTTGCTTACTTGACTGTTCAAGAGAAAAGAAAAGACAAAGTCAATAAATAAAAAAAAGAAAGAAGATTTACACTTTAAAGTCCAGTGTGACTAAGTACAAGGTGAATGGTCACATTTTCGAAAAACACAATATTTATTCAAACTTGAAAAAAACACTCATTTTCATGTTTTTTGTTCAAATTTGGTTGTTTTTTTGTTTTTTAAAAAAGTTCAATGTGAAATATCAGTTTGTACTCATAAGGATTTATTTTAACTATCACGACCTGTGGATATAACACTGTATGATAATTTAATTATTACAACATTTGATATGTTTACTTAAGAGCTATTGAAATACTTCAATATGTAAGTAAGTAAAGTCGACGGGGCGGCCTAAAGTCGGTATCAGCCAGTCAGCGAGGGAGTCTATCCCCTTTTCAATAGCGCTAGACCAAGGAGATTGTTTTGGCATCTGAGGTGGAGCACAACACTTACCATCAGCTCCTTACTTTATCGCACAGATCCCTGTGCTACTCATATGTTGAGTTGGCGAGGGCCGGTATTGAACTAGGAACCTTGTGGTTTCTAGCCGAACGCTCTACCGACTGAGATAACTCGGCTTCAATATGTAAAAAGTATAATAATCTTGATTTAATTCTCTCACTCTTTTTTTTTATCTTTCTTTCCTTCTTTTCATCTTTTCATTATTTTGCTCGGTCATTGTACAAACAAGCTTAAATGGTCGCCCAATTAGAAGAGACTCATTGCTGCTTAACTTTGGTGATCTAGTGGGAACCAATGCTTTCAACATGACTTGACTGTAACTTGTTGAATAAGCATAACTCCTTATGAATCTAATGTGTTCAAGAAATGGGGGATCAGTTTACAGCTTTGTTATTCTACCAAAATGATCCCTCACTTTCAGAAACACAAATAGCTAAAAGAGTTAAGGTATCTGTTTTGTGTTGGTTTATTTGTTGAACAGGTTGGTTGGTTGCTTTGTGTACCGTTGTGGTATATTTTCACGGTACCAAAATGATATAAGTAACTTTGTCCTTTTTTCCGAGCGCTACTACGATAACTGTAAGGTGGCGGCAGCGGCGTATATTGTATAGCGGGTCTCGTCCATGTGCCTCAAAATTCACAGTGTTAAAATGGTGTTGATAGAAATTATAACACGAGAAATATGTCGTCACAACTGCTAGCCTTTATTTCCAGGGTAGGTTTGTCTCGTGTGCTGTATCGGAGAGGAGGAAAGGCAGAGAGAAAGAGAGAGATAACACTACTTGATTACTGGGACCCCATACTAGCCACTAGAGGCCCGATCCATACCCTATGATGGTGGAAGGCAAGAAGAGAGCGATATCTTTCTTCATTGTTCCACGTCACCACGTGACATCCGGTCAACACCCAAAGCTTCTGGTTCCGGTCAACACCCGACTTCCGCACAACACCCAATTCTCCATTCGGGGTCACACTATGGTCAAACCATCGTTCATCCTGTTTTGGCTCATCACTATTTTTTAAAACGTTTATCATCTCTTATTTATTTATTTCTTCCTCCCCCTTCCATTAGTAGTCCTAGCTCACAAAAGTCAGGATAATATACCCATCTTGCAACATTTGTTTTTATGTCATATTAACCTTTTTTAGGTCATTTAATGCTTAATCATTTTGATAAACAAAATTGGTCGGCCATTTTCATTTCACCGTAAATCAATACAACTGTATGTTTTAACATGAAAATATCATAAAATGTGTTCTTAATAACAATTAAGTTCATTTCAAATAATGCACAAGCACAATTAAGAACACATTTTATGATATTTTCGTGTTAAAACATACAGTTGTATTGATTCGAACAAATTCGTATTTTCAGTGTAGATTTACGGTGAAATGAAAGATTGGATGAATGATTCACTTTCAGAAAGACAAATAGTTAAAAGAGTTAAGGTATCTGGTTTGTGCTGGTTTATTTGTTGAAGAGGTTGGTTGATTGTTTTTTTTTTAATTTTATGGCATTGTATTAATAAGAGAACATACACGGTCGGACTTGAGTAAGCTTTATTCTACTTAGAATACATTTGCAGCTCTCTTGAGAGTTTATATAGTTTTACAAAGCTAAAGAGTTACATAAAGAGGAGGTGACTCTCAATTACTTATTACAGGCATATTAACCCTTTTTGAGTCATTTAGTGCTTAATCATTTTTGATAAACAAAGGACTCAGGTTGTTTAAAGTACTTGATGTTGCTTAAATAATCACCCATTTAAATATTGAACAGGCTAAAAAGTTTTGAATGAGAACAGCAATGAGAGAAGATTAGAAATTACTTTGTCAAGTATTTGGAATAAATCCAATTGGAAATTTTGAATAATCTATCTATACATATATAAAGGGCAGTTGTGTGTCCGGAGGAAACTTCAAAAATGAAACAATTAACGTCAAAGTAAATATATATACACATTAAATATCACCAGGGTTTGGATTTTGAGCAAAAATAATAGAGATTTGATTTATATTTGTGAAGATAATTAAAAAATAAAATTTAAATGAGAACAGCATAGATTTTTTTTTTCATTTAATATTTTTGAAAAGAAATGTTAATGTCTACTATCTGAGTAGCTGGATCAATGCAAGGTCTATTTTTTTTTACATAGGGATTTAAATGGGACATCCCACGAGGATTCAACTCACAATTCAGTAATAATGGATCTGCTGGACTAACTTAAAAAAATCCCCCTCTACACAGGCAACACCGGGTAGCTGCTGCTAGTCTATATATATAAAAGAAAGATTCTGCATGTCTGTCTATCTGTATGTTTGTTTGTACAATGACCGAGTGTACAAGTTTGCAGGAAATTCTGAAGTCATTTGTGGTTGGACCTGATGGTGATTCTTTTTAATAAATTTAATCTATCGGTAGAGTGTTCAGCTCAGAATCACAAGGTTCCTTGTTCAATACCAGCCCTCACCAACTCAGTGTATGAGTAGCACACGATCATCTCAAATCGTTTGATTTTTGTTTAATTAATTAATTATATCCCTTAATCAGTAAAAATAAATAACCAAATTTGGTGTGTTTCTTAGTTTTAAGGATTTCAACATTTTGAATCTGAATAACATCTCGTTTCTGAGTTATAAGTCGACACGTACATACCAAACATTCTTTTATATATAGAAATACAGATAATAGTTTTATTTTTAACTTTTTAAATACAGAGCAATGCTGGGTAGCTATTGTTAGTATTGAATACATTTTCCTTTAATTTTAATGTCCATCAAAATAAATTATAATCCATATTTCTTTAGATATTCATCTTTGTCATGAACAAACAGAAAATCTGTGAAAATTTGTAAATATTAATCTGTGATTTTGTTGATTTTTATTAAAACTGATTTATAACAAGTCAATAATATTTTCAAATTCAAATTATGGACCTTTAGGCACCCCTTTTTGATCTCAATTAAGAAAGGACATGTTTTTCATTTACACCGTCAATATCCGGGTGTTTTAACAGACGATTTTTATATTTTTTTATATTTATAAAACTAACCCCAACCCCTAACCCCTAACAAACAACCGGACATTGACGGTGTAAATGAAAAACATGTCCTTTCTTAATCAAGATCAAAAAGGAGTGCCTAAAGGTAATATGGTCCCAAATTATTTTCATTTTTTTTAATTCTGAATTTTTTATGGTTAAGTATAAAATGTTTAATTTTGTTTCCTTTTGAGTGACAAATGTTTGTGAATGTCAAATATTTGATGGAGTTTGTAGATTTCTACATAACTTAAATTGTCAATTTCCAATGCTTATTTGCTAGGTGCATTCTTTTTTTTCTGTAGGAATTTGTCAACAAACTCACAAGGAAATCATTCCATAAAACAAGAAAAATGTTTAAAATGGCCGTGATGAGACAGAAAACAATTCATGCTCAATTCATTTTCAGTTATTGGGCTGCATTTTATATTAATCAATATTTTTCTATATTTTTAATCTTTCCAAAATCATTTTTAGAAGAATAAGTTGTTATACTTATTTTATTTCTATTTTTAACACTCCCCGTAAATTTTTTTTATGTCTGTTGTCGTTTTTTTTTTAGTATATATATATATCTGTGTGTGTGTGTGTGTGTGTGTGTGTGTGTAAGTTGAGCATATATGTGTGTGTGCGTGTGTGTAAGTTGAGCATATATGTGTGTGTGTGTGTGTGTGTGTGTGTAAGTTGAGTATATATGTGTGTGTGTGTGTGTGTGTGTGTAAGTTGCATATATGTGTGTGTGTGTGTGTGTGTGTGAGCATATATGTGTGTGTGTGTGTGTGTGTGTGTGTAAGTTGAGCATATATGTGTGTGTGTGTGTGTGTGTGTGTGTGTGTGTGTGTGTGTAAGTTGAGCATATATGTGTGTGTGTGTGTGTGTGTGTGTGTGAGTTGTGTGTGTGTGTGTGTGTGTGTAAGTTGAGCATATGTGTGTGTGTGTGTGTGTGTGTGTGTGTGTGTGTGTGTAAGTTGAAAATGGAAATGAATCCAACAATATGTTGAAAGGATAAATAAATAAAGGAAAGATAATATTGAAAATATTGAAAATATTTAAAATAGTTAAAATATTTAAAATATTAAAATATTAAAATTAAGATACACAGACAAGATACACTTTAATCGGTATGTCATTAGTTTTAATATTAAAAGTTTCTAGTTTCAGTTTTTAGTGTCCATATTTGAATTATCTCAAACTGTCTGTTTGATTCTACATAAAATATTCCTACAGGTGAATCTGCCGTGTATCAGTGTAGCATAATTATTATGGTCTACGGGGAATTTGGGGATTGAAGTAAAAATTAAACTGGAAGTTCTAGTTTCTGCGGAGGAGCGGAAGTGGGTGACCCTCTCACGAGAAATGGAAGAAAAGAAAAAAATCGCTCCTTTTCGGCTGGGCTTTCATAAGAGGCAGAAGTAGTACTGAACATGATTTACGGTAGAATAATTTGACCTTACCCTCTCTGTCTCCTTCTCTCAGAAAAAGAACCCACGAGCCTAGAAAGGAATAAACAACCCTTTTGTGACTATACGACTTGCATATGTTGTTTCTTAACTAACGATTATTACTACTACTAACGACCACTATTACAACTCGAATTTGGCCCTATGGGTAATTTATGAGGAAGTGCGTCCCGGTCTCCTGCCACAGAAATTGCTACCCGGTGACTATTAAAATAACGTCCCCAGCTATGTCGTCTCGGTGGTGTTACTTGAAAGAAAACAACCAACTTAGGGCGTTAAATGTATTTTAGAGGGGGGGGGGCTTCTCTTTTTTTGTCGTAATTCTTATTTATTTATCGTAATTTATTAGAAATTTATTTATAGAGATTTGTCGTAATTCTTGTTTATTTATAGAAATTTGTCGTAATTCTTGTTTAGATATGAAGATGGATATCTATCTATCTACCTCAATTTGTTCATTTTTTACTTTGTTTATATATATCTATCCACCCATCTCCATTTGTTCATATTAAAAGAAAAAATTATACATTGATATTTGTTCTGTTTAAAAGGGGGGGCCTACATTTTCAATAGAGTTTTTCTACAAAAATTATTAGATAACGATAATAAACTAAAGTAGGTATTAAATAAATATGTTTTTAGAATCTAAAAATATGAAATTTGAAACTTAAAATTAGGCTTTTCATATTTTAAATGAATTTTATATATTAATTTACCATAGCAGAAATACCTAATTAAATCAGAAGATTTTGAAATAAAATAACATGCATTATAAAATCCATTCATTGATAAATGAACTCTGAAAATTTCATTAAAATCAGATAATTCCTTGATTTTTGGTTAATTTTTTCAATCTGGGGGTTTAAATTTATTTTGTAAAATACAGATTTTACGTCATCTTTGGTGACCATGTTTACGATATATTTGAGCAAAATTAACAGAAAAAATAGTTTAAAATGTATTAAAAATAAATTGCATGTATAATATTATTTTGCATTTTTACTGATGCTCATTATGTTACTACTTTTCGACTAAGACAAAAATTTGGCCTTAAATAATTGATTTAATTAATTTCAATTCGTTTTTAAAATGAAAAACAAACAACATTTTGGCAGACACTAATTTACATTGTCAATACATAGAATAAAAAAACAACCTTGTTAGAATTTGTCAATTTGAATTTCACTGTGAGAAATTTGATTTTATTAGAAAGAAAACCTATTTATTTGAATTTTGACCGGAAAACTATTTTTAAGTCTATTATTAAAAAAATATAAGATGTCAAAGATCTGTTTACATATTTTTATGAAAAGGCATGGCTAAAAATCCTTTATGCGTACTTTTGGACGTCGATAATATTGAGATAATTAATTTAAAAAAATGTTTTTTCACTAAAATTAAATATTCATTCAATTCTAATAAAATTGTATAGAATTATGTATTCTTAAAAACCATTGTTATGTATCATAAAACAAAACAAACTCCCACTTCCTTAGGCAAAATTAAATATTCATTCAATTTTAATAAGATTTTATAGAATTATGTATTCTTAAAAAACATTGTTATGTATCGTAAAACAAAACAAACTCCCACTTTCTTAGGCAAAATTAAATATTCATTCAATTTTGATAAAATTTTATAGAATTATGTATTCTTAAAAAACATTGTTATGTATCGTAAAACAAAACAAACTCCCTCTTCCTTAGGCAAAAATTAATTTTTACCCCAACCGGAGGGTATTTTTTAATGATTTAAATTTTTTAAAATTTTATTTGCTTTGCTAACTCCCTTTTCCCTAATCTCAATTATCTATCCAGAGCTGAATGGGTGACCCAAAATTAACCAACACCTTTCTATTATGGAGGCTTTTCTTTCACATATTATTGAACTCGTATCCTGTGGTTGCTGATACTGCAGTTGAGCTAAATCCTGCCAATTTACCAACGTACACTTCAGCTCCGACGCTGTTGTATGCTAAATTCAGCGCCAATATTGAGGATAAACTTGAAATAAAAAAAAAGAAAATTGTGACACAATTTTTAGAACCGTGTCAGATCAGTATGTTCAAGTAAAACAAAATTGTCTCTTTTTAAAAAAATAATTATTTGAGGATTTATGAGTCACAATTCATCTCTTATCAATTTATAATGTTATCTTTTTACCGTAAAAGATAAAACGACTGTAGTGCCTTTAAAAAATAAATAAATAAATAAACCTGGCGTCAAGTCTAAATATAGAACATTAATTCCAGAACCTGAGACAATAATTTTGGAGCAAAAATCAACACACACACAGACGTAGTTGTAAACAAACCATGTGATTAAAAAAAGTGCATATTCCAACCAATGGCAATAAAGATTAAATGTCTAAAAGTGGATAATTTAAACAATAAAAAAAAACAAAAAAAAACAGCCAACTAAATTTTCCACAGCAGTTGGCAGTACTTCTTGAAAACAAGAGCCAATTTGTCAGAATACAAAACTTTTTACAATTTGATATTTTTACGAAGATACGCCAGGCTTTAAATTAGTCATATTACTTGAATTTTTCGAACCATTGTCCTCATCTTTATTGTTATATACACTATATAATAGTCCGAAATATCCAAATAATACAAATTATCAAGCCTCATCTCAAAAATTCTATATAATAGTCGAAAAAATTCAAATAATACAAATTATCAAGCCTCATCTCAAAAATTCTATATATATATTTACCAGCTCCTCCGCACGAGCAGAATACGACACAAGGTCAATTTCTTAAGCGGAGTTCAACAGGTTTGAATTCAGAGTTTTCCTTCTCCTAGACTGGTTACCTAGCCATGGTTAAAGTGTCCAGTCTGCCCTGCTATTTACCCATAACTGGAGGGAGAGTAGGATTCATACCTTTCCCAAGGGTATTAGCGCTAAGTGAAATGCAATTACCACGTCCAGGATTTGAACTCGGAGCGACGAGTCCATTTCCCATGACTTTAACCATTACACCACGCGCTTCCTTAAAAATTCTATATGATAGTCCAAAATATCCAAATAATACAAATTATCAAGCCTCATCTCAAAAATTCTATATAATAGTCCAAAATATCCAAATAATACAAATTATCAAGCCTCATCTCAAAAATTCTATATAATAGTCCAAAATATCCAAATAATACAAATTATCAAGCTTCATCTCAAAAATTCTATATAATAGTCCAAAATATCCAAATAATACAAATTATCAAGCCTCATCTCAAAAATTCTATATAATAGTCCAAAATATCCAAATAATACAAATTATCAAGCCTCATCTCAAAAATTCTATATAATAGTCCAAAATATCCAAATAATACAAATTATCAAGCCTCATCTCAAAAATTCTATATAATTGTCCAAAATATCCAAATAATACAAATTATCAAGCCTCATCTCAAAAAATTCAGACAAATAGTCATATTACATTCTGTAAATTACCTTGTGTAATTCATAGAGAGTTAGGATACTAAGTTGGTACTGTTGGGATTACATCTCTCGACTAATAGGGAACACAAAGGGCAATTATACCCCCATTTCTGCCAATAGCCACTAGGCGGCATGGTCAGCGAAGCATATAGAAAAGACGCTGTTGGAATATTTTGATATATATAAAGTGTGCTACAATACACCACTTAAATTTATAGACTAGGCGAGGTTATGTGGTTTAAACCTCAGCCAATCAACAGCCCTAATGCATGGCTGGATGACTACCTAATCACTGATACTGAGAGACATCCATTTGCAATCATTAATGAAGGATTTGCAATACTGAGGAGCACCAAGGAACAACCAAAGGATTCTTTACCAAGGATTTCAACTGGACAAGTGCTCTTGCTTGAAGCCTAAAGGATGGCCCATAAAATTGTAACAGACAAAGACAAATTTTTTCCTCTCTCTCCCAACCATGACAGAAGTAACAATGTACCAGTTGCATTCCTGTCCACGGTCAGAATTTATTTCAACACACAAGGCACAACAAAGTTACCAGCATAACAAGACTTTATTACTATTTTCTATACTTTCTGCTTTCTCTTTCCACTTGACCAGAGACGTTTACACCTTCAATTCTACTTGACTTGATTTGGCTTGGCTTCACCCCTCGATCATTTTTTCACTGCTGGAATTATTCCTTATGTCGATGTAATTACTTCTAAAATATAAAGATTTATTTTTTATTTTTATAGTGTGTTAGAAGCATTAATTAAAATGAATTAAATTGAATGTTCTAATGTAAATTCAAACACTCGGCAAAGATCGTAAAGTTCCGCTCGGCATTCAACGGATTAATACCACAGCTGAGTTTAACAAATACAGATGGAAACTTTTCAACTCTCTGAAGATGGGGCCAGCCTGAAAATATTAAGAGTAAAAAAAAGGAAAAAAAAAAAAAATTAAATAAATATGTTTTTCAACATAAATTTGCATTATTTTGCCTTCAAAAATATATTATTCTAAAATATAATTTGAATTAAATTTTTACGGCTTTCACTGGCTATTATCTAAAAAAAAGTAAAGACATAGACATAGTTATGTATGAGGTAGGGTCCACTAATACGAATATTATTATTGCTCTATGTTTTTGATATATTGAGCACTTTTAGATAATTTACTAATGACACTGTAACAGAAAAGATAAAGCAGCAATTGTATACTATATATATATATATATATATTATATACATATATATATATATATGGCATTATGACCCACAGGGTTGATATGCCGTTAAACAAAACTCAAACTCAAACATATATACATATAAATTGTTTTTTCTTTTGGCCAAATACTGTACCAATAGATTATTTTTTGTTGGTACGACTATCTTGGTCTTTTCTTTCTTTCAAAAATTTTTTTCTCCCCGGTTGATGTTTGGTAGCATATTTTTTACAATCAAACTATTTGCTTGTTTTTTTCTCACCGCGAGGATTTACCAACACGCTTGGTATATTATATATATATATATATATATATATATATATATATATATATATTCCCTACTCCTAAAAATTATAACCCAATTTTTAGGAGTAGGGGATCTCTAGAACTCATTTTACAGACAAAAATAGGTTACAAAAAGTCGCCATTTTTTCGCGAGCCCCTTCAAATTTGGAGAGGTAAAAATCGACATAACTCTGCCAATTTTTGGAATTGGAAACTAAAATTTTTGGAAATGTCTAACTTTATCATAATCCACGCTTGGACAAAAATTCAGAAAAATTGAAGGGGGGTGGTGATGTGGCCTGGATGATTTGACATGGAATTACCCATATCAAAAGTTGTAATGATTAAATTATCATACTGTGGTATATACACAGGTGACTGCTGGTATAAAACTATTTGTCAAAATAAAATATTTTTATTTTTTGACTTTGCTTTCTGGCATACAAAATGAAAACAAAACATTTTGTCACAAATTTCCAAAGTTTTGATGAGATAATTTCCATATTTCCTGAACATTAAACTTTAAAACAAGTCCATTATTAACATTCAGATGTGAAAAAAACAATTAGAGATTATCAGTCGAAGAGATAAACTCAAATAGGAATCTTCCATTGATAATGAACTCGTTTTAAAGTTTGATGTTAAAGATAAATGGAAAATTGGTAGTAGTAGTAGTAGTAGTAGTAGTAGTAGTAGTAGTAGTAGAAGAAGAAGAAGAAGAAACAGACATAGAAGAAGAAGAAGAAGAAGAAGAAGAAGAAGAAGAAGAAGAAGAAACAGAAGAAGAAGAAGAAGAAGAAGAAGAAGAAGAAGAAGAAGAAGAAGAAGAAGAAGAAATAGACATAGAAGAAGAAGAAGAAGAAGAAGAAGAAATAGACATAGAAGAAGAAGAAGAAGAAGAAGAAGAAGAAGAAGAAGAAGAAGAAGAAATAGACATAGAAGAAGAAGAAGAAGAAATAGACATAGAAGAAGAAGAAGAAGAAGAAGAAGAAATAGACATAGAAGAAGAAGAAGAAGAAGAAGAAGGAAGAAGAAGAAGAAGAAGAAAAGAAAGAAGAAAGAAGAAGAAGAAGAAGAAAAGAAGAAGAAGAAGAAGAAGAAAGAAGAAGAAGAAGAAGAAGAAGATAAAGTCTAGAAGAAGAAGAAGAAGAAGAAACAGACATAGGAGAAGAAGAAGGATTGAATGTTAGAAAGGAATGAAAGAAGAAGAAAAAGACTTTAAAGACTTATCTCATCAAAACTTTTAAAGTTTGTGACAAAATGTTGTAAAAATTTCGAGAAAAGCTTGTATGCCTGTGTTGATACTAAGTTTAGTCTAACTAGGCACAAGGTTTTGGGTTCGATACCGACCCTCACCAAATTAGTGGCTGATTACCACAGCTTGGATCTATGCAGTAAAGTGGAGGTCTGATGGTAGGAGTGGGGCTCCACCTCAGATGCAAAAACAATCTCCTCGTCTAACTCTAGTTAAAAAGGGATAGACTTACTTGCTGTCTGGCTGATACTGACAATAGGTCACTCCGCCTACTTTACTGTTTTACTGTTAGTTAAAAACAAAGTTTTAAAAAACTGTCTAATTAACTCCTGAATAGATTATCCTTAATAGAAGTGCATTTTATATTATGTTCATTTCAGAACATCTTAAACACATTTATAAAATAACCTCAGATGCAAAAACAATCTCCCTGGTTTAGCACTAGAAAAAAGTCTGGATACCAATAATAGGCCACTCCACTGATTTGACATGGCTTGACAAGTTTTTAATGCCATAGATTTTAGTTTTAAATAATATAAAATCATATTTTATTTTCTGATGGTATATTTACAAATGTAGATAGTTCAGTTTAAAAATAAGCTGTATATTTTTTTTGATTTCAATTTAGCATGCGTATAATTGGGATAGAAAGGTTTGTATTGAGACAACATTCTAAGTACACACAAGGTGTGTCAAAAAAGTATCAAGATTTTTGTACTTTTTGACACACCTTGTATTCTGAAAATAAATAACGTTCCATTCATTAATTTTTTTCAGAATACAATGTGTGTCAAAAAAGTGCCAAGTTTCAAGCTGTATTTACCAAGATAGAAATGAACAATGAATGGAACATTTTCTTCTTTTATTTTTTTCAGAATACAACGTGTGTCAGAAAGTACAAAAAATCTTGATACTTTTTTGACACACCTTGTATGTGTGTGTGTGTGTTTTTCTTAAAAGAAGAATTATTAGATACCTTGGCATTTGAACGAATTGCACCACATGTGCAAATAAATGAGTTTTCCACCCAGAAATGTATTTCTGTGTTGTACCTTTGAATTCAAGTTTTGTTTACAGGTAACTTGTGAGGTTGTGTATGAAACATTATTTTGTTTGTTTGTGTGTCTACATTAGAAGTTATGTAATATGACAATGTCATAGCTACTCCCAACAAGAAGGAACAAATCTTACCCCCTACCAATTAACAATTCAGTAACATGCCAACACAAGAATGCACAATTATATGTGATCCTTTTAGAAACCAGTAGCAACAACCCAAAAGTGCATTCTGCAAGAATTCAACACTAAATATATTTCACACGATAATCCTAAATATGCATTTTATAACAGCCTTCAAGTCTATTTTATACCATAATTATTTTTACTAGCAAGACCTGTGGATATACCACAGTATGATAATTTAAACATTTTTTCACGCTCAGAATTGCGAGACATGGAATAAACTGCCTGCGTCTGTTGTAGGCTGCCAAAGCACTGAGTCTTTCAAAGCCTCCATGCTTCCTGTGGTCCGCTGACACTATACCTGATGCCGCTCTCCACATACATATGCACACACGTGCACATACATGCATATTACTACTGTAAACTGTTCATGTTCCTGACACTACATTAATCTGTGTACATGACATGAGACTTTGATGAGTTGTGGTGCACCTGAGCACAGTACACAATAAATTTCATTATTATTATTATTATTATTATTATTATTTTAATTATTATAACGTTGGATATGTTCACTTTTAAAAGGTATTACAAAATAGTTCAAATGTAAAAAGTATAATAAGCTTGATTTAACTCTCTCTCTCTCTCTCTCTCTCTCTCTCTCTCTCTCTCTCTTCCTTCTTTTCATTATGTTCGATTGAAACAGATTAGCGTTATTGCTTCTGCACACTTAACCCTTCTCTTCACCCTTCCCCTACTTTCTATCTTTCTTTCTTTCTTTCTTTGTTATTATATTTTTCTGTGTAGTATGTCCTTTTTCTTCCCTTTCTTTCTTTATAATGATAACAGAATGGTCCATTATTCATAAGAATAATTAACTCATGAGAAATAAGAATTCAGTGGATAATCAGCATCAGATAATCAGGATTTACATTTTTGCCTTTCATCTTGGACAATTTGGACAGTCTCATTTTTAAACAGAGGATGTTGCAAGATGATAACAGTATTTTGTAACTTTTAAGGAACACGAGTATCATAATTATTTTTATTGTAATATTTGATTTTAGTTCTGTAGGGACAGACATTAAATTGCTGGATGGTGAGGTGGGTGAATTGGTGGACCCAATAGTAACTCAGAATATATATATATATATATATATATATATATATATATAATCCAAAAGTCCAGAGAAGAAATCTTCCTTACGACACAAGAGTTTTATTTAAAAAAACTGTCGCAGTTTGAGAGCTCAATGTCTGCTCTTAATGTTAGAGTCACAGAGCAAATATATAAGTAAAGAAATAACAAAAGACTTAGAGATTTAGCATTATAGTCTATTTCAGGGAGCTTAGTCAAAGTGTCTAACTCTCCCGACTCATCAGATGCGAATGATGAATTCTTTATTACTTTAAAAGGCATTTGAAAACAGATTTAAATAGACTATAATGCTAAATCTCTAAGTCTTTTGTTATTTCTTTACTTATATATATATATATATATATATATATATATATATATATATATAATGAATTTACAACTTAGGTCAAGACTTTTGATTTTATAATTAACGTCCTATACCACCTCATTCAGCCTGGCCATTTTCCTAATCTACCCCAGATGATAGCCTTTGTTTAAATGTAATATTAAACATATTCAGAAGTCTTTGATTTAAGGGAAATAACAGGTAACTTTAAATGAAAAGCCATTTTTAGCCATCTTTTGATAAATCCTTATAAATTTTGGGCTCTAGACTTGGAAAATTCTCAACAAGATGTTAAGAGTTAGGGAAAAGGTATAAAGTATGCTTCCCTCTTTTTGCCTTTTAGATATAATTTACTTGTATATTAGGGACGGGTAGTGGGAGAGAGACATGAGAATCCGTGCTATCAGCGCGACATCATCACGATGACAACAACAATAATAATAATAATAATAATAATAATAATAATAATAATAATAATGATCTTTCATTCTGAAAAGGACAAACTGTTCCTGGTCACAAGTCGAATCCTTATATGTAGTTTTATATACATCATCTGGATCTTCCATGAGTAGTTGGTGTTCAAGCCCTGCTAAAGGCCAAGATTTTAAATGCTGACTGACAAGACAAGCAAGAAATTCTTCTCAATTATTTCATTTTGATCTTGTGTTAAGCTAGGCTAAGTAAATAATTATGTACATCACTTGTATATTTCTTCTTTATTGTCAGATTAATCAGTAATACCTTTGAGTTAAAACAATGGCTTATTTATCAATATTTATCTTTATTATGAGGAACAATAGATAAATATGAATAAATGATTATAAATAAACAATTATAAGTATTATAATAATCATAAATAATCATTATATATTAATTATATTATTATAATTATACCATATTAATATTTAATTATATTAATATTAATATAATAATTAATTATATTAATATTAATATAATTATATTAATATTTAATTATATCATATTAATTATATTTTTTATATATTGATTATATTTTTTATATATTAATTATATATATAATTATTATAATTATAAATAGTTATTATATATTAAAATATTATATATTAATTATAAATAATTATAAATAAATAATTATAAGTATTGAATAAATGAATAAATAAATAATGAATGAATGAATGAATAAATAATTATAAGTATTGAATGAATAAAGGAATAAATAAATAATAATGAATGAATAAATATTATAAGTATTGAATGAATGAATAAATAAATAATGAATGAATGAAGTATTGAATGAATAAATAATGAATGAATGAATAATTATAAGTATTGAATGAATAAATGAATGAATGAATGAATAAATAATGAATGAATAATGAATGAATGAATGAATAAATAATTATAAGTATTGAATGAATGAATAAATAAATAATGAATGAATGAATAAATAATTATAAGTATTGAATGAATAAATGAATAAATAAATAATGAATATTATAAGTATTGAATGAATAAATAAATAATGAATGAATGAATAATTATAAGTATTGAATGAATAAATGATAAATAAATAATGAATGAATGAATGAATAATTATAAGTATTGAATGAATAAATAATGAATGAATAAATAATTATAAGTATGAATGAATGAATGAATGAATGAATAAATAAATAATGAATGAATGAATGAATGAAAATAATTATAAGTATGAATGAATAACTGAATGAATGAATAAATAAATAATGAATGAATAAATAATTATAAGTGTTAATATATGCATTGTTTTATGGCATATTGTTTCTTATTTTTTTTAGAAGTCTGTAACAGACGATGATGACGTCACTCCATGTCATTCAACAGTTGTGGACCCTCTGGTGGCTAGTTTGTCCAATTCTGGAGTTGCAGATGTGGTCACACACAATGCAAGGCAAGTTCCCATCTGCATTTGGTGGTTCATGACAACGAAGATGTCACTGCTCTGCAGCCCTGTTAATCTTGATATTGAGCCACTTAGCTCCTGTGCAGTATGTGTCTCCCCAAACCTGTCTGTTGGAGACCAGATCTTCCAGACTTGAAGGTGTGATTGTGCATTTCTTCAGTGTTGTCTTAATATGGTCTTTGAACCGCTTTTGGGGGCCTCCTTGTCCTTCACATGACATCTGCGAGTTCAATGTTGTTTAATGGTAAATTGTTTAATGGCATGTTGTTTAATGGTTTGTAAGGGCAGTCTATCTTGTCTGAGGGTTTTGGTAAATCCCCTGTGTCAGGAGACCCTATTTTGGTCACGTGACACAGGGACCCAAGGAGAGAACCCTCTTCTTCCGATGCACTGAACAAGCCTGGACGTGCTTGTCATCTCTCTCCAGCAGACACCTATGGTGCATACCAGACGCCACAGCCCTACTTACAGTAAGTGGTTACCACTTTGTCTATTAACACTATTGTGTATGTTTGGACACTTGTGACATTAAATAGCCTGGGGAACTTTGTTCCCCTAATATGTTATAATAAAGTTATATAAATGTAACTAACGCGTTTGTTGTTTTCCTAACTGAAGTATTCCGCTTGGGGTACTTATCCTTTAAGTAGCCCAATGTTTTATAAGAACCAGAGTTAACACTCTGTGGACTTCTTATAGTATGTTGTTTAATGGCATACATCTATAATATCAGTTCAATATTGTTTAATGACATGTTGTTTAATGGTATGTTGTTTAATGGCATACATCTATAATATCAGTTCAATATTGTTTAATGACATGTTGTTTAATGGTATGTTGTTTAATGGCATACATCTATAATACCAGTTCAATATTGTTTAATGACATGTTGTTTAATGACATGTTGTTTAATGGCATACAGCTAAATTGAATGAATCAGATAAATGTCCAATAGCCAAATGAGCTTTTTAAAGAGATAAATAAATCAGCTGATATTAAAATGATTAACACAGAAAGAAAGAAAGAAAGAAAATATATTAGCAAGAATAAAAAAAGGCTTACAACCGAAATTAAATATGAAAGGAGAGATAAATAGATATGTAGATATAAATGTGCCACTAATAAGTAGGTAATAAGACAATCTATTGTTAGATTGATAAAAGAAATAAAATCAATATATCTGTAGACATTTTTGTATAATTGAACAATCTTATTGCTGTCTAATCCTGCTTGATCTATTTGGCTCAATTCTTTTTCTCATGATGAAGTGTAAATCAATTTACAAAGAAATGAATTTGGCCAACGAATGTTTATTGTTTACTTTGGTGATTTCTATATCTTTTTTTTTTTCTTTTTTAATTCAAACTCTCAGTCTTTGTATATTTTGTTTATTATGAATAATTTTACATTTTCTCTAAACTGATTAATTTCAAAGTATTAAGTTTATGAAGAATATAAATGCATTTGCTTACAATGTATAAGTCGTCCTATATTGAAATCTTTACACTCAGTTAAGGATGGATGTATATATATATATATATATATATATATATATATATATATATATATGAGGAAAAAAAGAGTAAAGAAAAGAAATGTAGATGGATAAAAATTAATTTTATCGATATAAAAGTGATATCGATAAAATTCATTTTTATCCATCTACATTTCTTTTCTTTACTCATAATTCATTTTTATCCATCTATATTTCTTTTCTTTACTCATTTTTTCCTCATATTGTCGGATTCATTTTCCATTCTTACACACACATATATATATATATATATATATATATATATATATATATATAGTTAATCCTTTGTTAGTATTGGAGAAATGAGAATAAGGTGCTCAATTACTTCTGTAAGAGCTGTATTTATTTATTATAGTGTACAATATATTTAAGGTGCAATTACTACCATTGGTTTCTAAGCAGCATGCTCACGCCGCTGCCTGTTATCATGGTAACACACAAGTATCTTTTTCATAAGTACATTGCCGTGGCAGTGGCCTAAGTATGCTGTTTAGAAGCCAATGGTAGTAATTGCACCATAAATGTATTGTACACTATAATATATATATATATATATATATATATATATATATATATATATAATAAATATATTTGTGTATATATTTCAATAAAGTCAGCGGTCTGATGATACTCATAGGTCTACAATGATACCTGTGGGCAAAAATAGATCTTTAACTGCAAAATGACCGATTTTTAAGCTTTTTCTTTACCAATCATATATATATATATATATATATATAATCCAAAAATCCGGAGAAGAAATCTTCCTTATGACATAGAAGTTTTTTTTATCTTTAAAAAGTGTTGTAGTTTACAGAGCTCAATGTGTGCTCTTATTGACAGAGTCACAGCTGATGATTGGAAAGACTAGACATTTGCTCTAGGCTTCCTGAAATAGGCTATAAAGCTAAAAATCTAAATCTTCTGTTATATTTTTTTTACTTATATATATATATATATATATATATATATATTATTTCTAAAATCAACCGGTGTGAAAAACCCTAGATAAGTCAGTCTTAAAAATTTTTTCAAACTGATGAATTTTTAAAATTATCCTGAAGGACCATTAGAGTGAAACCTAGGTAGATAGTGTCAGACTCATTTTGGTACTTATATATATATATAGAGAGAGACACTTCTTCCAAGCCATTGTCGTATCATTGCTGCTGTACGGTTGCACCACCTTGACCCTAACGAAGCAACTAGAGAATAAACTAGATGGGAGCTGCACAAGAATGCTACAGCAACGTGTGATCCTAAACAAAACGTGGAAACAACACCCCATGAGAAAACAGCTATACTGCCATCTGCCACATATCACCCAAACCATCCGAGTAAGACAGACAAGACACGCAGGACACTGCTGAAGAAGCAAGAACAAACTCATAAGTGACGTCCTCATGAATAAATGAATACCTTAGTTCAGTTATAAATTTATTTTGGAATTTTTTGCCTCTTTCAGTCTAATTTTTACTAATTTGAAGGTTTCATATCTGGTATCGGGAGACAGGAAAATCATAGCAATAAGACTGAAAAAAAATTATATATGAACTAAGTTATCCATTTATTCATATATATATATATATATATATATATATATATATATATAATAAAGTTAAACCTAATGAGTCAGATATACCTACTAATAGTTTTGCTTAGTAGCTCGTCAGGGCAAGAATCTGACAGGAGTCAGATACATTTTTATTTCATTTTTTCGTTTTTAAATGACTTAGAATTACCCAAATTCCAGTCCCTATGCTCCCACTCCCATTGGTCACCTACTGGCAAAAACAAAAAAGTAAAAAAAAAAAATTAAAAAATTAGTCAATATAAAAATCAGTCCAAACCAGAACTTGACACCCTAACATCCATGTGGACTTATACTTAGTTAAAACTTTGATATCTAACAAGCAACGAAACTTTTGCTCTTAACAGGTACATCCCAGTTGTCTGGAGAGGAGGGTAAGTAACCACCAGCAAAAAAAAACACAAAAAGACCCACACAGGAGCTGGAAAGGAGCAGATGAGCTCTATGGGAGCCTATCACCATCCACACAAACAGCAGGATTGGCACCCGTACTACACACAGAATAACCCAAATTAGTTAGATGCGGCTCCCTGGCCCTGGGCGTCAATGCATCTATGACAAGGAAGGGTTTGTTGCGAAACCATCACTGCTGAGCGGTTTTATATGATCCTGAGGAAAGCTAGGGAGTAAACCCCTAAAACAAATCCGAAGCTGGAGTCCCTAAGATGGAGTAACGCTGAACTTCAGCATTACCAGCAACTCCTGTGAAACTGCTGTTGCCAAACTGCATTGTTTTTTTTACCTTTTCTTTGGACCACAGTGGCAGTGTGGAGAGAGGGGATCTGCTGCTTGGGCAACAGGTAATTTATGAGGAAGTGCGTCCCGGTCTCCTGCCTCAAAAATCTCTACCCGGTGACTATCAAAATAACAACCCCAGCTCGTCGTAATTCTTGTTTATTTATCGTAATTTGTCGTAATTCTTTTTTTTGATATTAAGATGGATATATTGTTTGGAATAGACTGAGATAGATAGATAGATAAACAAACAAAATAATATAGATAGATATGAACAAATGGAGATAGATAGATAGATATTTTCGACAAGTAAATGTATTTGGGGGGAGGGTCGCATCTTTTTTTGTCGTAATTCTTGTTTATTTAAACTAAAAACAAGACATTAAACAAACATGAATTAAAAAAATCTTAGTATTTAAAGTAATATAGATAAATATGAACAAATTGAGATAGATAGATAGATATGAAGATGGATAGTTTTGAATAGACTGAGCTGGGTCGTTATTTTAATAGTCACCGGGAAGCAATTTTAGAGGCAGGAGACCCGGGACGCACTTCCTCATAAATTACTGGGCAACAACATATCCTCCATATCAACCTGCCCAGGCTATGTAGTACCAAAAACCCCAATTTTTGGAAAGTACTCTATTGTCTTCTTCAGACGGAAGGATGCTAACAAAAAGAGTTAACCTGTCGTCATCCTCAAAAGATATTACAATGTAGATGACATATGTTTATCTTCTAATCATTAAACTTTTCCATTTATTGAATTATCTTTTGAGTCACAGATTAAGAGTTTCAGAAAATTCCGAATTTGATGTGAAGACATACAAAAAAAAATGTGTGTCATGTTTGATGTGAAATATATGAGATAATTGTTAAAGATATATTTGTGAAAGATTCTGGTTCTTTTTGTACAAAGGAAACAGAAATAAACACTGGATTTTCTTCTTCTCTTACTTTTATATATTGTCTGAAATTCACATGAAAATTGAGGTTAAATATTCAGAATCTTTTTAAAGAAATAATAGTTTTATAATAGTTTGGTAGTTTTAATATTAAAGTTGAATAGGAAAAAAAGGAGGAAAACAAACATCTGTTTCACTGTAGTATCTTATTATAATGGAGATTGTGTGTTTGTCTGTCTGTAACCGAAACTATATTACTATACAAGTCACAATTCCCTTTGTTATTTACATCACATTTACCATGATTTTATTTTTATTTAAACTTCAATTAATAATAAAATTGTTTTATATCATTAAGTCTGTTGACCATATCTACATGATATTTTCCACGTACCCCACTTGTACGGGTCAGGCACAAAGGCCCTATTATGTGGGACCACCCACAAGCTGAGACTCATGGGGTGGCAGGTGAAAAATTGCGTTGATCCCGCTGGCATTCCCCCTCTAGGGGGGCGCCTCAGGCGCTGGGCAATAAACCCAGCCCTGCCCCTTTAAATCAAGGAGGCAGGTGTTGCCTGGGGGGATGGCACCTGGGATCGACGCCGTTAATTATAGCAATGGTCCAAAGGCCGAAGCCACTGTTGACCATATCTACATACAAATAATATGCCATTGTATTTATATATACAACAAAATAGCAGTTTACAGTGTGAATGGGAAGGCTAATTTGCATATTGATCTTAAAAAATTGATTTTAATAAATATCTGCTTATTTCAAATTATTCAAATTGTTTGGTTTTATCTTATTGAATATGAGCAAAAATCTTGGGGATAAATCTTAAAAGAAATCCATTAACAAGAAGAAATAACTGTAATATTATCCTTTACTTCTTATTTTAACCAAATAGTTAAATTAGGAAAATTTACCAATGAAAGACGGGAGTAATGGAAAATGATGGAAGAGTTAGTTTCAAAGTTGTTCTATTTTTTTATTATACCCCCTCTGTTCCAAATATTTTTATCTGCATTTTTATTCAGTTTCATTAGCCTTTCTAACTTAACATGATATTTCATTATATTAAAACTTAGATACTAGCACCCGGAGGGTGCATATATTTGCTAGTAATATTAAATATCTCTACCAATAATTATCTATACATATATAAATGGTTGTTGGTGTGTATGTATGTGTGTATGCCTGTTTGAAACTACAAAAATAAAACAATTAATGACAAAGTAAATATATATACACATTCACTATCACCAGATCTTGCATTTTTGAGCAAAAATAATGATGTGATTTATATTCATGAAGATAATTAAAAGATAAAATTTAAAGAGTAAAAGCATGGATTTATTTTGCACTAGAAGCAGCTACCCGGCATTGCCTGAGTAGAGGGGGGAATAATAAAAAGTTAGTCTCACAGATCCATTAATTGTTTTGGTCTTACATAATTGATTTATGTTTTAATCACAAACTCAACCAATGACTTTCCCTTTTCTTACTATTCAAATCCTAATTTTTAAATATATTTCCAGAGATGAATAAAATCTTCATTATTTTTGCTCAAAAACCAAGCTCTAGTGACAGTGAATGTGTGTATATATTTACTTTATCACTATTTTTTTTATTTTTGTAGTTTCATCTGGACATACATACATACATATATACATAAATACCAACTGTCTTTATATATGTTCTAGAAGTGACTACCCGGCGTCGCCTGGGTAGAGGGGGGATTTTAAAAAAGTTAGTCCCGCAGATCCAGTATTACTTATCACAAGTTAGATCCTCACTGGATGCCCCATAAAATCCCCTCATAAATATATAACAATATAGTAAAAAATTTTAATTCAATAATTTACAATTTTAAAAAAATATATAAATGAGGCAATTAATTCAATCGATCAACATCATATTTCAATTACCTTCTGTTACTATACAAATTTTAACTTTTAGATATGAATAAAATCTTCATTATTTTTGCTCAAAAACCAAGCCCTGGTCATAGTGAATGTATATATATATATTTACTTTGTCATTAATTGTTTTATTTTTGAAGTTTCCTCCGGACATACACATACACACAACTGCCCTTTATATATGGATAGATAGATTTAATATTTTAAATAGGAGACATTGATTTTTCTTTTCAGAGTGTCTGTACACTTCTTTTTTTTTTTTTTTTCAGATACCCTACCAGGGCAGATCAGTGCAAGGTCTTTTTAAAGTAGGAATTTGAATGGGGCATCCTGTGAGGATCTAACTCATGATTCAGTAATAATGGATCTGCGAGACTAACTTTTTGTCCCCACGCCCCTTCTACCCAGGTGATGCCAGGTAGCCACTTCTAGTATCTATATCAAGAGAATTGAAAAATTAGGGTTATTTTGTTTTGGTTTATTTATTTATCAACTTTTGTGTGTTATTTAATGCCAAAGCCATCCTTGTAGAACAGTAGTACTACTACAAAAAAAAAACGATTGCTGGGGTGGGGAACAGCAGGGATTCATACCTTTCCTGAGGGTATTAATTATAGGAGGAGGAGAGGAGGAGAAGACTAATGAGGAGAGAGCCCCTTTGGTTTGAATTTGGAGTTTTCTTTCTCCTAGACTGGTTGGAATGCTAAGGTTAAAAAGCCCAGTCTGCCCTTCGATTTACCCATAAATGGAGAGAGAATAGCTGGATTCATACCTTTTAGTATTAACGCTATGAGAAATGCAAACAGCCGTGTCTAGAAATTGAACTCGTCTAACTGTATCCATTTCCTATGACAGAGGCATGTAGTGGAATAGTTGCTAACTATTAGTCCAAAAGTGAATGTATATATATTTACCAAACCCCTCCACACAAGCAGAATGTGACACTAGGAGAAGGAAAACTCTGAATTCAAACCTGTTAAACTCCGCTTAAGAATTTGACCTTGTATCACATCCTGCTTGAGCGGATGGGTTGGTAAATATGTATAAACACTAGCATAAATACTGTTTTCTGAAGAATATTTTGCTTGTATATACAAGGACAGCTTTAAAAAAAATCTCGGTAATTTATGAGGAAGTGCGTCCGGTCTCCTGCCTCAAAAACTGCTACCCAGTGACTATTAAAATAACAACCCAGCTCGTCGTAATTCTTGTTTATTTATCGTAATTTGTCGTAATTCTTGTTTAGATATGAAGATGGATATATAGTTTGGAATAGACTGAGATAGATAGATAGATAGATAGATAGATAGATAGATAAACAAACAAAATAATATAGATAGATATGAACAAATGGAGATAGATATTTTCGAAAAGTAAATGTATTTGGGGAGGGGGGTCGCTTCTTTTTTTGTCGTAATTCTTGTTTATTTAAACTAAAAACAAGACATTAAACAAACATGAATAAAAAAAAATCTTAGTATTTATAGTAATATAGATAAATATGAACAAATTGAGATAGATAGATAGATAGATGGATAGTTTTGAATAGACTGAGCTGGGTCGTTATTTTAATAGTCACCGGGTAGCAATTTTTGAGGCAGGAGACCGGGACGCACTTCCTCATAAATGACCAAAATCCCTTGTTGCCTTTCACATCAACTATCATCAATAGTCCACCCTAGCTGAGTACCATGATGCCTGGCATCTTACTCCTAGCACCATGATGCCTGGTACTACAAACCCTAGCTGAGAACCATGATGCCTGGCATCTTACTACAAACCATATTCTACTTCTTAGAAAACACCCACAGGGCCACTCTCAAAAACAAAAGGCATTGGAGGAAGAAACACAACACAATGCCATAAAAACCCAATAGACCTTCAACTGCAGCCACTGTGACCAGTCCTGCCTGTCAAGCATTGGCCTTATCGACCACAAACATGCCTGCAGTCAACATGGACCTCCTCTTAATCTCCATTCAAGAAACCAAGCCGTGATATGGTGTGATTATTTTCTTGTGCATATTTCTAAATCTCTGATGTCCAAAGATTCTGAATCGTCCAGATTCCCAACATCCATAAAAATTCTTTGGAATGTTTCAGAATTCAAGATTCATTTCGCAAATATTTCAATCTAAAAATATCACTTAATCACTGCTAAGCAAATCGGACGTAATTTGAAGCCAGAATATTTTATTCCAGTAAACAGAAAAAAAGGTCAAATGATGACCTTCAAGACTGTCCAATTTAAAACTTTCCATTTAAATATAGGAAAACAAACATTTTTTTCTGTTAGATGTTGGAACAATTTTTTGATATGTTTCAGTTATAACCATGTCATACAATAATCCAAACCTGCTCATGGCACAACCGACAGCCAGAACTGGAGGCTTAATTTAAACTGAGTTTTAGAAATAGTTTAATCTGTCCAGCATATTTATATGCACTGTTTGACTTCTTTAAATGATTATATATATACATGATATCATCAGGAGAGAATGTGCAACCGTTTCGGGGCCTTCCTCTCAACGGTTTTAAAAGCAACATCGCCCCCCCCCTCACTGATGTGAGGTCCCTCGGAGGTCCCTCGGGGGGGGGGCCGATGTTGCTTTTAAAACCGTTGAGAGGAAGGCCCCAAAACGGTTGCACATTCTCTCCTGATGATCCCATGCATTTGTAAACATCATTTGTTTTTTCAATATATCTAATTCACACTGTTGGATTAAGTTCCTTTTATTTCACATACATATATATATATATATTGGTAATTATAACAAACACTCCATAAGGTCACATATATTAATACAGAAAAACAAATAACTCATCAATTCAATAAGTAATATTTGTATTAAAACAAATGGATTACAGTAGTTAAAAATACTGATCAAAGTCCTGCAGAATATGTTTTTTTTAAAAGTTCATGTAATTAGAAAAAGAAAGTATTGAGTTAACTCCAATAGAGAAAGAAAGCAGTGAAGTAACTTTTAGAGAGAGAAAGATATAGCTTGTAATACCTTCAGCGGTAGGCAGATATTTCTGAGCCGAGTGATATGGAATATGTAGGCATAAGTTTATCTTTCTGAAATGTTCTTCAAAAACCTTCACTTTTATAAGACCCCCTCGGATCAAAATTAGTCTTTTTGAAAAACTTATTTTTCTTAGGTGCGAACGCTTTTGATTGGTTGAAAATTATCATTTTTAATATTTCTATTTTTTTCTTTCTACCTGCGCTGATTCTATGCGCAGACTTCTTATTTTCGTCATTTTATTTCTGCTTTCAAAGTGTTAACTTCCGGCTCACCACACACACACACACACACACACACACACACACATATATATATATATATGACGGCTAAACTTGTAAATCGGTCGGAAAATTAGGGTGACCCAGAAAAAACAGAACCCAAATTATTCATTTATTTTCCCATTAAACTAACCCTTAAAACGCCCCTAGTTAAAATTAACAGTTTTATTAGAAAATTTGTGGGTTCTGTTTTTTTCTGGAACACCCTGTATACAGGGTTACTTAGAAAAAACAGAACCTAAATTATTCATTTATTTTCCCATTAAACTAACCCTAAACCCTTCTAGTTAAAATTAACAGTTTTATTACAAAATTTGTGGGTTCTGTTTTTTCTGGGTCACTCTAATTTTCCGACCAATTTGCAAGTTTAGCCTATATGACATAGGAGAGTTCCTGTTTAGGATATCTACACGACTTTTAAACTGAAAATAAATAATAAAGCACAACATTTAACAAGAGAAGAATGTAATGTTGTGTTCCCCTCACACCAATGACCTCAGCATCTGGTTATGTTGGACGTGACCGACAGGGAGAGGTCAAAAATTAAATAGTGTGAACTTTCATTTTAGAATCTACAGTCTGTTACTATTGTGGAAACTTAAAAAGAGAGTTTGATTACTGGGACAGTAAATGGTTAAGAAGACCTATATTTTAAGGGCTCACGAAACCGCCCCCCCCCGGCAGGGAGAGGGTGACGGTTCATAAAAGAACAAATCTTTCCTTTATTGAGTGGAAAATAACATCACAACTTCCTTTTCCGGTCTCTTTAACAATCGTGAATAAACTGTTTTTTTTTTTTTTTTGTTTTTTTGTTTTTTTTTATAAGCAAGAGTCTGTCTTTCCCTTTCTGATACAGCGAGAATAAATGTCGACAACCTTTTTGTCTCCTCAATTCTTCTGCAAGAACCTTACGCAACATTCTCCCTTATTTGGTTACTGTGACCAGGATAATCTTCCCATGGGGCGCGTTGAAAAACAAACACTCTGAGTTACGTACAAGACAACGCGAAAATCAGAGGAAGGGAGTGGAGAGAAAGAAAAGAAGAGAGAAAAAAATGGATCACGAAGGAAATAGGACGGAAACATCAGAAATCACGAGGGAGAAAATCCACTCAACGGACACAAAGAAAGAAAAGAAAGAAAGAAAAATAACATTTACACTGTTACACATTAAAAGAGAAAGAAAGAATGGATAAACAAAGAAGAAATAGCTTAACATAATCGAGGAAAAAGAAGAAGACAAGAGGAAAAATGAATCCAGTGGCAGGACATTAAAAAAAAGAGAGAAAAAGACAGAAGAAAATAACAGAGGACGAATAGACAATTTGTTTTTTTAGCAGACTTTTTTAAAAGAAAAGAAAAAAGTTGAACTATTTTCGGTGGACATTTTAAAAAAATTGTCCAACTTAGACGTGTTGATTTATTATACAATAATTAATAAATGTAAAACTTTGTGATCTAAAGACGAATAACAGGTGGTTGTTATTTGAGGAAGTGAATAGCTCGTAATATTCGATATTGAATTTTTTTTTAACCAAAATATTATTTGAGCAAAAACTCTGCGATTTTATAAGCTGGCCAATGCGAATCATTGCGTCTTTTTTTTATGTGGGTTTTTAATTTTTTTTTCTTTCTATAGGGTCGCTTGGTTGGTTGTTTTTTTACGACATGTCAACCTTTGTTGAATTATGCCGATTTTTTTTAAATCGAAATAGATCACTAAGTAGGCCTGAGCCTATTCTAGTTGTTACCAGATTTGAATTCAGAGTTTTCCTTCTCCTAGACTGGTTGCCGAACCAAGGTTAAAGAGCCCAGTATGTCCTACTATTTATCCATAGCTGGAAGGCGAATAGTTGGATTCATACCTTTTCCAAGGGTATTAGCGCTATGTGAACTGTGGAAAAAGACGTTTTATTTGATTCATTGTTGATGGGTACTCAATTTTAAAAAAAAAACTCATTTTTTTAAATACATTTTTTAAAATCATCTTTAAAACCCATTTTATGGTTGGAAATTTTGTTTTTAAGTTTTATAATTTATATTGATACAGAAGAATTCTTCCCTTGTGTCCAGTAAAATAAGGAAACTGTTTTTGTCTGGTGAAAGACTAGAGATATCAGATGAAAAGCTGAAGAAATATGGCCTGGTAACTTGTGTGCTTCGGAATTATGTGTGATATATTCAAAAGGAAAGCAAAAATTCTTGGTTTGGGATTAATCTTTTTAAACAATTGGAATAAAGGGGTACCTTGACTTACGAGTTTAATTCGTTCCGCTCGTAACTCAATTTTCTCGTATATCAAATCAATTTTCACAATTGAAATAAACTAAAATGCCTTTAATCCGTTCCAATCTCCCCCAAACACCCTAATTTTTTGTTACGTTTTTTCTAATAAGAAAAATAGCACATATTATAATGGATCATAATGCTGTGGTGTAATATGTTTTTGTTTTAATATTAAGTTTTTTTATAAATAATGTTTTTCGGCTGAACTTGCACAAAGGTGTCAAAATTAGGTTGACCCAGAAAAAACAGAACCCACAAATTTTGTAATAAAACTTAATTTTAACTAGGGGGGGTGTCTAGGGTTAGGGTTTAGGGTTAAGATTAGGCTTAGGCTTGGGGTTGGGGTTTAGGGTTAGTTTAATGGGAAAATGAATAAATAATTTGGGTTCTGTTTTTTCTGGGTCACCCTGTATACCGGTGACCCAGAAAAAACAGAAAACACAAATTTTGTTATAAAACTGTTAATTTTAACTAGGGGGGGTTTGGGGTTAGGGTTGGGGTTGGGGTTTAAGGTTAGTTTAATGGGAAAAATAAATAATTTGGGTTCTGTTTTTTCTGGGTCACCCTAATTTTGATACCTTTGTGCAAGTGCAGCCTATTTTTCTTTAGTGTATCGTAATAAATTTGAAAACTTAGATGTTTTTAGTGAATTCAACATAAGCATATCTGAAGCTTGCTCATACCTCAAATTTTACCTCATAGCACAAAGCAAAAGATCGGCAGCTAGTTACTCGAAAAACTTGTAATTTGGGACACTCGTAAGTCAAGGTACCTCTGTATTAAAAAATGGATCATTAACTAACGAGATCATGTGGCAACAAGTTTTTATGTTCATTTCGTTGGTCAGATAAAGAATAATATTCTTAAGGAGGCAGAAAAATGTGACGATAGGTAATTTTTAATATTAAAAAAGAAAAAAGAATAATGTTAATAAAAAAAGTTGTGTGCAACTTAAAGAAGGAAACAAATTGACAAGTATATGGGTCAAATCCTGGGTTAAGAGGACCAAGTAGGGTAATTTTCACCTTTAGTTGTAAACTCCTAGCAAATAAGGCAATTAGAATAATCTCCCTTGACTTTCACTTTGAACTAAGCCGGTAGCTATTTTGAAAGTCTCTGTGCAAAATAAATAAATCTTAGAAACTTTTTCAAAAACAATACAACTGCATGCTTTAACACAAAAATATCATAAAATGTGTTCTTAATAACAATTAAGTTCATTTCAGATAATTTTATGCTAGGAATTTAGCCAACTGACTTTCACTCTGAAACAAGACGGTAGCCATTTTGAATGTATCCGTGCGAAATATACAAATCTTAGAATCGTTTGGAAAACAATACAACTGCATGCTTTAACACAAAAATATCATAAAATGTGTTCTTAATAACAATTAAGTTCATTTCAGATAATGCGCACGCACAATTTTTTGCTAGGAATTTTAACAACTAAAGGTGAAAATTAACCCAAGTAGCTGGTTGGTAGGTTGTTTGGTAATTTTGATCTTTTGTTGTCCCAGTATAACATAATGGGCATGACACAGAACTGTGAGAGTGGTCTGAGGTATGGATTAGTATGGAAAGTTTTAATCAGGAACTTAGTAGAATGGAGAAGTTTAAGTGATGATTTGTTTTTTGACAGTAGAACGTGTTGGATCAGTAAAAACGAAGTTTGGGTTGATATAAGGTTTGGTTTGGTTTATTAATTTTAACGGCATATCAACCTGTCCAGGGTTATATCATGCCTAGCGGTTGGGTTGTTATACATATTGTGTATTCATATATATACATTTAGTAATTGGTTTTAACAATGTGCTAGCATTATTGGGAATCATACTGTATGCCATTGATTTGTTTCATGTCTATATTCTATGGTATAATTTTATTTCCCTCAAAAAGGAGAAAATATCCTCTATGTTAACATTTTCAAATAGGTCCTTCATATTGTTTGCTTTAAAATAATGTTTTCTGATGTGAGCAAAAAATCTGCATTCCATCAATAAGTGTTTGACTGTCAGGGGTGTTTGACATGTTTCACATTGTGGTTGTTGTTCTTGTTTGAGTATATAAGAGTGTGTTAGTTTTGTATGACCAATGCATAAACGGGACATAATGACTTGTTCCTTTGTCCAAAATGAGTTATCTTCCCTTACTGTGGTTCGTTCAGCTGATAGGTGGCATTGGTATTTGGCCACAAGCGGGAATTATAATTTCCTGTCTCTTTTCCACTCAGGCCGTCAACGAGTAAACATGGTCTAGGCACCTGCTGCCTCTAAGCCTTAGTGTTACGTTGTAATACTCACGGTACTAAAACTCCGATAAAAAATCATAACACGAGAAACATGTCGTCACAACTCCCAGCCTTTATTAACGTGCTCGTCTAGTGGCTTCTACCAGGGAGGAGGGGAGGCAGAGAGAACGAGAGAGAGAGAACACTACTAGATTCCTGGGCTCTAATCAGGTCTGTACACTAGGACCTCCACCGGCAAAAAGAGGACGAAGCCTTTCTTCCTTCCCCCACGTCACCACGTGACTTCCGGTCAACACCCGACTTCCGGTCAACACCCGACTTCCGCTTGCCCCTCAATTCTTCGTTCGGGGTCACGCTACGGTCAAAACCATCGCTCTCCTCTTTTGGGTCATCACTATTTTTTAAGCCTTTGTTATTTATTCCTCCTCCTTCCATTAGCAGTTCTAGCTCACAAGGGTCATATTGCTACACTTAAGGGGGCAAAGCCCCCTAACCAACTACCAGTAAGTGACATTCCCTATGATACAAATCATATGCCTATTTCCTCATAATACGTTTATGTATCTGTTGTGTATATCTTTGTCATGTAAATGTATCTCCGTCACTTACGGAATAAATATGTTATCGTTGAAACACCCTTTGTAGGAATGTTTTTATGTATACACTTGTACTACGTTGGGAGGTTACTCTAAGCCTTCCAACATTAATATAACATCCCCACATATTATAAACAGAAAAATTTAAGTGACGATTTAGTGTTTTCTGATTGGACGAGCGAATGATATGTGGCAAAGGGGAAAAAGGGTGAGAGGTCAGAGTGAAAATTGGGTCTGAGTCTATGCATGAACAGGGCAAGACATAAAATGTCTTGCTCTCGGCAGATGTAATCTGGGGGAAATAAAATATTCAGGAGTGGAAAAAAGCGGCCTTGTGTTATTATTAAAAACTCGGACCATATGACCTTTAGGCACCCTTTCCGTGATCTCGACTCGTGGGGACACTTTTCTCATTTACACCATTAAAATCCGGTTGTTTGTTAGGGGTTAGGGTTTAGGGTTAGGGTTTAGTTTTATAATTTAAAAAAAAAACCCTCTAAAAATCGTCTGTTAACAATTAACCGGATTTTGATGGTGTAAATGGGAAAAATGTCCCCACGAATTGAGATTGCAAAAGGGGTGTCTTCAGGTCATATGGTCCAAAACTCCTAATGGCACAAGGCAAGATGTCCCTCAACCTCAAGTTAGTTCCAGACTCCATAACATCATAGAACTGCCAACCAACAGAATAGCAGCCCAGCAACAAGGATTTCATCCTTGCCAGTACAGAGATAAGTATATTGAATATTTCTTTATCCACACAGTTTCACTCCATTAGAAGGAAAGCCGTAATGGTAAGAACGTGGACACATCATCAGTCAGAAATGAGTGTAAGATGTAATGAAGAGTTGACATGTCATCATCTAAGTGATTCCAACTAGGAGAGGGTAAAATAATTAACGTTTAACACATCTCTCCATTCAAATAAGAGGAGAATGTAGTGTTACATGGGCCTCTTGCTAATTTATGCTATGTTTTAGTATGTTGGCGTTAGGCGAATTTCTGGTCCAACTTGGATATTTTTTGAGTCATGTTTTTGTCACTCTTTATCAGCAAATTAAAGTAAATATTGAATTTGTACAAATTTCAATTGAATTTTTACAAAACTCAAATTTCAATTGAAAAACAAAACATTTTTTTTAAAGGGGGGGGGGGTGAAATATATACATTGATTTGCCTATAAAACTCAGGGGGAGGGGGGTGTAAGATATCTACAATAATTTGCTGACAAAAAGAGATATAAACACAACTCAAAAAATATCTAAGATGGGCCGGAAATTTCTCCTGATGCTAAGACATAGCATAAATTAGAACAGGAGGCCGGAATGACAAAAGATCAAAATTACCTTCTATTTGAAAGGCAATTCTTTTATTTTTTTATTTTTTTAAAGGAAGCAGACCAGTACAGAATTCAGTTCATTGTGGCTTTTGCTATTCAATAGATTGATTGATTTTAACGGCATGTCAACCTATCCAGGGTAATTTTATGCCAGGTGAGAGTTTGTGAGAGATGGTCAAATTTATTGTTATGTCTTTTTTCCAAGGATTTTTATTGATTTTGATTGTAGGTTGTTTGTTACTAAGTGGACTGGAAATCAGTTTACGGGATAAGTTTATAGGGTAAAGTTTAAGTTTGTTATAAGCGATAGTTTGGTAGAAATTTTGTTTTTAAACAATTCTTATAAACAGTTTTTCTATTTAACCCATATATGGAACCCTAACAGGTACTACCACTTGGGTCAGAGTGGACCTGGGCGCAATGGTGATCAAGTGGTGCTCCACATTCCCCAGGCCTCCAGAAAATGGCCGACCAAACATAAGGCTTCCTCAAAGTGAAACAAACAAGGGGAGGTTATTCTCATTTATGTAGCTAATGTTCAGATTACCGGTGGATTCATACCTTTCCCAAGTGTATTTGAAGCTATGTGAACTGTAGCTTCGTCCAGGATTTGAACTCTGGTCGACGAGTCCATTTCCCTACAACTCTAACCATTACACCAATGGTTTTTTTTGTAATGATAAGATTTTATATTTGTTAGGGTGTGTCCTGACCCACATCTGTGACAAGTTGTATCTTAGTGATCTAATGAGGCAATCTACTTTCTTAAGATTAAAAAACGAAAATGATATAACGTAGTGGTGGTTACAATGTTGACTGAGATATCTTTCTGATAAGCTCGATATCCAAGAAACAGAGAAATGGCTAATCTAACTCAAAACTGAGATTGTTGGCAAGCGTAAAAAGAAGAAGGAGTTTGTATCCAAGATTTACATTACACACACAGACAGAAGGCCGTTTCCACAAGTAGTTTGGTTGTGAGCACGCAGGTGGCCCAGGCAACCAGCTTTGTTTTAATCATTGTCATAGATATGAACCTCTTCCCCGGTTTCCTCTCGTATGTAACCGTACATGACTGAGAAGCCCAGCCAAGTGTAAAAAGAAAAAGGAGTTTGTATCCAGGGTTTACGTTACACACACACACAGATAGTATAATCAACCATATACATAGCAATTATTGTAAGGAAAGCCATTGATGACACTATGGGGACAATAAAAACAAAGATTTTCTCTATAGAATTCTTTGAACTCCTTTATAATAAAGTTGAATTTCTCCATAATTTCTGGATTTCATTTTTGGAAAGTTTTAATTAGTTAGTTTTGTTTTACGACATATCGACCTTGGTAGGTTATTTACTGCCGGCAAAGTTTTGTTTTGGTTTGGTTTGTTTTACAGCAAATCAACCTTGGTGGGTCATTTAATGCTGACAAAGTTGTGAAATAAATTCATTCTTAATGCATAATATAATTTTGTTTATAAACTCATGTTTTTCTATTCAACCCATAGATGGGATCCTAACAGGTACTACCACTCCAGGTCAGAGTGGACCAGGGAGCAATGGTGATGAAGGGGTGCTCCACATTCCCCAAACCTCCAAAACTAGAACCTCACCATCAGATAGAGTTTAACGTAATTCCCAGGACATGTAGACCCTCAGTCACTGCCTTCTAGCACCCATATGATAAAAAGGGATTGGGGCTCGCCATAAGGGCAATAGGGTTGGGAAAATCATATAGGTGCTAGGGCTTGACATGACCAGCCGATTGATCGTTTAGCCTAAGATAAGGCCAAAGTGGAGTATTACAAGTCATGAACTGCTCATCCACCTGGGTTCTATCCTTAAGCATCACGGGTCGCCACCCACGGCCAACAGGTGGCCCTATTGGGGATGTCTTACCCCTCTGCAGAGGTGCAGTCGGTGCATTCTAACGCCCCAGCTGACAGGTCGGGGTAAAGTTTTGAAAGATTCATAGCGATAGTTTGGAAGAAAATTTTTATTTTGTAAGTAAATTTTCTATTTAACCCATATATGGAACCCTAGCAGGTACTACCACTCTGGGTCAGAGTGAACCTGGTAGTAATGCATAGCAATTATTGTAAGGAAAGCCAGAAATGTCTTTTGAAATTTACAAATGTCTTAAAGAAAAGAGCAAAAATGTCCGCTTACTCTTCTCTTGAATCATTGCATCAAAACAGCCACACACACACACACATATATATGTGTGTATATATATGTATATATATGTGTGTGTATGTATATGTATGTGAGAATGGAAAATGAATCCGACAATAAATATTTAAATTCTTTCTTGTACTCTGATGAAGGTCGTCAAAATCTCTCTGTGTACAGAACATTTTATGTCCATCTGATTATTTTAATAATAATAATAACGTAAATCCGTATACATTTTGTATAAGTGATATCGATTAAAAGTGATATCGTCATGTATATGTATGTATATATCGATGGAAATAAATTTATAACTGCTGATATGACTAGTATTGAAGCCTTTTTCTTTACTAAATATATTGTTTCTGTATATAATTTCAAAACTATTGTACATTGAGCTCTCAAATTAAACTATACAATTTTAACATTCCATAGTTAAAAAAGGGCCATCTTGGAATAATTTCCAACAACAACTAACTTGCAACAACTTGGAAAAGTACCTAAATTTGGAAAATAGATTCTTTGATTTGACAAAATTGAATGTTAAAAAAATTAGTGGACTTGTGCATTTCTGTGAAATAATCTGATCATTTTAGAACTGAATAGTGATGAAAAATAGATATTTTACAAGAATATAAAGTAAATTGAGAGATTGGCTTAGTGGAGGCAAACAGGCTAATAAAGCGCAATCCACAAATTGTTCTCTTTAGTATTTGGTGAGATTGTGTTGTTGGTGTGGTTGTCCATTTCAAGTTGTTTCTAGTGGATGTTATGATTACATCAACCATTTAGTGTCAGTCGTATGGAGAGTATTTAAACATTTCTTTTAAAAGAAGAAGAAGGAGGAGAAGGAGAGGGGGAAGAAGAAGAAGAGTTTGAGAAACTTTGCACATGGGTGTGGCAAAGATCACATCTAAAAAAGATTAAAGAACTCTTGGCTGGGAAAACAAAAACAAAAACAAAAAAGATCTTCACTCTCATTCTCCAGATATTACATTATCTGATTACTACCTATTCAAGAATTTCAAAAACCTGATGGACTAGTTCTTAAAATAGACAAAGAAGAAGAAGTGGAAACTACCCATTCTACATTTTCTTCCGAATCAAAAAAGACTTTTGCAAAAATAGTTTTATGAAGAAGAAGCTTGTGAATTATTGAAAATAGGCGTCTCCGAAAAAGATGGAAATAGATGCTAATAAAGACACGTGAAATTTTGATCATTTTTTTTCTGACCTTAAATTAGAACATTATATATAAGGTGAGATCAAATTTCCATATCTAGATAAGGCAACCAGTCAAGGAGAAGGAAAACTCTGAATTCAAACCAGCAGTACTCCTGAATTTTTGTTGCTTGGTTGGTTATTTTGATTTTACAACATGTCAACCCTTGTTGGGTTATTTTATGCCGAAGACATTTTGTCTTATTCATTCTTTTGAAAATTATTTTTTTAAAACTCAATCTTTCAAAACACATTCTTTTTTAAAACTCATTTTTTTCTTTTTAACCCATAGATAGGACCCTAACAGGTACTACCACTCTGGCTCAAAGTGGACCTAGGAGTAATGGTGATGAAGGGGTACTCCACATTCCCCAGAGCTCCAGAATTGGAATCTCACCATCAGATGAAATTTAACGTCATACCCAGGAAATCGTAATCTGAACATTAGCTACATAAATGAGAATAACCTCCCCTTGTTTGTTTCACTTTGAGGAAGCCGTCTGTTTTGGTCGGCCAGTTTCATTCACCGTAAATCTACAGTGAAAATACGAATTTGTTCAAATCAATACAACTGTATGTTTTAACATGAAAATATCATAAAATGTGTTCTTAATAACAATTAAGTTAATTTCAAATAATGCGCAAGCAGAATTAAGAACACCCTTGGGAAAAGTATACATACCAGCTATTCTCCCTCCAGCTATGAGTAAATAGCAGGGCAGGCTGGACTCTTTAAACCTGGTTAGACAACCAGTCTAGGAGAAGGAAAACTCTGAATTCAAACCTGTTAAATTTCACTTAAGAAATTGATCTGGTGTCACATCCTGCTCATGCAGAGGTGTTGATATATATATATATATATATATCTCATCCCTTACTACCAAGTTTTGGATACTTCTCATCTATATATATATATATATATATATATCAAAGAAAAAAACTTAAATACCAGGCACATTAGCAGCTATAAATTTATTTTCACCGACATACATATATACATATCGGCTTCATCAAACTGCTGATTTTATTGAAAAGTATATAATTCCTGAAATATTGTAAATTGAGCTCTCAATTTGGACTATACCAATTTTAACATTCTATTGTTAAAAAGGCCTAGCTTAGAATAATTCCCAACAACAATGAACCTGGTTATTTACTATATATATATATATATATATATATATATATATATATACATAAAGTTCATTTGGGTCTCGAACCCGGCCAGAGGTAGCTGTTAAACGGTATAACCACACTGATGAGGAGTGATACTCCGAAACACGTATCTGTGGATTACTTATTTATTATATATGCTCCCACTTTGGTCGAGCACTTTAATTAGAAGGGATTTAATTGCAAAATTCACCGTATTTGGCACACAGCTAAGCCTCGCTTTGTTTACATATGTTTGAGGCCTCTATTGAATTCATTTCCGCTTAGAAATGTAGCGATTAAATATTCTCCTATATTTGACAGCTGCCTGTGGCCATACGGGTAAGAGGATTGGCGAATGAAAGTTCATTCGGGTCTCGAACCCGGCCAGAGGTAGCTGTTAAACTGTATAACCACATTGATGAGGAGTGATACTCCGAAAAACATGTCTGTGGATTACTTATTTATTATATATATATATATATATATATATATATATATATATATATATATATATATATATTTTTTCAAAAAATGTTCTTTTTAAATTGGGCGTTATTATGAAACATTAAAAATGTATAAATGAATGAACTCGATATTATGGAGTATTGGATTCACTTATTTTTTAATTTTTTAATTATTTTTTATCATAAATTTTCAGGTTCGTTAGATACCCTTTGTCAAATGTTATTACTGTTTAACGGTTTCTTTGTCTCTGTTGTTATCGACAGTGGCAGCGTCTGTGAAATATTTATAATAACGGAGAATTCCGATACGTACGTTTGTAATTTTAGAATCCATTTAGTTTCTGATTGTTTTCTAGATTGCGTTGTTGGAAATGCGTGTTCTAATAAGATGCATTTGAGGTGTGTAAGGTTGTGTGAGAAGGTGTTAAAATGAAGTGCTATTGTACTATGCGGGGATTTGAGATTTATAGTGGATTTGTGGTTATTTAGTCTTAGTCTAAAGGGTGTTGATGTTTCTCCCACATATCCACTATTTCTACATTGTGTGCAGTATATATAGTATATAATGTTAGCGCTATCGCATGTTAGGTGTGGCGGATGGATTGTTATGTTTGTGTAGGGTATTTTTATTTCGGTTTCCGTATGTATGTGGCTGCAAACTTGGCATCTAGGCTTGTTGCATCGTTTATTACCTTTCCGTACGGTGTTATGTAAATTTTTCCTGGATGCAGTGAGGATGTTACCTAGGTTGGGTGGTTGTTTTTTGCGTTGATGGGCGGGGTTTTGAAGATGGACTTTGTTGTGGGGTCGGTTTGTAGGGTTTTATATTGTTCAGTGAGTAGCTTAGTCAGTTTGTGCATGTGTCGACCGTGGTGAAATACCATAGATAGATAGATAGATAGATAGATATAGTAGTAGAACATTTTTTTCTCTCTAGTAGTTTTCTCTACTGGTAGAGAGAAAAACTTTTTTCTATAACTATATAAATGCTCTATACTTTACAAAATATATTTAGTACTTTTTGGATTAACTACAAATGCTACTACAGTGAAAACATGGTAGCACTATTTGATGTATATAAGGTCACCAAAGAGAATTATGGGAATCCATGCTGTCAGCAAGTCCTGATATATGTATGTGGGCTAGGAATCACAAAGTTCCCGGTTCTCAGCATGAGTAGCACAGGGATGTGTGTGGTAAAGTGAGGAGCTAATAGTAGGTGTGACGCTCCATCTCAGACGCTAAAATAATCTCCTTGGTCTAGCCCTAGTGAAAAGGGGATAGACTCCCTTGCTGTCTGGCTGATACCGACATTAGGCCACCCTGTCGACTTTACTTTCCTTATATATATATATATATATATATATATATATGAAGAGAAAAATGGAAGTGAATCCAACAGTATGTAATATAGTGAAAAATTTGAAAAAAAAACACAGGTTCAAATAAAATGAGTGATATTTATTCAACCAACCCTGCATTGTTTCAATCTGTTTAGTAGATCTTCTTCAGGGCTTTTGTTGACATAAGGAAAAGTAAAATTTATCACAGAATAATAAGGAGACTGTGAGAGTTTTTGTTGATCGTTTGTTTAAAAATGTTTTGAATGAAAATTAGTGCTCTTAGAATAATTTGAAATATCACTCATTTTATTTGAACCTGTGTTTTTTCAAATTTTTCACCATATTACATATATATATATGTTTGAGTGTGTGTGTGTGTGTGTGTGTGTGTGTGTGCCGTATGACCCTTATTCTGTTTCAAACAAATTATTTTTGTTGTTAGTTTCACAAATAAATACAGTCTTTTTTCATGCCATTTGAAAAAAAAATTACAGAAGAAGAAGAATGGAAGAAGAAGAAGAAGAAGAAGAAGAATGATGGAAGAAGAAGAAAAAAAGAAGAAAAAAGGTAAACTTTCATTGGAACCATTTCCATGTTAAAAGATTTATTCTCTTAAAGAAGTCAATAAAATTAAAAGCAAAATTTATGTCATCTATTAAGATCAGTTTGTATTGAAGAAGAAGAAGAAGAATCTTCATTTGCAAAAGTTTTCTGTACAACACTTTCATTATTTTCTTGATTTGATTCCGTTGAATTGTCATTGGATTTTTTTATTGGAGAGAAATTATTATCATTGCATTTTATTTCTTTTTGACTGATTTCTCCATTCTTCTGCGATTTGTTATCATCCGATTCTGTAGAATTGGTTGACATTGGTTTCATTTCAAGATTATTTTTAAGGTTTTGGTCATTGTTTAATATTTGTTGCCATTGTTTGGCTAATTCCTTGGCTTCTTCACCGGTTCCTTCTTTACGACCATCATGGATACCAAGGGCTAAGAGGCAGGTCACAGCAGCATTTTGTTCGGCTAATTGCTTGGATTTCTCCCTGGAAACAAAGAGAAAACAGAATGTTAAGTTTAGAAAAGAAATTAGTCAATAACGGCTGAAATCTTTATAAGATGAAACAAAAATCTATATAATATGTTAATAATTTGAAGGCAATACAATGCATGTAAAAAATAAAAACAAAAAGTTGTTTTTTTGTCTTATCGATTTCAAAGAAACTTTATCTTCAGAGATGAAAATCAGAAATGGACGTGCTTAAGTTTTTTTTTTTGCGTGGTGATACTTTCTTTTTTTTCCTCCTCCCTTCCCCCTTCTTTATGTTATGAATGAAATGGGCAAATCTATATATTAATACTCATATTATTCGGACTATTGTCCTCATTTTCATTGTTATCTGTACAATGTGTTAAGTATCTGGCCGCCATCCTTGGCTAGTTGCAAAGAACCCAAAGTAAACAAGTAAGCAAGTCCGAGTTATAGAATCCTTTGGTAAGTGAATAAGTCCTGTGATATAGAATCCTTCGGTAAGTGAATAAGTCCTGTGATATAGAATCCTTCGGTCCGTCGTCCAAGAAGATCCAAGTAGTAATGCTAGTATGACCAGAAAAGGCCAGTATAAATAATAATATCAGCAGCAGAGCACTGCCAGTGATTGGACAATAGGTTGGTCACATGTTTATCGCTGAGTCTATAAATACAAGTGGCCATCTGGTACACACCTTATATCGGAAAAAACCAACACAACGTTTCAGCCAATGTGCCCTCCAGCCTTCTTCAGGTATTTCTTGTCGGACTCGGAAAACATTTTTTCGAACTCGGCAACCATCTTGTCATAATCAGGAGCCATCACGGAACTTTGAACCTAACCCTTTATTCAGTCCAGGCTAGGTTCAAAGTTCCGGGATGGCTCCCAATTACAAGAAGGTTCCCGAGTCCGACAAGAAATACCTGAAGAAGGCCGGAGAGCACATTGGCCAAAAACGTTGTACAGATAACAATAAAGATGAGGACAATAGTCCGAATAATACAAATAATACTAATTATCAAGCCTCATCTAAAAAATTCAGAGAAATAATCAATACTCATGTTCCTTAAAACTCTGACATCATTTTGCAACACTCTCTGGTTAAAAATGGTTTCTATCTAACCGTAGATGGGACCCTGACAGGTACCACCACTTCAGGTCAGAGTGGACCTGCACCAGTTCTGGAAAAAAATGGTAAATACAGAACAGAGGAAGAGTTGAAAATTGTTCCTAATTATGAACCAACACGTCAGTCGAATGCAACAGAAACACAGAAGATTGCAAAAGAAAATGAAAAGAGAAAAGAAAACATTTAAATTTACTTATTTCAAAATTCTACATTTCCACATTTAAAAGAAAAAGAAAAGAAAAACAAAGTCCTTGAAAAAATTTTAAGTGAAACTCGTGAGCATTTTAAAATGTTTCAATGTTTTTTCGAGAAGGAAGGAAAGAAAGAAATAATGAGAAAGAGGCAAGGTAAGGTGGAAAGAATTAAATGAGAGAGAGTGAAGAGAAAAGGAGAGAGAGTGAAGAAAAAAGAGAGAGAGAAAAGAAGAAAAGAGAAAAGAGAAAGAAAAGAGAGAGAGAGAAAAGAAGAAAAGAGAAAGAAGAGAGAGAAGAAAAGAGAAAAGAAAAGAGAAGAGAGAGAGAGAGAGAGAGAGAGAGAGAGAGAGGAGAGAGAGAGAGAGAGAGAGAGGAGAAGAGAGAGAGAGGAGAAGAGAGAAGGAGAGAGAGGAGAAGAGAGAGAAGAGAGAGAGAGAGAGAGAGAGGAGAAGAGAGAGAGAGAGAGAGGAGAAGAGAGAACTTGTTATATATTTCCACAGAAACTAGTACAAATATCAAAAGGAAAATTTCAAAGTTTTTAGGGTTATCGTTGATGGGCGGAATAATTTGTTTATTACAAATGAGAGTGAAAGAGAGAGAAGAAGAGTGAGAGAGAGAGAGAGAGAAGAAGAAGAGAGAGTGAGAGAGAGAGAGAGAGTGAGAGAGAGAGAAGAAGAGTGAGAGAGAGAGAGAAAGAGAGAGAAGAGAGAGAAGAGAAGAAGAGTGAGAGTGAAAGAGAGAGAAGAAGAGTGAGAGTGAGAGAGAGAAGAGAGAGAGTGAAAGAGAGAGAAGAGTGAGAGTGAAAGAGAGAGAGAAGAGAGAGAAAGAAGAGAAGAAGAGTGAGAGAGAAAGAGAGAGAAGAAGAAGAGTGAGAGTGAAAGAGAGAGAGAGAGAGAGAGAGAAGAGAGAGAGAGAGAAGAGAGTGAGAGAGAGAGAAGAAGAGTGAGAGAGAGAAGAAGAAGAGTGAGAGTGAGAGAGAAGAAGAGTGAGAGTGAGAAGAGAAGAAGAGTGAGAGTGAGAGAGAAGAAGAGTGAGAGTGAAAGAGAGAGAAGAAGAGTGAGAGTGAAGAGAGAGAAGAAGAGTGAGAGTGAAAGAGAGAGAAGAAGAGTGAGAGTGAAAGAGAGAGAAGAAGAGTGAGAGAGAAAGAGAGAGAAGAAGAGTGAGAGAGAGAGAGAGAGAAGAAAGAGAGTGAGAGAGAGAGAGAGAGAAAGAGAAGAAGAGTGAGAGAGAGAGAAGAAGAGTGAGAGAGAGAGAAGAAGAGTGAGAGTGAGAGAGAAGAAGAAGAGTGAGAGTGAGAGAAGAAGAAGAAGAGTGAAAGAGAGAGAGAAGAGAGAGTGAAAGAAGAGAAGAAGAGTGAGAGTGAAAGAGAGAGAAGAAGAAGAGAGAAAGAGAGAGAGAAGAAGAGTGAGAGAGAAAGAGAAGAAGAAGAGAGTGAAAAGAGAGAGAGAGAGAGAGAAGAAGAAGAAGAGAGAGAAGAAGAAGAAGAGAGAGAAGAAGAAGAAGAGTGAGAGAGAGAAGAGAGAGAAGAAGAGTGAGTGAGAGAGAGAGAGAAAGAAGAGTGAGTGAGAGAGAGAAGAAGAGTGATGAGTGAAAGAGAAGAAGAGTGAGTGAGTGAGAGAGAAGAAGAGTGAGTGAGTGAGAGAGAAGAGAGAGAGAAGAGAGAAAGAGAGAAGAGAGAGAAGAAGAAGAAAGAGAGAAAGAGAGAGGGGGAGAAATGAACAGAGAGAAATGGAGACAGAGAGAGAGAACTTGTTATATATTTCCACATAGAAACTAGTACAAATATCAAAAAGAAAAGGAAAATTTCAAAGTTTTTAGGGTTATCGTTGATGGGCGGAATAATTTGTTTATTACAAGTGAGAGAAAGAAGGAAATAATAAGAAAGAGGCAAGGAAAAGTGAAAAGAGAGAGAGAGAACTTGTTATATATTTCCACATAGAAACTAGCACAAATAAAAAAAAAAGAAAGAAAAGAAAAGAAACTGTGTGTGTTTGTGATTGAGTGCCAGCAGCTGAGACTAGCAAGTAGCAGCAGGAGCAGTAGCAGCAGCAGCAGCAGCCCGCCAAGTGTATTGCAGCCAAAAAGTTTGGAAGAGTTGGGAAGTTTTAGGGGGTTGTGTACAGGGAGAAAATTTATTTTCCCCTCATGTAATAAGAACTTTGGCACATAGAAACATGTAGATTTTACCGTTTGTTTATACTATGTTTTTTTAAAAATTTTTTATTGTTATTTTCTTGGGGTGACTCAATCATTAGAAATAAACCTCAGGCGGAGGTGAATAAGGTACGCAACAGATTGAGAATTTCAAACCATTCTTGTTGAATGTGTGTAACTTCTTTTGGGAGCAAAGTTATTCAGATGATCTAAAGATACGGTGTCTGTGGATGGCTAAATATATACTCCCAACCCTTGGTTGGTTGAGCTCTCTGGAGGGAATTTAGCTGACGGCCACGAATTATGCTCAAAATAGCCAGGCTCTCCCATAAAACGGATATGAGCTCTTTGGCGGCTGTGACATATATACTTATGTATGCATTTATCGGCTAAATTCTACCCTCTACTTATAAGTAGCTGATGGTCTAGTGGTTAAGAACTGTGACTGATGAAAAATCGGCCGGGTTTCAATTCCAGACAGGGGAAACCCGGTAAGTCTAGTCACACTGATGAGATGTTGGATACATTGAAACACAGCGTCTGTGGATGAATGTGTGTGTGTGTGTGTGTGTGTGTGTGTATGTATATATATATATATACACACACACATACACCCTGGTGTAATAGTTACCATTGTAGAAAATGGAAACAATGAGACATGTTCAAATTCTGGACAAGGCTGTTTGCTTTTCACACAGTGCTAATAACCTTGGGAAAGGTATGAATCCAACTATTCTTCTTCCATCTATGGGTAAATAGTAGCGCAGACTAGGCTCTTTAACCTTGATATGCCAACCAGAAAGAAAACTATAAATTCAAACCTGTTAAACTCCACTTAAGACACTTGGTTGGGTATATATAAGTTTTGTTGAATTGAACAGACAATTCCTGTCTGACAAGTCTTTCATTGATCTGTTCCAATCTTTGGGCCATCCTTCTGGTGTCAGGGTGGAACTGGTATAACAGTCCACCGAAGATTTCAACACTAGCACTTTCGGCAATACACTTTGCCATCCTCAGGTGGGAAACGATGGAATGGTTTTCATGTCTCGTTTTTAACGTTAAAAACGAGACATGAAAACCATTCCATCGTTTCCCACCTGAGGGAGTAGTCCTCTCATTGGTTGGTTTAGTCATGTGACTACCCAACCCATGAGAAAAAAATCAGAGTTACATTAAAATCATCCCAAGCGTTGTACTGGTTAGATACATAAAATGGCTATTTTCAACACATGGTTGAGTTATCATTTCAGGTGAAAAAAAGAAACGAAAAAAAGAATTTTGATTCTTTCAAGAAACTATAGACAATTCTCTTCTATGAATGAAATAAGAAAAATGGGAAGATTTAAATAATTTACACTATGTACTGTTGGAATATTTTGTAATATAAGGTGTGCTGAGGTCCAAAACTTATAGACTCTGCGTGGACATGTGGATTAGGCCAGCCAATCAACATCTCAAATACGTGCTCAGTTAACTATTTAATTGCCGATTTTAAAAGCCATTGATTTGCACGTATTTGACACGGACGAACGGATCTGCAACCAAGGAATTTTCTCAACCAAAGGATTCTACCCAACACTAAGTAACACCAAGGAAAAACCAAAGGATTCTTCACTAAGGATCAGCTCTGCTTAATACAAGGGATCTCCACTGTAAAGTGCTCTTACTTAAAGCCTAAAAATGACCACAAAAATCATAACATTTACATTGATTACTACTAATAGTCATTTTTTTTTATTTAATTTTTTTATTTGTTGAACTGATAGAATTTTTACCAAAACCTATGACCAAACATAACATGAGTTAGGTCAGTTAGCAGGTGAGTCTATGCACCATATCACCACACTATAATCTTTCAATTTAACCAATAGTATAAGAAAAGAAAAAAATTGATAAAAGAAAATACTTTTCAGTAGTCTCAGTATTGTTTAAAAAATTTCTAAAAAAAAAAAAAAAAAATATTTTAAATGCTGTTTTATTGCATTTTACTTAATTTTGGTTTTATTTTGAAATTGGCAACACTGGTGCTGTTCCTCTGAGAACGATGACCTGAGTGAATTTAATAGAAAAGAAAGTAAACATTAAAGGATGAAATAAAATACTAGTTAAAATTAATAATATAGTTAATCTTAATATGCTAAATAGAATCTTTTACATGAAAAGTATCGTCTTTTTAAAAAGTAAATAATGATACTATCTAGTATGTATGTATGTATGTGAAAAAAAATCTGTTTGATTTGTATAGAATGCTCATTTTCACATTTGCACCTAATCTGATTTTATTATTTTCTTTTCTAGAGTATTGTACGCAAAATAGAATCTTCAAAGACCGACAGTGGAGATAAACCAGTGAAGAGTGTTGTTATAGCAGACTGTGGCTCACTTCCTGTAGAACAGCCATTTGCTGTAGCCAAAACATCTGTTACGGCATGAATAAAACCACTTTTTTAAATAACTATTTGTTTCATTTTTATATTGAAATCATTTTAATGCCAAATTGTCATCTTATACTTTGACTTTGTTTCAGGATCAGGGAAATTACATTGATTACTACTAATAGTCAGTTTTTTTTTAATATAATGATTGGATAACTTTAAATTGGGAGGTGATTCAAACTTGATGCTCCATCCTTTGTAACCAAATCTAATTTCCATTCACCCCAAATAAATAAATTGAATACTAAATGTTAGGGAGAGTTATCTCCCCTAACGATTCTGGACTGGACATACTCACGGACAAGCAGTGAGACATCAGAAACAAGAATGTAGCTGCTGTGATGAACACATCACATGATACATAGTTGAATTCTATCCAAACTCATCCTACTGTATTCCCGGTGAGAATAAATAAAACAAATATTGTTATATGTTAAACATATTTCACTGTTTTTGTTATCTTTTGTTATTCCTACATCTTGGGATATAACACTAAATTACAAAACCTAACTAATTTACCAGTGTTTAAAACAATTTACACAATAAAAGAATTTGTAAACTAAATGCAAACGCACATTTAATTCTCAAATTATTTTTTAATAATATAGGTATCAAGTTTGAGTGGCAATCCATCTTCTATGTTAAAAGTGCTTCTATTTGCTTAGTAATTAACTCTTAACATCCTGATGAGAATTTTTAAGTCCAGAGCCCCATTCCTATAAGGATTTATCAATAAATGGCTAAAAATGGCCTTTTCCTTTGAAGTTACTTGTTATTTCCCTTAAATCAAAGACTTCTAAATATGTTTAATATTACATTTAAACAAAGGCTATAATTTGGGGTAAATTAGGAAAATGAATGTGACTTCTGGCCAGGTGGAATGAGGTGGTATAGGATGTTAAGAGTTAATGCACATAGCTAAAACAGATTCCACAATATACAAGCTTGTAAAATGGGCTGAACATTTATACAAAACTTAGGATATTTTGCTACAGTGTTTTTATTTTTATTCTTTAATATCTGGCAATTAGTTTTCATAATAATAATAATAATAATTTCATGTTCTGTTATAAAGGGATTTATAACAGAACACATATAGTAGGAAGCACGTGGTATAATGGTTAGAGTCATGGGAAATGAACTCGTCACCCCGAGTTCAAATCCCGGACGTGGTAACTGCATTTTACTTAGCACTTGGGAAAGGTATGAATCCTACTCTCCTTCCAGCTATGGGTAAATAGTAGGGCAGACTGGACTCTTTAACCTTGGTTAGGCAACCGGTCTAGGAGAAGGAAAATTCTGAATTCAAACCTGTTGAACTCCGCTTAAGAAATTGACCTTGTGTCACATCCTGCTCGTACGGAGGGGTTGGTAAATATATAAAAAAGGGATTTATAAATGCAAATGTACAAACATGTACAAAATTCAAAAATGGCATTTAGAAGTAGATCATTCTTGAACATTTGTTTGATCTGCAGGAAAAGATCTTTTTTTTCATTTACGATTCTTCAGAGAAAATTTCATATGGGAAACCAGCTATGAAGATGGCCAAAAGTCTGACACAAGGACAAAACAAAACGAAAAAAAAAAAAAAGGGGGTGGGTGGGTGTTGTGAAAACCAATTTTAATCACTTTCGTCTACTAAACACGATGTCGTAGTGTCCACTTTTTTTATTTAAATTTTTTTTTTTTTAATCTGCAACTGCATGAGTAGCTGAACAGACCAATTTTTGAATGGCAATCTCTGTTGCAGTGACTGCAAACAAACAGTGATGCTTGCTGGAGTTGCTGTTGTCTCTCCTTCCTTTTGGGTCTCTTTTTTGCGGCGGTTTCTTTCCTCTCTTTTTCACTCCTTTTTGTTCTTTGTTTGACAAGGGGGCGCCAGGTCGCACGGTCTTCTGCACAAGCCTCCCATGTGTTGGTGTTGATGTGGCATGTCTTCATATCCATCTGTTACTTATTTAGTAATTATATATAAATTTATTTTTTACTAATCTGATAAAGATTTTCGCTTCAAAAGATCTTTCATTATTTTTAGATACAACACAATGAACAAAATCAAAAACTAACAATATTAATAATTTTTTTAAAATATGGTGACATAAAAGTATTAATTTTCTTATCTATATATCAATAATCTTGTTCCTTAATCTTCCAACTGCTATCATCTTGCAACACCCTCTAGCTAAAAATGAGACATTCCAATTCATCCAAGATTAAATGCAAAAGTGTAAATCCTGATTTTCTGGTGTTGCTTATCTGCCGAATTATTATTTCTTATCACTGTTGTCACCTCAGCTAAATAATGACCCATTTCGTTTTTATTATAAAGAAATAAAGGGAAGAAAAAGGACATGCCACACAGAATATAACAAGAAAGGAAGAGTAGGGGAAAGATATATAGAAAGGGGGCGTGTGGAAGCGATAACACTAATCTGCTTCAATCGAACATAATGAAAAGAAGAAAGGAAAGAAAAGAAGAAAAAAGAAAGAGAGAGAGAGAGTTAAATCAAGATTATTATACTTTTTAGATATTGAAGTATTTGCAATAGCTCTTAAGTAAACAAATCAAACATTGTAATAATTAATTTATCATATTGTGGTATATCCACAGGTCCTGCTAGTTAATTTTAATATTCTAGCCTAAAATGGTAAAAAAAACCCCCAAAAATCACCATTAAAACCCAAAAATGAACAAATTTGAAATGATATATTTTCTTTAAGGCACAGGCAGATTAAATTATCATACTGTGGTATATCCACGTCCTGCTAGTTAATTTTAATATTCTAAAAAAATTTAAAAAAACAAAGAAAAAAGCATTAAAATCCAAAAATGAACAAATTTGAAATAATATATTTTCTCTAAGACACAGGCAGAAATAAAAAAAATAAAAAACTGAAAATATGTTCTAGGGATTTATGCAAAGCAAGATTTCAAAGTAATTAAAAAAAGAAATATCATCAACTCCAGTCCTAAAAAAATGCAGCATAATAATTTTTGTTGGTAAAAAAAATTATTTTGCATAATGTGTCCTTTTTAAAGATTACATAACTTGATATTTTTTAATAGAATGCAAAATATGATTTATATATATATATATATATATATATATATATATATATATATATATAAACACAATGATGATGTCTTTGCTGTTTTCTGTTTATTAGAGTTACTAAATTTGCATGAAACATTTTTCCAAGGAATTTAACAAATAATAATATGGAGACTAGGGAATTTTTTTTTTTATCTATCTATATATTAATACTCATGTTCCTTAATTGTATGACCATTATCATCTTGCAATAGCCTCTGGTTAAAAATGAGACTGTCCAAATCTTCCAAGATGAAATGCAAAATGTAAATCCTGATTATCTCGAGTTGCTTATCCGCCAAGATTTTTATTTCTTATGAGTATCATCACCTCATCTAAATAATGGACCATTCCGTTTTTATTATAAAGAAAGAATTAAACTGCTAACTGCAGGAGTTCATGTTGTAGTTGATTATTACTGCAACATGAACTCCTGCAGTTAGCTGTAATTAATCAATATCTTGATTAATTCAGTGGATTTAACCCTGAAGATCCTTATGGTCAAACTCGAGTAGGTTATTTCTGTACACACTATATAATAAATCCGCTCTACTTACGTATTGAGCACTTTATATTTGTTATAACGCTGACTTATCCAGGTAAAACTTGTACCAATCAAATATTAAGACCAACCCAATATTTTCACCAGTAAGTCATTCCTTCATATATATATATATATATATATATATATATATATATATATATATAAGAGAGTTTTATAATTTGCTTGAAGCATTGTGTATATATTGGTTAGGAGGTTGATTTAGATGGCTATCATAATGCAGGTGTAAAGAAAAAATAATAATACGGTAAAAAAAGAAGTCTCCTAACTAGACTGCTTCAGTTCCAGTGATCTTTTGAAAAAGCGATAGTATCTCAAAAATTCAAGAATTAAATACAGGATAACACACAACATCATTGTTACCGTATTATTATTTTTTCTTTACACCTGCATTGTGATAGCCTTCTAAATCAACCTCCTAACCAATATATATATATATATATAAGATTATTTTTCAGAATAATTCATGCCGCATCACATACATTAAATCAATTTTTGTACAACTCACAAGTGACATGAACAAAAAATGAATTTATTTATAGAGAAATTAATCAATTTTGATAATTAAAATATTTCACTTAAAATAAACAGAGTAGAAAAAAGTTTATCTTTATAATTTGTTTGAAAATTTTATTAATTAAATAAAACAACAATAATCAGTTGCCATGGTTACCAATTGTTCCCTAAAATTGCTGAATAGTCAAGTAAATAAAAAAACAAAAAAAAAAACAATAAGTTACACATTAGTAGGACAATAATTTACTATGTTAACCTCATACAATGTGTTGGTCGGAATTTTTTTTTTATTTATCTACCTGGTGGCTAAAAGGAAATAATCACCACACAATAAAAACAACTTACAGTTGCTTTGTAGTAGAGACCTAGTTAATTTGCCAAATAAAAACAGTTGGTATATTTTAATAAGATAATTTATGGTGGATATTTACATATATCAATAAAATGGGAAGTCATTCACACATTCTATTGTTATATGCAGACCATTCACAATCAACAACTTGTAGCATTTGTGTTAGTAATAAACTAAAAATAAGTCCAAGTCTGTACTATTCCTTTTAATATGCATAAATCCAAGTCTATTGTGTTCTTTGTAACACACACACTCATATATTTTGGGAGAATATGTGTTTAATTGAAGTCGTACCTATTTTGAAAGTTAACTAATTAATAATTAATTAATTAGGCGGGCATTAATTAATTAACTTTCAAAATTAGGTACAAACTTCAATTAAGCACATATTCTCCCAAAAATTGTCGGCTAAAAAGGCATATCAAAACACATCGTTTGTGTATTTACTTCTCATATATATATATATATATATATATATATATCAAGAAAAATGAAAAAACACAGGTTTAAATGGGTTAAGTGGTGAGTTTATTGGCCGACACTGCAGTGTTTCGATCTATTAAATAGATCATCTTCAGGGCATAAGATAAGAAATTATATATCACAGAATGAGATATATATATATATATATATATATATATATATATATATGTATGTAGAATTAAACAAAAGGCACGTCTCCTGTTTAACAATTTTATTAACAATCTTTTTCGAGCTTTCTGGACAACTTTTTTACATTTGGATAAAATAAGGAGCTGATGGTATGTGTGGTGCTCCACCTCACACACACACAAAAAAAAATCTTCTTGGTCTAGCGCTATTGAAAAGGGGATAGACTCCTTCGCTATCTGGCTGATACAGACTTTAGGCCGCCTCGTCAACTTTACTTACAGAGCATATAGATATAATAGAGCATTCGCTTTATTTAATGTAGTAATAATATTGACTATAAATTAAATACTCATTGATAAAGTTATGTAATTCCAGGAAATTACTGTGATGTAAGCAGTGACGTAGTTTCAGTTACAGACAAATAGAGACTGAATCACCATTATATACAGAGGCGTGTTTTTGCTGACTTCCTTTAAATTTATACCTAGGACTGTCGTTATTTACTCAAATAAACATTGACTTATACAAAAGGTTTGAGTAAGCTTTAGTCACGCTGAGTTTATGTGAAGAAACAGTCTATAAACAAAGGATTGACTAAACTTGGAGTGAAAGAAAGAAAATTGTTTTTCAATATAAAAAAAAAAAAAACTAAATTTACACATGAATGCTTCGCCTTTTTTTTGTTTCTAAAGTCGTTGCTACTTTGGTTTGTGTGAAAATTTGTCTTTTATAGAAAAATACAAAATGTTTAAGATCAAACGTGTTGATAAGACGACCGAGTAACATTTTCAAATTGTGTTTGATAATAAAAAATGCCTTAAGATCTGTTTTATTACAATTGGACCTTTGGCAGTTTTAAATATTACACTCCACCTCCCCGTGTAATCTGAATTTTGAAGCTGAAATATTTGAAGATTCTAGGGGCCGGTTTAGCTGTGTTGGTAGAGGAAGGTTCTGGGTTCGATACCAGCCCTCACTCACCAACTCAGCACAGAAGTAGCACAGCCTAGATCTGTACAGTAAAGTGGGGAGCTGATAGTAGTTGTGGCGCTCCACCTTAGACACAAAAACAATCTCCTTGGTCTAGTGCTAATGAAAAGGGGGTAGACTCGCTCAATGTTCGACTAATACTGACACTAGGTCACTTTGCTGAGAAAGAAGGAAAAAAAAGGCTTTGCTGTTAAGATAGCTTAGAGGAATCAACTTTAAATTCTTTAAGGTTTTTTTTTTTTTTTATCTGAAAAAGATTTTCTTTGGAATGATGTGTTGGTTTTATGGTATATCAACCCTTTTTGGGTTATTTAATGCTGAAACAAGTCATTTTTGATAAAAGTTTCAATGTTTCAAGTTCTTAACATCTTTAACTCTTAACATCCCGTTGAGAATTTTTTAAATCCAGAGCTCCATTCCTATAAGGATTTTTAAAAATGTTAAAAATCTCCATTTTATTTAAATTTACCTGTTATTTCCCCAAAAATAAAGACTTCTAAATATGTTTAATATTACATTTAAACAAAAGCTATCATTTGGGGCAGATTAGGAAAACGAATGTGACTTCCGGACGGGCAGAATGAGGCAGTATAGGACATTAAGAGTAAATTGGTATAGATAATTTTCATTAACTTGGTTTGGTTTGTTTAATGGTATAATAACCCTGTGGGTTATATAATGCCAATATCTGTTAGAGTGTGAGATAAAAGTTGGTATTCAAGTTTCCTTTACAGGTGTATTTTTGTCGATATATTTCATGGATACATTTTATATCTGATTCATAATTTTCGGTATATTTTTGTTTCTCTCAAGAAGGATAAAATGTCATCCATATTAGCATTCTCAAACAGACTCCTCATATTATTTGTGTTAAAATATTTCTTTCTGATTGGAGCGAATGCATTTATAATAATTGACATTAACAAGGTAAAATCAAACTCAGTGGTTCCCAAACTTTTTTTACTCATTTAATACCTATTTTACTCTATTTTAAAGTCCTATTATATTTTTTATAATTAAATCTTTTTTGCTTGCCTGGACCCCCAAAAATGTTATATGGTTCCGGGGGGGGGGGCACATTACCCCCTGTTGAGAACCACTGCTCTGAATAACAGTTATAAGTTTCCTTTATTCTTTTTTTAGTCATATCTCTTAGTATATGAAATGTGTTATGCTTATTTACCGACAGTGGGGCAGGTTTATACAAAACTGGAAAATTTTTGGAACAGCTGTGGGTCACTGGAGAAAAGTAGATAGGCAAGAATAAATTTGAAGAAAAAAAATCAGTTTATTAAGCGGGAACACCTGCTGAGGTGTAGTGAGAGGACAATACAGGTGAAAATAGGAGGAGGTTTTTTGGGGGGAGTGGGGGTTGCAGGACTTATTGACAGAACATGACTGGCCTCATGTTTGTCTATCCCACCCTAAAGACTAGTGTATTATTCTTTTCATCCATTTTTTTTCCACAGACTCCCCCCCGCTCAACACTGTGACTACCAACACTGTGTCGAACCCCCCACCCACCCACACACACACATGACAAGACAGAAACAGCAAAAGAAGGTGAGAAAATCAGAATTGGAAAATAATCTATGATAAATTTTATAATGATGTGAATAATAATCTCATTTCTATTTTGCTTTTTTTTTAATGGCATATTAACCTTTGTGGTTATCTAATGCCAAATCCATCCTTATAAAAGAACACTAGTTGTACTATTTTAACCCATAGCTTAGGATTTCTATTTTCAAAAAAATTGTAGGTTGGTTGGATTTTATGGCATGTCAACTCTTATTGGGTTATTTTATGCAAAATATGTTTTGTTTTATTCATTCTGGATGGATAGTCAGTTGTTTTTAAACACACTTTTTAAAAACACACTTTCTTCAATTTACCCTATAGATGGGACCCTAACAGATACTACCACTCCGGATCAGAGTGGACTTGGGAGTAATGGTGATGAAGGGGTACTCCACACTCCCCAGACCTGGAACTTCACCATCAGATAGAGTTTAACGTCATACCCAGGACGTGAAGACCCTCAGCCACCAACTTCTAGCACATATAGGGTTGGGGCTTGCCATAAGGGAAATAGGGTTGGGACAATCATATAGGTGCTAGGGCTTCACATGACCAGCTGACTGATCAGAGGGGGCCTCTCCAACTGCCCGTCTAGCCTAAGTAAGGACTAAAGTGGAGTGTTGCATGTCATGGACTGCTCAGCCATCCTTAGGCTTCATGGGTTACCACCCACGGCCAAAAAGGTGGCCCCATTGGGGGGGGGGGTCTTAGCCCTCTGCAGAGGTGCAGTCGGTGTATTCTAAAGTTCTAGCTGACAGGGCTGAAATCAAAGGACATTCAGTATTACTGAAAAACTAATTCAAAAATTAGTTGTTCCCTGACAAAATTTTTCAAAATTTGTTGATTTGGTAATTTATGAGGAAGTGCATCCCGGTCTCCTGCCTCAGAAATTGCTACCTGGTGACTATTACAATAACGTCCCCAGCTATGTTGTCTCGGCGGTTTTGCTTGAAAGAAAACAACCACCTTAGGGTGTTAAATGTATTTTAGAGGGGGTGGGCTTCTCTTTATGAACAAATGGAGATGGGTGGATAGATATATATAAACAAAGTAAAAAATGAACAAATTGAGGTAGATAGATAGATAGATATCCATCTTCATATCTAAACAAGAATTACGACAAATTTCTATAAATAAATTTCTAAACAAATTACGATAAATAAATAAAAATTACGACAAAAAATACATTTAACGCCCTAAGTTGGTTGTTTTCTTTCAAGTAACACCACCGAGACGACATAGCTGGGGATGTTATTTTAATAGTCACCAGGTAGCAATTTCTGAGGTAGGAGACCGGGACGCACTTCCTCATAAATTACCGTTGATTCTTTTAATGTATTTGTCCAATGGCCTAAATCAGTGGTTCCCAAATTGGGCGGTACACCCCCCATCCCTGGGGAGGGTGGAGCAAAAAGGGGCAGTGAGGGGTGGTGGTGGAGCAAAAAGGGGCGGTGAGGAGGGGTGGTGGTGGAGCAAAAAGGGGCGGTGGGGAGTTGGGTGACAGGGTAGCACTAGGAGCAGTTAATAAATAAGTTGTTTTTTACAAAATCTAAATGACAAAATATATGTCATAAATACTAAGATAAAAGAACACGTATGCAGTTTATACAGAATAAAATGTACATAAGGATTATAAACAAATACATAGTTTTGTTACGTAATCCAAAATCAGAGTTAAAAGTCTGAACATTTGCTTGACACCTTTACACGACACATACAAAAAAAAAATGAAATGAAAAAAAAAATTTTTTTTTTTTAAATGTGTGTTCACACATATGTATGAGGGGAGTGCTAGAAACCCACTGGGAAGTCAAGTGGGTGCTAGCCTGAAAAAGTCTGGGAACCACTGGCCACTATGAAGATCTAAAATAATTACATAATACAACCAGAAATTCTCGAAAATAATCTAATTTTTAAAGATTCTTTTTTAGAGGTAAAATAATTACATAACTCAACACATGATTACTACAGCTTGGACAATCTGATCTGTGCAGTAAAGCATCTGGGGACTGATGGTAGGTGAGGTGCTTTACCTCAGCAAAAACAATTTCCCTGGTCGCTGTTCAGCTGATATTGACAATAGGCTACTCTGACGACTTTACTTTTTTCTTTTTTACTCATTGGTTTCAGATTAGAAGTTCATTGCTTAGAAGACAGTGGAATAAACTAGAAATTCGTGGGATAATATATTAGTAGAATATTTCAAATATATATATTTACCAACCCCTCCGCACAAGCAGGATGTGACACAAGGTCAATTTCTTAAGCGGAGTTCAGCAGTTTTGAATTCAGAGTTTTCCTTCTCCTAGACCGGTTGCCTAACCAAGGTTAAAGAGCCCAGTCTGCTCTACTATTTACCCATAGCTGGAGGGAGAGTAGGATTCATACCTTTCCCAAGGATATTAGCGCTAAATGAAATGCAATTACCACGTCCAGGATTTGAACTCGGGGCGACGAGTCCATTTACCATGACTTTAACCATTACACCCTTGCGCTTCCTACATATTTCAAATATAAGAGAGAATATAAAGATAAAGATTTAGAATAGGCTTAAGATTGAGGTGAGTGGTATGTATTTACGCAACCTGTTTGCCACGGGTAGAATGTGACACAAGGTTGTATGGCGAATGGGTTGAGTAAATTGGGTATCCAATTGTGGTGTAATGATCAACAAGCTAGTCTCACAGATCCATTACAACTGAATAGAAAGTTTGTTCCTCTATGAGATGCCCACACATCCTACCTGTGGTGAACAGGTTGGTTTTTTTTTTTTTTTTTGGTTTGTTTTGTTTTACGGCATATCAACCCAGTGGGTCATTTAATGCCGATAAAGTTTTGAAATAAATCAATTCTTAATGGATAATACAATTTTGTTTATAAATACATTTTTCTATTTAACCCATAGATGGGACCCTAACAGGCACTACCACTCCGGGTCAGAGTGGACCAGGGAGCAATGGTGATGAAGGGGTGCTCTACATTCCCCAAACCTCCAAAACTGGAACCTCACCATCAGATAGAGTTTAATGTCATTCCCAGGACATGTAGACCCACAGCCACCGCCTTCTAGCACCCATATGATAAAAAGGGGTTAGGGCTTACCATAAGGGCAATAGGGTTGGGAAAATCATATAGGTGCTAGGGCTTGACGTGACCAGCCGATTGGTCGGAGAGGGCCTCTCCGACCGCCCGTCTAGCCCAGGAGAGGGCCTCTCCGACCGCCCGTCTAGCCCAGAGGGCCAAAGTGGAGTATTGCATGTCATGAACTGCTCATCCACCTGGGCTCTATCCTTAAGCATCACGGGTCGCCACCCATGGCCAACAGGTGGCCCCATTGGGGGAGTATTACCCCTCTGCAGAGGTGCAGTCGTGCATTCTAAAGCCCACTGACAGGGCGGGTGAACAGGTTGGGTAAATGTCTACATCTCTATTAGCTTTAAAGTAGAAGTACACTGCTTAGACTGTGAAATAAACTAGGAAGTTAATACGCCATTAAAGAAAAAAAAATCATGGGTAGTATTTTTGTGTGAACAACAGATAGAGCTAGAGCTTGAGGTTGAGGAGTGGATTTTCTATGCACCCACACTTCAGGCTGAGGTGGTGTAGTGGCTAACACGCTGGACTGTGACATTGTAGTAACCAAGTTCAAACTCCAGTTGTGCTATTATGTTCACTTTCAAACTAATACCCTTGGGAAAGGTATGAAGCCCCTTATCCACCCCAGCTATGGATTAAATAGTACCACTATTGTTCTTCTACAAGGTTGGCTTTGGTATTAAATAACCCATGAAGATTGATATGCCATTAAATAAAAGAAACCAATGCCCAGATCTGCAGAACAGTGTCATATCCAGAACACCCCTATTGAGTGGGTATCTAATACCCTCATTCCCCCAACTATGGGTTAAATAGTACCACTATTATTCTTCTACAGGGATGGCTTTGACATTAAATAACCCATGAAGATTGATGTGTCATTAAAACAAAGAAACCAAACTAATCAGGTTGATGTGGGTAGTACTCTTGAATATTTCTGTCTGAACAGGATAAAACTGATGTTGAGGAATGGATTTTAGTAAATAAGGTACCACCGATTTATGCTATGGAATGGTACCACTTGAAGAGTGGCCCCTATTCTGGGTTCCACATTGTTATTTGATTCATGCTCTACATAAATATCTTCTAAATCAGTCAAAATGGCAGGTGCTTCCATTTCTGCCTCCTTACTAACAGAGATTCTTGCGTGGGGTGGGGTGGGGCTCCTGTAGATAAGGTATCACTTGTATTTGGTCTACATGTCTCTTCACTGTGTTCCCATATAGTAAAGTACTTTTCCAGTTCTGCTGCTGATGACACTCTTTATCCACACTTTTGTAACTACTGTTATATACCCACATGTTTGGTATATACACAAGTGTTCTTTTGTGTCAGAGAGAGAGAGAGAGAGAGAGAGAGAGAGAGGTAGACAGATAGAATGCATAACTTTCTTTCTTTCTTTCTTCTTGCTTGTTTGGCCATTCTATTGTCTAGCTTTGACTTCTATCTTGTTGGTTCTTCATTTCTCGATTCATTTCTTCTTCTTGGTCAGTCTTCTTGCTAAAACATGCATCAACCAACAACGCCATGTTTCTTTTAAAAACTTTTGTTCTTAACTAAGTTTCTTTTCTTACTAACTAAAACACAGCGCGTGTGCAGGCGAGTCCAACTAAGCAAGAAACGTCTTTCTTGCTTAAGATCCTCGTTGGAACTGATGAGCTAACTAGCTCTCATGTGATTCATGGGTTTTCTGCCACCCATGAGCTTCGGTTTGTGGGTGGTCCCACATTAATAGGGCCTTGTGCCTAATCCGTACAAATGGGGTACGAGGTAAATACCATAAGGTTCCAGGTTTAATACCGGCCCTTGTCAACTCAACATATAAATAGCACAGCTTGGGTCTGAACGGTAAAGTGGGAACCTGATGACAGGTGTGTCACTCCACTTCAGACACAAAAACAATCGAAAAGAGGATAGACTCCCTCAGTGCTTGGCTGATACCAAAAATAGGCCACTCTGTCGACTTTACTTCTTTTTACTATGTGATGTTGTTGTATACTCTTCTTTTTCCTTTCTTACTTCTATTATTCTTCTTCCAGCATCTGGACTTCGTCTTGGGGATTTCTCTTTATCAAAGCCCTGTGTTATTGGTAGTTTTTAGATAATAACACAAGACTTCGATTTACTTAGATCATATTTTATTTTGAAATCCCCACCAGACTACCTGCGCAGATTGAATCGGCAGCGTGCATAACACGACTTACCACCGTCGTGGTTTTGGCCAATCTAACTAAAATCTCTTTCTAATCTAAACCGGAAGAGGATCTTCTCCACCGATTCTCACGGTATCCACTGGAAGGAGGATCAGGACTGAGGTCAAGCCTTGTCATTCAATCCTTCAAGGTTGCCGGCTGAACTTAAACAGCCGATTTGGTTTCTACACTACTGTACATAAGTATTAGGAATCTAATAATCATGTAACAATGTAAAGAAGAGATGATTATTCTAATCCATTTGTTAGATGGAAATTTTACTGTGTATCAACAGCTAAGTGTGCCAAAAAAAGCCATCCTTGTAGAAGAACAGTAGTGGAACTATCTAGCACATGGATGAGAGGGTTCATACCTTTCCCTAGGGTAATAGTCTGAAAGTGAACGTAATAGCGTGACTGGAGTGCAAACTTGCTTACAATGAAGTCACAGTACAGCCACTGCATTCTAGCACATATATGATAGAAAGGGTTGGAAGGGCAATAGGGTCGGAACAAACAATGATGTGACCATTAAAAACCTTTGTGGGTTAATTAATGCCAAAGCAATCCTTGTATAAGAACAGTAGTGGTACTATTTAATCCATCAAAGGGAGGATGAGGTGGTTTGTACCTTTCCCAAGGGTATTAGTCTGAAAGTCAACGTAGTAGTGTGGCTGGAATTCAAACTGACTTACTACGATTTGTTTGCAGTCCAGCAAGTTAGTTACTATGCCATGGGGACTACTGGTGATAAAATGGGTTAGTAAACATGAAGTGACTGACTGCAAATTCTTTGAACCCCCCTCCCCCCAAAAAACTAATTCTGTACTAACATCTAGATTCTGCCATTCTGTCTATCTACCATTTTCTTTCCCTTGTTTACCATTTTTATAATACTTTCGGTGCTCTTCCAATATGTGATCTACCGAATGGTTTCT
>CM042156.1:33836036-33863374 GCA_023376005.1 Doryteuthis pealeii
TCACAATAAAGCACATTAGCCATAACGGCACAAAGAACACCCCCCTCCATTGAGGTAAGGTGTATAAAAGTACTTTTTTTTGTTTTGTTTTACGGCATATCAACCTCAGTGGGTCATTTAATGCCTGCAAAATTTTTAAATGAATTTATTCTTAATGGATACTCAGTTTTTTATAAACACATTTTTCTATTTAACCCATAGATGGGACTCTAACAGGTACTACCACTCCAGGTCAGAGTGGACCAGGGAGCTATGGTGATGAAGGTGTAATTCACATTCCACAAACCTCCAGAACTGGAACCTCACCATCAGATAGAGTTTAACGTCATTCCCAGGACATGTAGACCCTCAGCCACCACATTCTAGCACTCATATAATAAAAATGCTTGGGGGTGTGCCATAAGGGCAATAGGGTTGGGACAATCATATAGGTGCTAGGGCTTGACGTGACCAGCCGATTGATCGGAGATGTCCTCTCAAACCGCCCATCTAGCCCAAGAAAGGGCCAAAGTGGAGTATTGCAAGTCATGGACTGCTCAACCACCAGGATTCCGTCCTTAAGCATCACGGGTTGCCACACACAGCCAACAGGTAGCCCCATTGAGGGTCTTACTCCTCTGCAGAGGTGCAGTCGGCGCATTCTAATGCCCCAGCTGACAGGGCGGAAAAGATGAAGCCTTAATAATAAAGAATTTGTCTTATTTGTTACTTCCTTCAAAAAAAAAAAAAAAATACTCATAGTATAGAAAGACATAGAAAGATTAGGATCGATTTAGCTCAATCGGTAGAGCACCCACCTTGGAATCATAAGGTTCTGGGTTTGATACCAGTCCCCACCAACTCAGCACATGAGTGGCACAGCTTGGGTAATCTGATTTGTGCAGTAAAGTGGGGAGCTGATGGTAGGTGTGGTGCTCCATTTCAGCAAAAATAATCTCCCTGGTCTAGTGCTAGTGAAAAGGGGATAGACTCCTTTGCTGTCCGGCTGATATTGATAATAAGCCACTCCACCAACTTTATTTTTATAGAAAGACAAATTTCATTAAAGTTCTTTCTTCGTTAAATTTAGAAAAATTAAAAAAAGCAGCATTAAAGAAAAGTTTATAAAATTAGGAAAAAAAAAGAGTTAAATAAATAATGACACAAGTTTGATACTTAGCCTTTTCTAATTGTTACATTTTGGGGGTAAAAAATGAAATAAATAAAATTGATATTTTATCACATTAACGCAATAAGCAATTAAGAAATGAATTTGAGTTTTTGTCATATGTACCAAACAGTTTTTAGAAAAATAAGTCTCGGTGATGTTTTAATTCTATAAATTATTTTCCTCTTATTCTCTCCCTTACCCACTCACTCCCTGGTGTTCTTAAAATCTTTTTTAGTCCAGTCATGGACATGGGTACTTTTGCTAATCTTATTATAATGGAGATTGTGTGTTTTTCTGTCTGTAACCGAAACTATGTTACTACTTAAGTCACAATTCCCTTAGTTATTGACATCACATTCTCAATGATCTTATTTTCATTTAAACCTTAATTATTAATAAAATTCTTTTACATTATTAATACTGTTAACAATATCCACATACTAATAGCATGCAATTATATTTATATATACAACAAAATAGCTGTTTGCAGTGTGAGCGGGAAGGCTAATTTGCATATTGATATTAAAAATGTGATTTTAATAAATATGTGCTTAGTATTATTGATTTCTAACTGTTTGGTTTTATTTTAATGAATATAAGCAAAAATCTCTTCAATGAATCTTAAATGAAATCCATTAACAAGAAAAAATAACTATCATTTTATTCTTTACTTCCTCTTTTAACTAAATACTTTAATTAGAAAAATAACAATGAACGACGAGAGTGATGGAAGAGTAAGTTTCAGTTGTTCTATTTTTCAATTATACCCTCCTCTGTTTCAAATCTTTTAATCTGCATTCTCATTTAGTTTCATTAGCCTTTCTAATTTAATACAATATTTTATTACATTAAAACTTAAATACTTGTTTCATTAGCCTTTCTTGTTTAATACAATATTTTATTACATTAAAACTTGAATACTTGCACCCGGAGGGTGCATATATTTGCTAGTAATCTATAATAAGAAATGATATAAACCAAAATTGGTTTTATTAAATAAAATATTAAATCTATGAGATGTAAGATAATCTATGAGATATAAGTTAATTTTATATATTCATGTTCTTACAATGATTAATTGGCTACATAACTGACCTTGTTATTTTATTTGTGCATTTAAAATTTATTGGTATTAATGACAACAAAAAACATTGTTGCTTTTGTTTTCTTTTCATTGTTGTTGCTTGGCGATTAACTGGTAAAAGAGCAAGTTGACTTCAACCTATTTACATGGATATATAATAATACTAGACAAAATATATACATACTAGAACTGGCTGCCCAGCGTTGCCTGAGTAGAGGGGGATAATAAAAAGTTAGTCCCGCAGATCCATTGATTGTTTTGGTCTCACATAATTGATTTTGTTTTAATCACAAACGCCACCAATGACTTACCTTTCTCTTACTATTAAAATCCTAATTTTGAAATATCTTTCCAGATATAAATAAAATCTTCATTATTTTTGCACAAAAAGCAAACTCTGGTGATAGCGAATATATATATATATATATATATATAATATATATATATATATATATATATTTACATTGTGGTTAATTGTTTTATTTTCGTAGTTTCCTCTACGACTTTTCGTAATTTCCTCCAGACAAACACACACATACGCCCTTTTGAAAGATTAATTTACCTTTTCACCTAAAGCTCATAATCTGTTTTAAGAAAAGTGTTATTGTCCGTGTAAGCTGTTTAAATAGAATATGCTGTGCATTTGATTGGTTGTTAGCGCCAACCAATCAGAGGTGCGGTAGAGAATTTTACAATCATCCAGAAACAATAAAAAGTCAAACGTCTGTTAGCATCTCAAATTGGTGGGTGGATCAGAGTTTTGATCATCTCTGATAGGGTCAGCATGGCGAGCGAAATCTGATGTTGGAAGACCCGAAACTTCCCAGTGACCCATGCAAAATACATCACTGACAACACCTACCAGCGCCCCAAATGTAGGAGTGTATATTTAAAGTATAGATTACAATGACTTTTCATCTACCGAAGTCTTTTAAATTTATTAACAAAGGAAAATATTAACTAGGGGACTCTTTGCACCAAATGATCCTTAAAAAGAAGAGAGCAAAAATGTTAGCCTCATTTTAACAAACAAATTAAAATATCAGATGCTTACACCGATTAAATTGCTGAAGGAAATAGTTATGTTGGCTTTAAAGGCATTTTCAAGGAAGAAGTTTATTTCCGAACTTTAATGTCATTTTCAGGTGTTTCTATGGGTCTCATATGGAGGCGCATGGTCTAATGGTTAGAGTTGTAGGAAATGGACTCATCAATCCGAGTTCAATTCCTGGACGAAGCTGTTTGCATTTCACATGGTGCTAATACCCTTGGGAAAGGTATGAATCCAATTCTCCCTCCAGCTATGGATAAATAGCAAGGCAGACTGTGCTCTTAACCATGGCTAGGAAAAGGAAAACTCAATTAAAACCTGTTAAACTCTGCTTAATAAATTGACCTTGTGTCACATCCTGCTCGTGTGGAGGGGTTTGTAAATATTATATATATATATATATATAATATATAATATATATATATATAAGAGTAAAGAATAACAAAGACTTAGAGATTTAGCATTATAGTCTAGTTCAGGGAGCTTAGACAAATTGTCTAACTCTCCGATTCATCAGATGCGAATGATGAATCTTATTACTTTAAAGGCATTTGAAAAGAGATTTTTTATTCTTTTTTTTTTTTAAATTTTATAGTCCTGTGATATGAATTCCAAATGAAATCCTTGATGCTGCAAAAAACATTTTATGTTGTAGTTTCACTTCCGCCACAAAAAAAATCTGTCAGCAAAAAATGTATTTCTTAAATGTATCCAATATTTTGACAGATTAGGAAAAAGAAAGACATATTCAAAACTCGTCACCAGACGAATTCAACTAATTATATATATATGGGTCTCATCTTTAACAAAGAGATAAACTCTTTCCTTTTTTAATAGACACCAAATTCTATCAAATCAGCATAGAAATACACCAAGAGACTTTTAGACCAGCCCATCACAAAAGCTAATCAAGATTAACAAAAAATGCAAAAAAAAAAAAAAACTCTTAACCTACCATATTTCCCCCAGGGCTGGTATTCTTTATATGTATGATGGGATATTTCAAAGTTCATTATCTATTCACCTCAGAACTCATTCTATTCAAATAAAGTCCTATTATTATTGTAAACCGAGTCATTCTGTTCAATTATAATGAACTAAACATCAGTTTTTGTACTTTGCTTGGGTGTGGTGGGAGAGCTGCTGTGAGCAGCTTAAAGTAGGCAAAGAGTTAAATAACCATAACATTTCTTATTCTAAACAAAGAAACAAGATATCCATCCAAAAATATAGAAATTTGGTTCATATAGAGGTCAATATATTATCTATTTATTTGTGCATTACAAATATTTGTAAACCAAGGAAATTGTCTCTGTAAAAAAAAAAAAAGTTTTGAATAGGCAAACTTTATATGTAGAGATCCAGATATTATGAAAGATGAAAAACAACCACAATAAAATGACAATCATCATCTGAAATAGAAGACTGATTAGCTACATAAATGAGAGTAACCTCCTCTTGTTTATTTCACTTTGAGGAAGCCGTCTGTTTGGGTAGGCCATTTTAATTTCACCGTAATCAATACAACTGCATGTTTTAACACGAAAATATCATAAAATGTGTTCTTAATAACAATTATTTTTTCACGCTCAGAATTGCGGAGACATGGAATAAACTGCCCGCGTCTGTTGTAGGCTGCCGAAGCACTGAATCTTTCAAAGCCTCCATGCTTCCTGTGGTCCGCCGACACTATACCTGATGCCACTCTCCACATACACATGCACACATATATTACTACTGTAAACTGTTCATGTTCTTGACACTAATACATTATTCTGTGTACTTGACATGAAACTTTGATTAGTTGTGGTGCACCTGAGCACTGTACACAATAAATTTCATTATTATTTTATTTAATTAAGTTCATTTCAAATAATGCGCAAGCACAATTAAGAACACATTTTATGATATTTTCGTGTTAAAACATTCAGTTGTATTCATTCAAACAAATTCATATTTTCAGTGTAGATTTATCGTGAAATGAAAATGGGTGACCAAAACAGATGGCTTCCTCAAAGTGAAAGAAACAAGGGGAGGTTACTCTCATTTATGTAGCTAATGGTCAGATTACCGATACTTGTGTATATCCTTCTGCTTTTATAAAAACAAAGATAAAGTTTTCACATATTACACTCCTCTACATCAATCCATTCAGCCATGCACACACACACACCCAAATGGTTTGGTCCAACAGTTAATGAAGGTCTGGTAGAAGTGAGTACTAACACATTCATGCAACTTTCTAATTAGAAATAGAATTATTATTGTTGTTTTTCTTCTTTTCTATTACAATTTCATTCTGTTTAACACAATAGTATTTCACAATTGAATCACAGTTTGGTCAAAGAGTTAATGAAGGTCTGGTAGTAGAAGTGAATGCTGACTCATATTGTTGGATCGTTAAAGGGGAAAACTAAATAAAGGATCCGATCAATCCTGAAACAGACTGGATCAACAACGAGACTGAAATGTGACCAACATAAAAATGTTTATTTTTGTTTCCATTTCAATTGTCAGTTCACATAAGCAAAATACATTAAAACAGATATAAATAAATATGTGACTCTGGAAGAGACGATAATAGTTTAAGTGGGAATTGAGTTTGGTTTGGTCTGATTTTGTTTTACGGCATATCAACCTCAGTGGGTCATTTAATGCCTATAAAGTTTTGAAATAAATCAATTCTTAATGGATAATACAATTTTGTTTATCAACTGATGTTTTTCTATTCAACCCATAGATAGGACCCTAACAGGTACTACCACTCTGGGTCAGAGTGGACCAGGGAGCAAAGGTGATGAAGGGGTGCTCCGCATTCCCCAAACCTCCAAAACTGGAACCTCACCATCAGATAGAGTTTAACGTCATTCCCAGGACATGTAGACCCTCAGTCACTGCCTTCTAGCACTCATATGATAAAAAGGGGTTGGGGCTTGCCATATGGGCAATAGGGTTGGGAAAATCATATAGGTGCTAGGGCTTGACGTGACCAGCCGATTGATCGGAGGGGGCCTCTCCGACCGCCCGTCTAGCCCAAGATAGGGCCAAAGTGGAGTATTGCAAGTCATGAACTGCTCAGCCACCTGGGTTCTATCCTTAAGCATCATGGGTCGCCACCCACGGCCAACAGGTGGCCCCATTGGGGGAGTCTTACCCCTCTGCAGAGGTGCAGTCGGTGCATTCTAAAGCCCAGCTGACAGGGCAGTGGGAATTGAGATAAATATATAACATTGGTAAGATGACAACACCACCTAGCATGCATATATATATATGTTGTTGTGGACTATGGCCAATTCCAACTCAGCCTATGAAGAGGGCAGCTGAACATCAAAAAGCAGGTTAAGAAATCAACACCCCTGACCCATAAAAATGCCAGTGACTACTGTAGCAAAAAAAAAAAAAAAAAAAATCCTTGTAAAAGAAAGAGGTGATTCTTTCAAAACATTGGAATGGAATAAAATGAAATTCGGTACATAACATCCAACTCATTTCTCATTTTTCTCATTTCTCATTTATTTCAAACATCATTCATGCTTTGCATTAAATCCTATATATATATATATATATATATATATATATATGAAATAGGTATATTTAGCAGCATCTTTTCATTCAAAGAAATTTGGTTAAAAATAATGGAATCCTGATTGCTTTGAAGTTTTTCCTTTTAAATTTTTTAACTGTAGCAAAAAAAAAAAAAAAAATCCTTGTAAAAGAAAGAGGTGATTCTTTCATAACATTGGAATGGAATAAAATGGAATTCGGTATATAACATCCAACACAGTTTCTCATTTATTTCAAACATCACTCATGCTTTGCATTAAATCCAATATATATATATATATATATAATATATATAACACACATACACACACACACACATTATATATATATATATATATATATATATATATATATATATATATATATATATGGAATAGGTATATTTAGCAGCATCTTTTCATTCAAAGAAATTTGGTTAAAAATAATGGAATCCTGATTGCTTTGAAGTTTTCCTTTAAAATTTTTTAACAATTTTTTAATGTTATCTTGAAAGGCATTAATGGGTTGTCCCAAAAAGTTTTCATTAGAAAACCAAGTACTTTCAGTCCTTTTTAGAACGATTATCAAGGACGATCTACTGACTGAGCTAAACCAGCCCTAGAGGAATTTTAATGGGGCATTCTGCAAGGATCCAACTCCCGATTCAGTAATAATGGATCTGCGAGATTAACTTTTTGCCACCACCTCTTTCTACCAAGGTGATGCCAGGTAGCCTTTTCTAGTATTTAATGTATCACAATGTCTATATTTTTCAATATGAAAAATGAAAAAAATGGTGCATAAATGCACTACAAATCCCTATGAACACTTCTCAAAATTTGAATTCAGAGATTTTTCTTCTCATCCTGTCCATGGTATACTTCGTTTCTAATAAAGGATTGTACACAAATTATCAATTACTGAACTACTAACATTTTACAAATGTTAATTACTAACCATTTATGTACATATTGTTATTTGAATTATGCACATGAGATATCCAAATAATAAACCTGTGTATATATAACAATAAAGATGAGGATAACAGCCTGAAAAATCTCAATAATACAAATTCAATCCACTTAATATGTATAAAAAGTAAAATTGTTGAGGTGGCCTAAAGTTGGTATCAGCCAGAGAGCAAGGGAGTTTATCCCCTTTTCACTAGTGCTAGACCAAGGAGATTATTTTTGCATTTGAGGTGGAGCGCCACATCTATCATCAGCTCCTTACTTTACCACACAGATCCCTGTGCTATTCATACACTGAATTGGCAAAGGCCAGTATCGAAACAGGAACCTTGTAGTTCCTAGGCGGACGTTCTACCAACTGAGAAATGTATATACCTAACCAAAGTTCAAAGCAGTTGATATTACAATTTATCAATCACAATTTCTTATTTTTTAATCTTATATTGTATACAAGTACCGAGCAAGTCTCTGCATGGCTGTTATGTATCCCTGGGCCAACATATAAGAATTTATTATCTATTCTTAAAATACACAGAGCGAACCTGGATAGGAGGCAGCCTAATAACATGCCAGGTCTACTGCTGGAACAGATATAATGTTGCAAAACCCGAAATCTGTAAGGATACTGGTGTAACATCACCAATTGTCCCCCTTTGATGCATCTCGGCGATGTTTTACAAGAAAAACCTCAAAGTTGTACTTACCAATAAGGTGTCGTGTACTTGAGGTCTCCAACTGTTAGAACTGAATGAAAACATCTATCTTTTGGCCGTTCAACCTAAAAAATAAAGAAAAGAAAATTAGTCTTGAAAAAGGACAAATGTGTTTTTTGATGTTTTTTTTTGTTACAATCTTATGGGCCATTGTGTAGGCCTTAAGCAAGAGCGCTTATCCAGTGGAATTGGATCCTTGGTAATCGCTTAGTAAAGAGTCCTGGTTATTGGTAATTGTCGTCTGGTAATCCTGAATATTGTAAGTCCCTCCTCAATGAGTGCAGTTAGAATTATGGCCAGTGTGGGGGGTTTAAGTAGTGTATCAGCCACGCAGTACATTCCAACAGGGTTGTTTTTAGATTTTTAGCTTGATAGCAAATATATTGCTTGACAAATATTTTTTTTCAAATATCAGACTTGATAGCAAATATATTGATAGAAATATATTTGATAGCAAATTTATTGCATAGTCACAATTTGTCAAACCCAATTGACCTTTTGGCAATATTTGACATTTAACTCTTTGCCTACTTTTGTTATATACCTACATTGAACATTGTCGGGTATATAATCAAGAGAAGAGAATCGGGTGGTAGAGAGAGAGAGAGACAGACAGACAGACAGATACAGAGACTTACTTGTTCTTCATTTTTTCTTGCTATGTCTAGTCACCATGTTTCCTCCTCTTCTTCTTTCGCTGTTATCTTGTTGTTTAGCTGTCTTCTAAGGGCTTCTTTTAAGGGCTACTTTTTAGTCATGCAATTAATTAACTCACAAGACTTTTTTTCCTTGATCAAGATTTATTTAACCCATTCTTACTCGCTGCGCAGGAGAATCAACCTCGCAGTAGCACATCTACTCTGCGTCAATCTGAGGTTGAAAGTAAAATCTAAACTAACTAAATCATGTGACGTGCGAGATTCCTGCCCCTGGGGTCAGGGAGCTATAACTGTCCTAGTAGTTTTCCATTCCCTGATCTGAAAACCAATGGCCCCTTAGAATTCTCGCTACAGGGTCCATCAACATTTTATGCTACCACATAAATTATCTAACACTTTAAGTCACTCACAATGGTTCTCCCACCACCGCAATCCTACCGTAAGCCGCTGTACGAAAACTGATGGTTAGTTCATTATAATTGAGTAGAAAGATTACAATAATAATTGGACTTTATTTGAATAGAATGATTTCTGAGGTGAGTAGATAATGAACTTGGTTATATCACATCCTACAGTTAAAAAATACCAAGAAAATTTGGTACAGGAAAATTTGATAGGCAAAGAGTTAAAATTGACTTGATAAGCGTATCTAAAATATTAACAAAGTTAAAAGGTTGATAATTCATATCCAGTATATTATGCTGGCGCAACAGTTACCCGAAAATAATAACTAAGAAGGGATTGCGACCAGACATTGTTCTATTTTCAAGGGCGAACTCTAAGATCATCATGGTAGAATTATCAATATCATATGAGAGCTGATTAGAACAAAGCCACGTGTATAAAACCAGCAAGTATGAAGATCTTAGAACAGAGCTGGAAAAAGAAGGGTATAGCGTCTTTGTTAGAGCTGTGGAGGTTGGAGCAAGAGGATTTGTCGCAAGCTCCCTGTACCAATTTCTGGGCCAAGTAGGAATCGAAGGGCGCAAAAGAACCAAGTGCATAAAACACCTCACAGAAATAACGGAAAACAGCTCGATGTGGTTATGGAAAAAAAGAAATGTCCTGTGGAACAATTCGCAGTAAAACGTCATGTCATCAACTGCTTGCGAAAGCGTAATGCGATTCACGCAACATTTCCATAGCACGCGCTGTTTAAAAACATCTTTTCGCCATTATTCAATCATATATATTTGATTATACGATACACCTGATATATTCCGAGGGACCTCACATCAGTGAGGGGGGGGCGGTGTGCAGTTAAAACCGTTGAGAGGAAGGCCCCAAAACGGTGCACATTCTCTCCTTATGATCCCAAAATCAATTACATAAAATATAAAAACAAACAAGGAAAACGAATCATGAAATTGAACTTCTCGTCGGCTTTGCAACTAGAATGAGGAGCATTCTACAACCCGCTCGCTTTTACCAAAATGTTTCAATTTCTTTAAAAACAAAAGTTCAAGAGAGGGTGACTGATATTTTTCCCCTGATCCGTTGGCTGGGACTGTAGAATATACCAACTGCACCTCTACAGAGAAGTAAGACTCCCTCCTCTAATGGGGCCACCTGTTGACCATGGGTCCATAATATAATACTTGAGGACAGGAGGCTGAGCAGTCCATGACCCATTTGTCAAAGTGGTCCCATGACATGCAACACTCCACTTAAGCCCTTACTTAGGCTATTGATTAAAATAAGTAAAAGTAAAATTGGAGGAGTGGCCTATTGTCGGTATCAGCGGGACAGTGAGGGAGTCTATCCCCTTTTTGCTAGCACTAGACCAGGGAGATTTTTTTCTGAGGTGGAACACCACACCTACCGTCAGCTTCCCACTTTACTGCACAGATCAGATTATCAAAGCTGTGTTACTCTCATACTGGGTTGGTGGGGACTGGTATTGAACCCAGAACCTTGCGATTCCTAGGTGGATGGTCTACCTGAGTGCATTTGGCATAGTGGCTAACAAGCTGAACTGAGATATTGATTTTTTTAAAAATGGGACCATATGAACTTTTTGATTTCGATTCGTGGGACATTTTTTCCATTTACACCATCAAAATCCGGTTAATTGTTAACAGACGATTTTAGAGTTTTTTTTTTTTAATGATAAAACTAACCCCTAACCCTAAACAAACAACCGGATTTTTACGGTGTAAATGTGAAAAGTGTCCCCACGAGTCGAAATCGCAAAAGGGGTGCCTTAAGGTCTTATGGGAAGAAAAAAAATTAACGTGACTTTATGCCAAGAAGAATACATGCTTAACAATTTTCAGGAGAGATTAACTTTTTGTCCTACTAAAATTCCAAGCCCCACGGCTGTACCGAATTTTTTTTGGTATTTTTTACCCTGTATGTCAAATTTCACTATCTATTCACCTCAGAACTCTTATTCAAATAAAGTCCTATCATTATTGTAAGCCGTGTCCTTCTGTTGAATTATAATGATCTAACCATCAGTTTTTGTACTTTGCTTGGGTGGGGTATGCATAGGATCACAGTGGTAGAGAGCCACTATGAGAGGCTTAAAGTAGGCAAAGAGTTGATAAAGAAGGATATAGATAAAAAAATAAGCCCCATGATCTCTAAATTTAAGGCAATATTTCTTTGTATTGTCAAGGTGGAATGATACACAGAAGAAATTGAGTGCTTAATATGTTTATTCAGCACTAGTGTCTGGGTGCTAATGGATACATACAAAAAACAATTAGTTACAAACAATTAACAAGACACACTTACAAGAAATAGAGAGGGTCAAATGTGGCATAACCAAATGCAGTAAGATCACCCGAATATTATTCAGGCTTTTTAACCCACTTTAATCGTAGACTATTTAAGGCTATGAGCCAGTCCATCTGGTAGAGTGCTGAAGGGTTTTAGCTACTCTACAACAGAATCTCAGATAAAACAGAAAACCCTAACCCTGACACACATATGCATGTACACATACATGTATATTATTACTGTACCCTATTCATATCCCTGACACTAATACATTATTCTATGTACTAGACATGAGACTTTGATGAGTTTGTGGTGCACCTGAGCACTGTACACATAAATTTCATTATTTCAAAATATAAACTTATTATTCAGCTTGTTAATCCACTTTAATTGTAGACTATTTAAGGCTATGAGCCAGTCCATCTGGTAGAATGTTGAAGGGGTGCTAGCTACCCTACAACATCTACACATTCCAGATCTCCAGAACTGGCGCTAATTGATACATACAAAAAACACAAAACAATTAGTTACTACAATTAACAAGACAACTTACAAGAAATAGAGGAGGGTCAAATGTGGTATAGCCAATGTAGTAATATCAGTCCGATATTATTCAGCTTATTAATCCACTTTAATTGTAGACTATTTAAGGCTATGAGCCAGTCCATCTGTAGAGTACTGAAGGGGTGCTAGCTACTCTACGACAGAATCTCAGACAAAAAGAGAGAAAATATAAACTTACCGTATGGTAATGGGATGTTTCATTTTATTCTTTGTTGTCCATTCAAATAGTTTCATTTTAGGTGTGATCGCAATCGGATAATCTTTTCTGAAAATAAATAAAAATTTAAAAAATTAATTTTTCATAATAACAAATAAAATACAGTTTTAGTGTTTAGTAGATAATAAGCATCAACTTACAATCCTACAATAGAAGGTACCTGGTGGCTGTAGGGTTTTGTCATCAAATTACTGACAGAGTTCAAAAGAAAACTATCTTAACACTTTCAACCCATTACACTGGTGTTTTTCATTTATTTTTTAATTACCTTAAAATAAGTCATCTTTAGATGATTACCCATGAATTCATACTCAGTTTTGGAGCTTAATCGTTACTGCTTATTCAAGGGGTTACAGTGGCCTGAACGTTGTGTTTATATACAATAAAGATGAGGACAACAGTCTGAAATATCATATCAAGCTTTAATCTCATACAAATTATGTATCATTACAAGCATTTAGCTGAAAAAACACTGACATTTTCAAATTTGCGACCATAATCAGTTAAATTTTCTTGAGTATTCTTTAACCAATCTTAAAATATTTATATGGTTGGAAAGAGAATAGAATAATCTTTCTAAATATGTAATTTTTATCGGTTTTCATCAATGAATTATTTTTTACAGCGAAGTTAAAACCATATTTTCGGTCGAACAGCTGAAAAAAAAAAAAAAAAAAAAAAATGACCGTTTTTTTAAAGGATAAATTTTAAACGCTGTTTTGTTTTTCAAAATCAAAGTGGCTAATCTTTATCAATATTCTTGAAATTTTGCACTCAATTAGAAGATACCTGGAAGTACAAACGGGGTCTTTTTTTGTTTTTGTTTCTAGGACCCGTGGAAATGAAAATATGAGAGGGCAAAGTTCAAGGCTATTTGTTTAAAAAATATAATACAAATTATGTTCATGTCTAAAAACAACCCCAAAATAATAAACATTCTTTATTCAACCAAGTTTTACATCGTTGTTGGTAACTTACTTTACATAGCGTATCACCATTTGCACCAAAATCTTGCCATCCTCTGTTTTTTGTTGTTTAATACACGGTTCATCATCTCTTTCTTTTGAAGTTGAAAGATTGTGGCTCTTTTTTCTTCGGGTTTTCATCACTTCTTTATAAAATAGAGACAAACCCCAGATGTTACTGAAACAATAACAACAATAAAATAATCATTTATTCAAATCTACACAGAATTTTTATAACAAGGAACAAGAAAAATGTTCTTCCTAGTTATTTGCCTGGAATAAACAATGAGTTCCAAATGCAAAACAAAGCCTTCACAAAATGTTTCCATCACATCGGGGTCACCAGTTCTAAGATTCAAAGTGATAATACTTGAAGATAAAACTCCGACAAAGGTTGATAGACAAAACATTTTATATACAGCACAGAATAAACAGGGTACATAATACATAGAGGTGTACATGAACATACATACATACATAAGTAATACAAAGTTACACGTAAAAGGATAAACATAAAAGCAACAGACATGGGACTAGGAATAGTCCATGCTGTATGAATCACTTACAGTAATGTAAAGGGGGGGCAAAGCCCCAACAAGAGAGGGGGTAGACCAGAGTCTAACCCATAGTGTCTCGTAGGTCGAGCAACAGGATAAGAGAGAGAGACGTTCAAATCAGCCGCTTAAATATCAAGGGCCCCTAGCGGGAACCAGCGAAACTAAACAGGCAGACAACTCCCCAGGCAAATCCGAAAATAACGCCTACAAATGTATGAGAAGTAGAATAATGATTGGTTGGTATTGTATAATCACTTTTATCTGTAACTTATCTTGAGTATCTATTGGTCGATCCCATCTTCTTGACTGGTTCTGGAACTCTTAACAAGAAACAAGAAAAATATTCTTCCTAACAGGAGTGGAGGTCAAAATTTAGGTACTAGACATGTATGCTGAAAAGGGAGGTCCCATTTGTTAAGTATCTGGCCGCCATCTTTGGCCAGTTGTAAAAGAACTTAAAGTAAATAAGTAAGTAAGTCAATAAGTCCTGTGGTATAGTATCCTTTAGGTCTGATGTCCAAGAAGATCCAAGTAATAGTGAGCTAAGATTAGAATCAGCCAGTATAAATACAACAGCAGCAGTAGAGGACTGCCAGTGATTGGATAAGAGGTTGTCTTCCCTGGTCACGTGTTTATCGATGAGTCTATAGGTAGAAGCAGCCATCTGGTACACACCTTATATCAGAAAATTCCAACACCATTAAAAAAAAATTTGTGATTTTGTAAAAAAATATCTTTTACCTCTAAAGGAGGCAGCTTCATTCCTAAAAAGTAACCAAGCCAGTACTCAGTACTATTAGTATTTTTGTAATTTAACCATTGCAGTTCTTTTTGACAGTAACAAAATAAATAAAATTATTCAAATCAATTATTATTCTGATAACTCCATTGTAATTTATTAGATTTCCATATGTTAACGTTGAATGAACTGTATATCTTTATTAAATTATAAAATGAATGGATTAGTTAAGTTAAAAGTTAAAGTTAATAGAAACAATGACATCATGACACGCATGAAAAAAAGAAATATTTTATTATGAATCATTTTAATTTATTATCTAGATATATAAATGAATTATTTATATTATATCTACACCTAGAATGTATGAGAAATGGTTGGTTAGTGTTGTATAGTGACTTTTATCTGTATGTTGTCTTGAGTATCTATCGGTTGATTCCATCTTAACTGTTTCTAACTGGTTCTGGAAATATTCTTAAGATTCTGTCTGAGACATCCTGTGTTGTTTTTGTTGTTCTTAGTTGACAACTTAAGACATTTCTTTGGTTAATTCACATTTTTATTAAAGTCTTGGATCCAGATCACTCAACTGCATGTGAGAATCTAACCAATTGAACCAGAGCTGCTATTGTGTTCTCATCCTTCTATGGTTAACTAGAAACTGATTATCTAAAAACTCCAACACTTCACCATTAGATGCAGTTTAACGTTATATCCAGGACACTATATTTGATTTATTATCTTTTATTCTTGTCTTATTTGAATATTAGTTTCCGAAATTATTTGTATTAAATACCACCATCCGCTTTTCACTCATTACCTTCATTTCATGTTATTGTCTGCCACTCTGAAATCTCTCACGTTTACTGCTGCAGCCCCGTCTTGTTGTGAGCATGCGCGTTCCCCCCTTCTCGTCTCTCTGCACGCAAGCATATCGTTCCATCCCGATTCTTTATATATTCTTGTTTTTAAGTTGTTTAGTTTATTATTCTTGTTTGTATTTTTGTCTTTTATTTGCTTTTTATTATATTTTATCCTTTATTAACTTTTAAACTTTTCATTTTAAAAAAAATTAATTTATTAATATATCATTGATTTAAACCCTTATATTTGATTGCGCGTGGTGTAATGGTTAAAGTCTTGGGAAATGGACTTGTCGCCCCGAGTTCAAATCCTGGACGTGGTAATTGCATTTCACTTAGCGCTAATACCCTTGGGAAAAGTATGAATCCTACTCTCCTCCAGCTATGGGTAAATAGTAGGGCAGACTGGGCTCTTTAAACCATGGTTAGGCAACCGGTCTAGAAGGAAAACTCTGAATTCAAACCTGATAAACTACGCTTAAGAAATTGACCTTGTGTCGCATCCTGCTTGTGCGGGGGGGGTAATCTATATATTTTGATTTAACTTTTCTTATGAAAAATGAGGGGTAAAAAGGGTTTTTTTTTTTGTTTTTTTAAACTCCCTCTGGACATTAGGTGTGGATTTTATTGAACTTTGATCTTTGCTGGTGTCCCACAATTTTCCTTTATTGAGAAAGACATTTTTAGGATTTAAAAATCATCAACACAAATATACAGGTTGTCTATAAAAGTCCTGCAACAGATTTAAAATCTTTTAAAAATGTTCTTGTGTTGGTAGTTATACCTGTCCTAAGTCCCGCCCGTGATATGAAAAGGGGCCATCCTTCAGAAATACAGGGGATTGACAATAATCTTATGCAACCGCATAGATTACGTAACATAAACACAAAGGTGTATTTCACAAATAAAACTGATTTATTAAATCAATTTAGCAGTTTTATCTGGGTCATAGGAGTCCCTACAAGATTGAAATTGAAATGAGTACTTACAAATTTGAATATTGATATATCCTACGTTAATGAGTACTTACAAATCTGAGCTGAACTTTGACCCTTGCAGTTGTCTGCTGACTCTGCTCTCTAGCTTAGCTGGGTTGCATGTAGTAACTGGTGCACCACTGTACAGACTTTTGACTTGAATTTTGGGACCATATGACCTTTAGGCACCCCTTTTCCGATCTCGATTAGTGGGGACATTTTTTCCATTTCACCGTCAAAATCCAGTTAATTTGTTAACAGACGATTTTTAGAGTTTTTTTTTTTAAATTAAAAAACTAACCCCTAACAAACAACTGGATTTTGACGGTGTAAATGAGAAAAAGTGTTCTTGTGAGTCGAGATCGCAGAAGGGGTGCCTAAAAGTCATATGGTCTGAATTTTTGTACTATGTAACAAAACGATGCATTCATTATAATCTATTACAGTTTTTTTCTGTATAAACTGCATACGTGTTCTTTTACCTTAGTATTTATGACATATATTTTGTCATTTAGATTTTGAAAAAAACAAGTTATTTTATCAACTGCTCCTAATGCCACCCTGTTGCCCCCCTACCACCCCCTTTTTTGCCTCACTACTCTCCTAGATCTTTCTACTGCCTACAGGGGAGGCGGTACCACCCACTTTCGGAAGCACTAGTATAAAACTTGAGTTTAAATAAATGATAATGGTTGATGGATTTTAAAGGGCACATCTAATCCATTTAGGGCTATTTCATGCTTGATGTTAGTGATAATATACATATTTACTAACCCCTCAACATGAGCAGGATGTGACACAAGGTCAATTTCTTCAGTGCAATTTAACAGGTTTGAATTCAGAGCTTTCCTCCTAATGCCACCCTGACGCCCCTACCCTCCCCCCTTTGCCTCACTACTTTCCTAGATCTTTCTACTGCCCACAGGGGAAGTCGTACCGCCCACTTTGGGAAGCACTGTATAAACGATAAACACAAAGACTTACCAAATTTCATCAAGTGACATGGCACCAAGGGTTTCTTGACCTTCTTTCATATCCATATCTTCATGCAACATTTGAAGAAACACAATATTTTGTGTTTGCATAATGACTATCATACAAAACAGCCTGTGGAAAAACAAAAAAACAATTTAAAAAAAAATATTTTTTTTAATATAAAATATATATAAATAAATATTCATATAAATATATAAAAATATTATATAAATTATATAAATAAAAATATATAAAAATATTATTCTTTCATATCCATATCTTAATGAATAATCTTATCTTATTTATATAAATAAAATATATATAATAAATATAAATATGTAACATTTAATAAATAATAAAATAAATATAAAATATATATATATATATAAATTTAAAACCATTTAAAAAAAAAACAATTAAAAAAAATGTTTTTAATAATTTCATTGAAACTTTGAATCTTTATTCCAAATATTAACTGGATGCAAAAAAAACCCAAAAAAACTTCCATTGCCATTAAAATAATCTTCTATTCACCTTAAGAAGTAAGTTAAAGTAAAGTTGACGGAGTGGCCTATTGTCGGTCTCAGCCAGACAGCTCCCCACTTTACCATACAGGAAGCTGTGCTACTCATACCGCTGAGTTGGCGAGGGCTGGTATTGAACCTTGTAGTTCCTAGGCGGATGCTCTAACCAACTGAGCTAAACTGACCATTATATTTGTTAATAATTAAAAAAAAAAAAGAAAAAAAAAAAAGGACATATGACTTTAGGCACCCCTTTTGCTTTGCTGATTCATAAGTACATTTTTTTCATTTACACCATCAACATCCGGTTGTTTGTTAGAGGTTAGGGTTAGGTTTATAATTTTTTAAAATAATTCTAAAAATAGTCTGTTACAAACAACCGGGTTGACGGTGTAAATGAAAAAATGTACTTATGAATCAGCACAAGCTAAAGGGGTCCTAAAGGACAATTGGTCGAGAAAAAACAGAAAAAAAACAAAACAAAGAAAATAGAGTAAAGAATCTTTCTCTTTAAAAATTCTTGAATTAATTGAAAAAGGCCTAGGAACTAATTGAATAGTTTTTATAATCAAGTAAATTATTGAAAATCATTTAATATTTTAGGAACGGTTTAGTGTCCGCCTCGGCCCATAAGGTTTCACGGTTTGATACCGGCCCTCACCAACTCAGCGTATGAGTAGCACGGGGATCTTTGTGGTAAAGTGAGGAGCTAATGGTTGGTGGTGGCGCACCACTCAGACACTAAAAAACAATCTTGGTCTCCACTAGTGAAAAGGGAATAGACTTACATACTTGATATTTCTTGCTAGTATATAAAACTGTTTTCACTTACATATTGTGATAATCTCTGACCACATCTGGGAGTTGTAAAGGACCGTCTTTTCTAAAGACAGAACAATTCCATTGGGCTGCACGAGCAATCATGGCCGATGTCACACCCAATCTTGGCAAAATTCTTCAATATCTTTCACAGCGCGAAATCTTTTTGGAACCACCACTTGAAAAAAAAAATTGAAAAAATAAATATATCAAAGATTCTATAAGATTAGACGTAAAAAAAAAAATTTTTTAAAATTATAAAAAAGATAAATTATTATAAACTAGCAGAGCTACCCGGCCTTGTCCGGGATTAAAAAATTGAAAAAAAATCTCTTATCTTATATTCTTATTATAATGGAGATTGTGTGTCTGCCTGTAACCGAAACTATATGACTATTCAAGTCACAATTCCCTTAGTTATTAACATCACATTTTCCATGATTTTATTTTTATTTAAACCTGAATTATTTAAAAAATTGGTTCTATTAATACTGTTATCCATATCTACATGCTAATAACATGCAATTGAATTTATATATACAACAAAATAGCAGTTTACAGTGTGAACGGATGCCTAATTTGCATATTGATATTAAAAATTTGATTTAATAAAATATGGGCTTAGTATTTTTGATTTCTAATTATTTGGTTTTATCTTAATGAATATGAGCAAAAATCTCTCAATATATCCTAAAAGAAATCCATTAACAAGAAGAAATAACTGTCATTTTATTCTTTAATTCCTAATTTAACTATTTAGTTAAATTAGGAAAATTTAGCAAAGACGGGAGTGATGGAATATCAAATTTCATTTGTTCTATTTTTCGATTATACCCCACTGTTTTAAATTCTTTCATTTGCATTCTTATTTAGTTTCATTAGCCTTTCTAATTTAACATAATATTTTATTACATTAGAATTTAAATACTTTGCCCCAGAGGGTGCATATATTTGCTAGTATAGATTAATAAAAATTCTTTCTATATATTTGTTTTATTTTCTTTTATTCTTTATATATTCTTATTTTTAAGTTTTTTTTATTTTTTTATTATTCTTGCTTGTTTTTGTCTTTTATTTGATTTTTATCATGTTCATCCTTTATTGATTTGTTTTATTTTTTAATCATTTTTTTAACTAATTTTTTTTTAATATATCATTTGATTATAACCTTATTATATTTTTTATTTAGCTTTTCTTTTGGAAAACAAAGGGTAAAAACTTTTAAAACCCTTTCTTGGATAAAATAGGGTATGGATTTTATTGAACTTAAATTTATAAATGATGGGTTGGTTGATGGATTTTAAAGGCATATTCAATCCATTTAGGGCTATTTCATGCCTTGATGTTAGTGAATAAATATACATGTATTTACCAACCCCTCCCAATGGAGCAGGATGTGACACAAGGTCAATTTCTCAAGTGCAATTTAACAGGTTTTGAATTCAGAGCTTTTCCTGCTCCTAGACTGGTTTCCTAACCATGGGTTAAAGAGCTCAGTCTGTCCTATTATTTACCCATAGCTAGAGGGAGAATAGTTGCAATCAACCTTTCTCAGAGTATTAGCACTATATAAATGCGAAACAGCCTTGTCCAGGATTGAACTCATCTTGCCAGGTCCATTTCTTATGACAGTATCCAGTTTACTCTATGTACTAGTGAATAATATGTGTATGTCTGTGATTTACACTTTGTAGTTACAGCTTTAATGATAATGCAAGCATCATTGGGATCATGCTGAGGAGTTACTTTTTAATGGTATTGATTAGTGTTTGAGTTTATATTATTTTAGTATAATTCTATTTCTCTCAAAAAAAGGACAGAATGTCATCTATATTGAACATTTTTTTAAATAGATCTTTCATATTATTTGCATTGGAAAATGATTTTCTGATGAGAGTGAAAGTTCCTAAGTTTGTAGAATATATTTCACTTCAACCTTCCACTATCAAATTATAACATATGACAAAAGGAGGAAGAGGAATTTGTGTGTTGCCGAGTGTTCATTGAGGCTTTTATATAGGTAAACAATACACAATGATTTAAAAAATGGTTGGTTGGATTCAATGGCAGTCAACCCTTGTTGGGGTTATTTATGCGAAGACGTTTTCTTTTATTCATTCTTGATGGGTATTCAAAATTTTTTTAAAAACTCATTTTTAAAATACATCTTTTTAAAAACTCATTTTTTCTATTAACACCATAGATGAGACAATGATCCAAAAATTGGTTTAATTTTTAAAAAATACATCTTTTTAAAAATTCATTTTTTTCTATTTAATCCATATATGGGACCATGATCCAAAAATTGGTTTAATTTTTTAAAAATAACATATCTTTTAAAATTTCATTTTTTTCTTATTTTAACCCATAGATGACCATGATAGAAAAATTGGTTTAAAAAACATCCACTCACTTGGCTATCACCGGTATGTTGATTGCATTAGGCAATTTCTTTGATGAAGTGGTTACGATTAGTATGCCTTGGTCGTTCATCTGGGTTCGTGCATGGACGGCTATTGCAGTACCCCTGTCTTCTCTATACTTCACAAGGTTCAATGTATCTTGTAACTGGATTAGAAAAAATAAGAAAAATCTTCACTGAAGCTCAAGCAATTAAAAAAACCATTAACCAAATAATTGAAAATATGTTTAGTACTACTGTTTCATAGCTGGATCATCAGCGTTAAATTGGTAACCCCCCAGATTTTGTCTAGTGAGGAGGGTGGGCTTTACACACCCTGCAGGGTGGAAAAACAAGACTTGGAAAGAAGGCGAAGAAGCTTTTTGCTCAACAGCCATCTAGCACATTATTTCTAAAGTCCAATTCTCCTCGTGGCAGGGTTGGTGTAAACATGGTAGTGTCAGAGCCATGATGTCAGGAACTTAAGTTTCTGGTAGGGCCACTCAAGACAGACAGGTCTGACACCCAGTGGGTATTCCACCACAACCCTGCTAAAAGGGCTCTGATGAAAAATTCCAAGAGGCATCTGCACTGATAACAAGTGGTTACTTTTGATCCTCTTGTCCCTGCATCTGTTTGATAATCTACGGCAAACAAGATGTCTACATTACAGGTTTTGGGGACCGCTTGCATACTTCCTATACCATGATACTCCATCTTTGAATGGATGGAGCCGGCTCAATTCCACCCAGGTGAATGCTGGTACAACAACAACAAATAGTTTGGTAGGATTGATTTAATTTCATTTGCATTTTGATTTCAACATTTTTACAAAGTAATTTTCTTTTTGAAAAAACCCAAAAATCAAAGTGAATAAAAAAAAAAACAACAACCGAAATGCATAAATTTGATAAATGTTAAAAGAGGATAGAAAGGATACTATCCGTCAATTTAAAAAGTAATTATTTTTCTTTTTACTGTACACATTTTTTTTCTGCTAAAATGTAAACGAACCAAAATTTTTATTGAATCTTTATTAAAAAAATATTTTTTTTTAAATAAAAATAGGATGGACATTTTTAATGCCGTAGAGTTTTCAGTCAGTATTATTTATCTGCAGCAGAACTTCAAAAAACATAGGTTTCAATTTTACTTACATCATTTAAGACACGGATTTTACGGTACTCAGTTTAAAATGTTCGTTATTCGTCTTTATTTATTAAATCTATTTTTATATAAATACAAACAATAAATGTGGGAGTAAAAATTTTCTGATTATATTTTTTTGTTAATTTTTTTTTGAGTTTTGATTCTTTTGTTAATTGATTCCCTGCTCTCCTCCAGTTGCAGATCCTCAACCACTCTTGTCAACAATCTGTCTATTCCTGTTTACTGTATCCGTGTCTTAAATGATGTAAGTAAATTGGAAACCTTATGTTTTGAAATCTGCTGCCAAGATAAAAATACTGACTGAAACTCTAAGGGCATTAAAATGTCCATCCTATTTTATTTAAAAAAAAATAATTTTTTTTAATAAATCGTTTCAATAAAAATTGGTCGTACATTTTACGCAGAAAAAAATGTGTACAGTCAAGAAAAATACTTTTAAATTGACGGAATATATTCCTTTCTATCCTCTTTTAAACATTTATCAAATTTATGCATTTGTTGTTGTTTTTTTTTGTTTTTTATTCACTTTGATTTTTGTGTTTTTCCAAAGGAAAATTACTTGGTAAATGTTGAAAATCAAAATGCAATGAAATTAAATCCAATCCTACCAAACTATTTGTTGTTGTTGTAATCCAGCATTCACCTGGGGTGGATTGAAGCCGGCTCCATTCCATGTTCAAAGATGGAGTATCATGGGTTAATATCGGGAAGTATGCAAGCGTCCCAAAACCTTGTATGTAGACAATTCTTGTTTGCCGTAGATTATCAAACAGATGCAGGGACAAGAGGATCAAAAGTAACCAACTGGGTTACAAGTGCAGATGCCTCTTGGGATTTTCATCAGAAGCCCCTTTTGAGGTGTGGTTTTAATCCCGGGTGTCAGACCTGTCTGTCTTGAGTGGCCTACCAGAAACTTGTTCTGACATATGGCTCTAGACACACCTGCTTTACAAGCCACCCTGCCACGATGAGAATTGGACTTTTAGAAATGAATGTGCTAGATGGCTGTTGCGCAAAAGCTTCTTCCCGCTCTTTTCCAGAAAGTCCTTGTTTTCTCACCCTGCAGGGTGGTGTACCACCCTCCTCACTAAGACAAAAATTGGGGGGGGTTACATTTAATCGCTGTGATCAGCTATGAAACAGGGTAGTACTAAACAATATTTTCAATTATTTGTTTAATGTGTTTTTTTTAATTGCTGAGCTTCAGTTTAAGATTTTTTCTATTTTTCTATCCAGTTACAAGTACATTGAACCTTGTGCAGTATAGAGAAGACAGGGTATCTTGCAATAGCCGTCCATGCACGAACCCAGCATGAACGACCAAGGCATACTATCGTAACGCACTCATCAAAGAAATTCGTGCTAATGCAATCAACATACGGTGGGATAGCCAAGTGAGTGAATGTTTTTAAAACCAATTTTTCTATCATGGTCCCTCTATGGGTTTAAATGAAAAAATGATTTTAAAAGACTGTATTTTTCAAAATTAAACAATTTTTGGATCATGGTCCCATAATATGGATTAAAATAGAAATAAAATGAATTTTAAAAAGATGTATTTTTTAAAAAAATTAAACCAATTTTTGATCGTTGTCTCATCTATGGGTTAATAGAAAAAATGAGTTTTAAAAAGATGTATTTGTTTCAAAATTGAGTTTTAAAAAAAAAATTTTGAATACCCCCTCAAGGAATGAATAAAAAAAAACGTCTTCGGCCATAAAATAACCCACAAGGGTTTGACATGCCATTGAATCCAAACCACACGCATTTTTTTAAATTCTTGTGTACTTGATTTACTATATAAAAAGCCTCACTGAACACTCGCAACACACATAACTCCTCTTCCTCTTTTTGTCATATGTTATACATTTGATTAGTGAAAGGTTGAAGTAAATATATTCCTCAAACTTAGGAACTTTTCACTCTCCTCAGAAAATCATTTTTCAATGCAAATAATATGAAAGATCTATTAAAATCAAATGTCAATTTAGCCTGACATTCTGTCCTTTTTGAGAGAATTGAAATTATACTAATATAATATAAACTCAAACCTAATCATACCATTAAAAGTCTCCTCAGCATGATCCCCAATGCTGCTTGCATTCATTAAGCTGTTAACTACAAAGTGTAAAACAGACATACAACATATATTTTCACTAGTACATAGATGTAATACTGGATACTGTCAATAAGAATGGACTCTGGCAAGATGAGTTCAAATCCCTGGGACAAGGCTGTTTGCATCTTCATATAGTGCTATACTCTTGAGAAAAGGTCATGATTGCACTATTCTCCCTCTAGCTATGGTAATAATAGGACAGACTGAGCTCTTTTAACCATGTTAGGAAACCAGTCTGAGGAGCAGGAAGCTTGAATTCAACCTGTTAAATTGCATTTGAGAAAATTGACCTTGTGTCAATCCCTGCTGCATGTGGAGGGGTTGGTAAATACATGTATATTAATTCACTAACTCAAGGCATGAAATTAGCCCTAAATGGATTGATATGCTTTAAATCCATCAACCAACCCATCATTTTAATTAGTTCACATAAAATCCATACCCTATTTTTTATCAGAAAGGGTTTTAAAAGTTTTTTACCCTTTGTTTTCCAAAAAAGAAAAGCTAAATAAAAAATATAATAAGGTTATAAATCAATATTATTAAAAAAAATAGCTTAAAAAAATGATTAAAAATAAAACAATCAATAAAGGATGAAAATGGATAAAAATCAAATAAAAGACAAAAATACACGCAGAATAAATAATAAAAATACAAAACTTAAAAATAAGAATATATAGAAGAATAAAAGAAAATAAAACAAATATATAGAGAAAGAATTTTTATTAATCTCTACTAGCAAATTAATGCACCCTCTGGGTCAAGTATTTAAATTTCTAATGTATAAAATATTATGTTAATTAGAAGGCTAATGAAACTAAATAAGTAAATGCAAATGCAAAAGATTTAAACAGTGGGTATATCGAAAAAAGTTAGAACAAAATGAAATTGATATTCACACTCCCGTCTTTGCTAATTTTTCCATTTAACTAAAATAGTTAATTAGGATTAAAGATAAAATGACAGTATTTCTTCTTGTTTAATGATTTCTTTTAGGATATAATTGAGATTTTTGTTGCTCATATTCTATTAAGATTAAACCCAAATATTATAGAAATAACCAATACTAAGCCCATAATTTATTAAAATCAAATTTTAATATCACAATATGCAACAAGCATCCGTTCACACTGTAAAACTGCTATTTTGTTGTTATATATATTCAATTGCATGTTTATTGAGCATGTAATATGGATAACAGTATATAGAACAATTTTTTAAATAATTCAGGTTATAATACAAATAAAATCATGGAAAAGTGTATGTTAAATAACAAGGGAATTGGACTTGAATAGTCATGATAGTTTCGGTTACAGGCAGACACACCAATCTCCATTATAATAAGATATAAGATAAGAGAATTTTATTTTCAATTTTTTAATCCCGGACAAGCCGGGTAGCTCTGCTAGTTTCATAATAACTTTATCTTTTTATAATTAAAAAATTTTTTTTTTTTTCAACGTCTAATTCTTATAGAATCTTTGTATATTTATTTGTTCAATTTTTTTCTTCAAGTGTGTTCCAAAAGATTCGCGCTGTTGAAAGAATGAAGAATTGCCAAGATTGTGGTGTGACATGCCATGATTGCTCGGTGCAGCCCAATGAATTGTTCTGTCTTTAGAAAAGACGGTCCTTTACAAACCCCAGATGTGGTCCAGAGATTATATCAAATATGTAAGTGAAACAGTTTTACTATACTCGCAAGAATTATATCAAGTATGTAAGTCCTATCCTTTTCACTAGTGGTAGCCAAGATGTTTTTTAGTGTCCTGAGGTGGTGGCGCCACACCAAACCATTAGCTCCTCACTTTACGCAACCCAAAGATCCCCGTGCTTACTCATACGCTGAGTTGGTGAATGGGCCGGTATCAAACCGTGCACCTTATGGTTGCCGAGGCGGACATAAACCGTTCCTCAAAAATATTAAATGATTTTCAATAATTTACTTGAATTATACAACTATTCAATTAAGTTCCTAGGCCTTTTTCAATTCAATCAAGAATTTTACCCACACAGAGAAGATTTCTTTACTCTATTTTCTTGTTTTGTTTTTTTTTTTTCTGTTTTTTTCTCGACCATATGTCCTTTAGGCACCCCTTTAGCTTTGCTGATTCCATAAGTACATTTTTTCATTTACACCGTCACATCCCGGTTGTTTTGTTAACAGACTATTTTTATGGAATTTTTTAAAAAAAATTTAAACCTAACCCTAAACCCTAACAAACAACCGATGTTGATGTGTAAATGAAAAAAATGTACTTATGAAATCAGCAAGCAAAAGGGGTGCCTAAAGGTCATATGGTCCCTTTTTTTTTTTTTCTTTTTTTTTTTTTAATTATTACAAATATAATGGTCAGTTAGCTCAGTTTGGTAGAGCCATCCGCCTAGGAACTACAAGGTTCAATACCAGCCCCTCGCCACTCAGCGGAATGAGTAAGCACAGCTTCTGTAGTGGTAAAGTGGGGAGCTTGTCTGGCTGAGACCGACAATAGGCCCACTCCGTCAACTTTATCTTTTACTTACTTTTAAAGGTGAATAGAGATTATTTTAGAT
>CM042156.1:33863474-33953509 GCA_023376005.1 Doryteuthis pealeii
GAGAGAGATCAGGGTAACTTAAAGTAAAAAGTATTTTTTTAAAGCTCAAAACACACTAGGAAATGGATTTTTTTCGTCCAAATATCCAGAATTATCACTGCTTCAGCTTTTCTTAATGTTTTATTACATGTTATTTATGCTACTGATGACTGACAAGTATAGATGATGCTAATGTATTAAACAAAATATTTTGATTTCGGGACGGTCCAAACTCCATTTGGGACGGTTGATAATTTTTGTTCGGGACGGTCATGAAAAAAGTTAGTGTCGGGGCCTGCTGCTAACTATTACACCATGATGAGATGCTCAATTTACTCAACTCCTCACCAGGATGCTTATACTTTGTGAAAGTACCAATCTCTTGACAAGATTAACCAAGACACCCATAGCTACAATGTGTGTGTGTACATTTACCTACATATAGACGTGTGTATTAAACAGTTAAAATCCCCTTCCCATTCTGTAGGTGAGGACAGCCGAGCGGTTAAGCAGACTGACTGAGGATGAACCGGTCAGGTTTCTATCCCGGCTGTAGATAGCTTACAAATGTCTAGCTACACTGAAGAGATGTGATATGTCAAAACACAGTGTCTGTGGATGACTACATTATATATATATATATATATATATATATATATATATATATATATATATATGAGTCTCCTGTCTATAGCTCTGCTGATGAAGCATAACATGCTGAAATGTACATACAGAGATCGACTTTTTCTTGATTTGTTTACGCCTTTACATTTAAACAGATAATTTATCAATTATCAACTAATTAAATTTCAATTAGGTATGACTTCAATTAAGCACTTATTCTCCCATTATATATATATATATATATATATATATATATATATATATATGTATGTATGTATATCATTAAGGTGATTTAGTTTGGTTTATTTGTTGACATTTAGGTTATTTAATGTGAAAGCAATCCTTGTAGAAGAACAGTAGTGCCACTATCTAAACCCATAGCTAAGGGGATGAAGCACATTAGCCATAACGGCACAAAAAACACCCCCTCCCTTGAGGTAAGGTGTATAAAAGTACGTTTTTTTTTGTTTTATGGTATATCAACCTCAGTGGGTCATTTAATGCCTGCAAAGTTTTGAAATGAATTCATTCTTAATGGATACTCAATTTTTTATAAACACATTTTTCTATTTAACCATAAATGGGACCCTAACAGGTACTACCACTCCAGATCAGAGTGGCCCAGGGAGCAATGGTGATGAAGGTGTGCTTCACATTTTTCAAACCTCTAGAACTGGAACCTCACCATCAGATAGAGTTTCTATCCCCGGACATGTAGACCCTCAGCCACCACCTTCTAGCACTCATATGATAAAAAAGCTTGGGGGTGTGCCATAAGGGCAATAGGGTTGGGACAATCATATAGGTGCTAGGGCTTGACGTGACCAGCCGATTGATCGGAGATGTCCTCTCAAACCGCCCATCTAGCCCAAGAAAGGGCCAAAGTGGAGTATTGCAAGTCATGGACTACTCAACCACCAGGATTCCGTCCTTAAGCATCACGGGTTGCCACACACAGCCAACAGGTAGCCCCATTGAGGGTCTTACTCCTCTGCAGAGGTGCAGTCGGCGCATTCTAATGCCCCAGCTGACAGGGCGGAAAAGATGAAGCCTTAATAATAAAGAATTTGTCTTATTTGTTACTTCCTTCAATAAAAAAAAAAAAATACTCATAGTATAGAAAGACATAGAAGATTAGGATCGTTTTAGCTCAATCGGTAGAGCACCCACCTTGGAATCATAAAGTTCTGGGTTTGATACCAGTCCCCACCAACTCAGCACATGAGTAGCACAGCTTGGGTAATCTGATTTGTGCAGTAAAGTGTGGAGCTGATGGTAGGTGTGGCGCTCCATTTCAGCAAAAATAATCTCCCTGGTCTAGCGCTAGTGAAAAGGGGATAGACTCCTTTGCTGCCCGGCTGATACTGATAATAAGCTACTCCACCAACTTTATTTTTATAGAAAGACAAATTTCATTAAAGTTCTTTCTTCGTTAAATTTAGAGATGAGAAAAAAAGCAGCATTAAAGAAACTTTTCTTTAATGCTGCTTTTTTTTTATAAAATTAAGAAAAAAAAAAGAGTTAAATAAATAAGGACACAAGTTTGATACTTAGCCTTTTCTAATTGTTACATTTTAGGGGTAAAAAATAAAATAAATAAAATTGATATTTTTATCACATTAACGCAATAAGCAATTAAGAAATGAATTTGAGTTTTTGTCATATGTACCAAACAGTTTTTAGAAAAATAAGTTAAGGATTACATTTTTAAAATAATATTTTAAATTAAAAAAAAAAAAAAAAAAAAATCCAAAAATAAATATTGTAATATACAAATTCTCGGTGATGTTTTTAATTCTATAAATTATTTTCCTCTTATTCTCTCTCTTACCCACTCACTCCCTGGTGTTCTTAAAATCTTTTTTAGTCCAGTCATGGACATGGGTACTTTTGCTAATCCTATTATAATGGAGATTGTGTGTTTTTCTGTCTGTAACCGAACTATGTTCCTACTTAAGTCACAATTCCCTTAGTTATTGACATCACATTCTCAATGATCTTATTTTTCATTTAAACCTTAATTATTAATAAATTCTTTTACATTATTAATACTGTAACAATATCCACATACTAATAGCATGCAATTATATTTATATATACAACAAAATAGCTGTTTGCAGTGTGAGCGGGGAAGGCTAATTTGCATATTGATATTAAAAATGTGATTTTTAATAAATATGTGCTTAGTATTATTGATTTCTAACTGTTTGGTTTTATTTTAATGAATATAAGCAAAAATCTCTTCAATGAATCTTAAAATGAAATCCATTAACAAGAAAAAATAACTATCATTTTTATTCTTTACTTCCTCTTTTAACTAAATACTTTAATTAGAAAAAATAACAATGAAACGACGAGAGTGATGGAAGAGTAAGTTTCAGTTGTTCTATTTTCAATTATACCCTTCTCTGTTTCAAATCTTTTAATCTGCATTCTCATTTAGTTTCATTAGCCTTTCTAATTTAATACAATATTTTATTACATTAAAACTTAAATACTTGTTTCATTAGCCTTTCTTGTTTAATACAATATTTTATTACATTAAAACTTAAATACTTGCACCCGGAGGGTGCATATATTTGCTAATAATCTATAATAAGAAATGATATAAAACCAAAATGGTTTTATTAAATAAAATATCAAATCTATGAGATGTAAGATAATCTATGAGATATAAGTTAATTTATATATTTATGTTCTTACAATGATTAATTGGCTACAAACTGACCTGTTATTTTATTTGTGGATTTAAATTTATTGGTATTAATGACAACAAAAAACATTGTTGCTTTTGTTTTCTTTCATTGTTGTTGCTTGGCGATTAACTGGTAAAAGAGCAAGTTGACTTCAACCTATTTACATGGATATATAATAATACTAGACAAAATATACACATACTAGAACTGGCTGCCCAGTGTTGCCTGAGTAGAGGGGGATAATAAAAAGTTAGTCCCGCAGATCCATTGATTGTTTTGGTCTCACATAATTGATTTATGTTTTAATCACAAACGCCACCAATGACTTACCTTTCTCTTACTATTAAAATCCTAATTTTAAATATCTTTCCAGATATAATAAAAATCTTCATTATTTTTGCACAAAAAGCAAACTCTGGTGATAGCGAATATATATATTATATATATATATATTATATATATATATATATATTATTTACATTGTGGTTAATTGTTTTATTTTCGTAGTTTCCTCTATGACTTTTCGTAATTTCCTCCAGACAAACACACACATACGCCCTTTTGAAAGATTAATTTACCTTTTCACCTAAAGCTCATAATCCATTTTAAGAAAAGTGTTATTGCCCGTGTAAGCTGTTTTAGATAGAATATGCTGTGCATTTGATTGGTTGTTAGCGCCAACCAATCAGAGGCACGGTAGAGAATTTTACAATCATCCAGAAACAATAAAAAGTCAAACGTCTGTTAGCATCTCAAATTGGTGGGTGGATCAGAGTTTTGATCATCTCTGATAGGGTCAGCATGGCGAGCGAAGTCTGATGTTGGAAGACCCGAAACTTCCCAGTGACCCATGCAAAATACATCACTGACAACACCTACCAGCGCCCCAAATGTAGGAGCGTATATTTAAAGTATAGATTACAATGACTTTTCATCTACTGAAGTCTTTTAAATTTATTAACAAAGGAAAATATTAACTAGGGGACTCTTTGCACCAAATGACCCTTAAAAAGAAGAGAGCAAAAATGTTAGCCTCATTCTAACAAACAAATTAAAATATCAGATGATTACACCGATTAAATTGCTGAAGGAAATAGTTATGTTGGCTTTGAAGGCATTTTCAAGGAAGAAGTTTATTTCCGAACTTTAATGTCATTTTCAGGTGTTTCTATGGGTCTCATATGGAGGCGCATGGTCTAATAGTTAGAGTTGTAGGAAATGGACTGGTCGATCAGAGTTCAATTCCTGGACGAAGCTGTTTGCATTTCACATGGTGCTAATACCCTTGGGAAAGGTATGAATCCAATTCTCCCTCCAGCTATGGATAAATAGCAGGGCAGACTGGGTGCTTAACCATGGCTAGGTAACCAGTCTAGGAAAAGGAAAACTTTCAATTAAAACCTGTTAAACTCTGTTTAATAAATTGACCTTGTGTCACATCCTGCTCGTTTGGAGGGTTTGGTAAATATATATATATATATATATATATGGGTCTCATTTTTCCTTTTTTTAAATAGACACCCAAATTCTATCAAATCAGCATAGAAATACACCAAGAGACTTTTAGACCAGCCCATCACAAAAGCTAATCAAGATTAGTAAAAAAAAAAATTAAAAAAATAACTCTTAACCTAACATATTTTCCCCAGGGCTGGTATTCTTTATATGTATGATGGGATATTTCAAAGTGTTAAGTTTCTGACCGCCATCCTTGGCCAGTTGAAAAGGACTTAAAGTAAGTAAGTCCTGAACTATAGAATCCTTTGGTAAGTGAATAAGTCCTAAGTTTTGGAATCCTACGTAGTGTCAAAAGGTCCAGTGATATAATCCTATGTTCCGTCGTCCACGAAGATCCAAGTAGTTGTGAGTAGCTAAGATTAGAACAGCCGGTATAAGTAACAATATCAGCAGCAGAGCACTGCCAGTGATTGGACAAGAATATGGTCACATGACTATCGCCCAGTCTATAAATAAGAGTGGGCATCTAGCACACACCTTCTATCCCAGAAAAGTCAACACAAAGTTCATTATCTATTCACCTCAGAACTCATTTTATTCAAATAAAGTCCTATTATTATTGTAAACCGAGTCATTCTGTTCAATTATAATGAATCAGTTTTTGTACTTTGCTTGGGTGTGGTGGGAGAGCCACTGTGAGCAGCTTAAAGTAGGCAAAGAGTTAAATGACCATAACATTTCTTATTCTAAACAAAGAAACCAGATATCCATCCAAAAGTATAGAAATTTGGTTCATATAGAGTTCAATATATTATTTATGTATTTGTGCATTACAAATATTTGTAAACCAAGGAAATTCTGTCTGTAAAAAAAAAAAGGTTTTGAATAGGCAAACTTTATATGTAGAGATCCAGATATTATGAAAGATGAAAAAGAACCACAATAAAATGACAATCATCTGAAATAGGAGACTGAACTGAATTATTGGTGATTTTTTTACCTCCAATGTACATTTGGATACTTGGGTAATCTGAACATTAGCTACATAAATGAGAGTAACCTCCCCTTGTTTATTTCACTTTGTGGAAGCCATCTGTTTGGGTAGGCCATTTTAATTTCACCGTAATCAATACAACTGCAGGTTTTAACACGAAAATATCATAAAATGTGTTCTTAATAACAATGAAGTTCATTTCAAATAATGCGCAAGCACAATTAAGAACACATTTTATGATATTTTCGTGTTAAAACATTCAGTTGTATTGATACAAACAAATTCATATTTTCAGTGTAGATTTATGGTAAAATGAAAATGGGCAACCAAAACAGACGGCTTCCTCAAAGTGAAAGAAACAAGGGGAGGTTACTCATTTATGTTGCTAATGTTCAGATTACCGATACTTGTGTATATCCTTCTGCTTTTATAAAAACAAAGATAAAGTTTTCACATATTACACTCCTCTACATCAATCCATTCAGCCATGCACACACACACACACACACACACAAATGGTTTGGTCCAACAGTTAATGAAGGTCTGGTAGAAGTGAGTACTAACACATTCATGCAACTTTCTAATTAGAAATAGAATTATTATTGTTGTTTTCTTCTTTTCTATTACAATTTCATTCTGTTTAACACAATAGTATTTCACAATTGAATCACAGTTTGGTCAAAGAGTTAATGAAGGTCCGGTAGTAGAAGTGAATGCTGACTCATATTGTTGGATCGTTAAAGGGGAAAACTAAATAAAGGATCCGATCAATCCTGAAACAGACTGGATCAGCAACGAGACTGAAATGTGACCAACATAAAAATGTTTATTTTTGTTTCCATTTCAATTGTCAGTTCACATAAGCAAAATACATTAAAACAGATATAAATAAATATGTGACTCTGGAAGAGACGATAATAGTTTAAGTGGGAATTGAGTTTGGTTTGGTTTGATTTTGTTTTACGGCATATCAACCTCAGTGGGTCATTTAATGCCGATAAAGTTTTGAAATAAATCAATTCTAAATGGATAATACAATTTTGTTTATCAACTGATGTTTTTCTATTCAACCCATAGATAGGAACCTAACAGGTACTACCACTCCGGGTCAGAGTGGACCAGGGAGCAATGGTGATGAAGGGGTGTTCCATATTCCCCAAACCTCCAAAACTGGAACCTCACCATCAAATAGAGTTTAACGTCATTCCCAGGACATGTAGACCCTCAGTCACTGCCTTCTAGCACTCATATGATAAAAAGGGGTTGGGAAAATCATATAGGTGCTAGCCGATTGATTGGAGGGGGCCTCTCCAACCGCCCGTCTAGCCCAAGATAGGGCCAAAGTGGAGTATTGCAAGTCATGAACTGCTCATCCATCTGGGTTCTATCCTTAAGCATCCCGGGTCGCCACCCATGGCCAACAGGTGGCCACATTGGGGGAGTCTTACCACTCTGCAGAGGTGCATTCTAAAGCCCAGCCGGCAGGGCAGTGGGAATTGAGATAAATATATAACATTGGTAAGATGACAACACCACCTAGCATGCATATATATATATATATATATATATATATATATATATATATATATATATATATATATATATATATATGTTGTTGTGGACTATGGCCAATTCCAACTCAGCCAATGAAGAGGGCAGCTGAACATCAAAAGGCAGGTTAAGAAATCAACACCCCTGACCCATAAAAATGCCAGTGACTACTGTAGCAAAAAAAAAAAATCCTTGTAAAAGAAGAGGTGATTCTTTCAAAACATTGGAATGGAATAAAATGGAATTCGGTACTAACATCCAACTCATTTCTCATTTATTTCAAACATCATTCATGCTTTGCATTAAATCCTATATATATATATATATATATGAAATAGGTATATTTAGCAGCATCTTTTCATTCAAAGAAATTTGGTTAAAAATAATGGAATCCTGATTGCTTTGAAGTTTTTCCTTTTAAATTTTTTAACTGTAGCAAAAAAAAAAAAATCCTTGTAAAAGAAAGAGGTGATTCTTTCATAACATTGGAATGGAATAAAATGGAATTCGGTATATAACATCCAACACAGTTTCTCATTTATTTCAAACATCACTCATGCTTTGCATTAAATCCAATATATATATATATATATATATATATATTATATATATATATACACACACACACACACATTATATATATATATATATATATATATATATATGAAATAGGTATATTTAGCAGCATCTTTTCATTCAAAGAAATTTGGTTAAAAATAATGGAATCCTGATTGCTTTGAAGTTTTTCCTTTAAAATTTTTTAACAATTTTTTAATGTTATCTTGAAAGGCATTAATGGGTTGTCCCAAAAAGTTTTCATTAGAAAACCAAGTACTTTCAGTCCTTTTTAGAACCATTATCAAGGACGATCTACCGACTGAGCTAAACCAGCCCTAGAGGAATTTTAATGGGGCATTCTGCAAGGATCCAACTCCCGATTCAGTAATAATGGATCTGCGAGATTAACTTTTTGCCACCACCTCTTTCTACCAAGGTGATGCCAGGTAGCCTTTTCTAGTATTTAATGTATCACAATGTCTATATTTTTCAATATGAAAAATGAAAAAAAATGGTGCATAAATGCACTACATATCCCTATGAACACTTCTCAGAATTTGAATTCAGAGATATTTCTTCTAATCCTGTCTATGGTATACCTAGTTTCTAATAAAGGATTGTACACAAATTATCAATTACTGAACTACTAACATTTTACAAATGTTAATTACTAACCATTTATGTACATATTGTTATTTGATTTATGCACATGAGATATCCAAATAATAAACCTGTGTATATATAACAATAAAGATGAGGATAACAGCCTGAAAAATCTCAATAATACAAATTCAATCCACTTAATATGTATAAAAAGTAAAATTGTTGAAGTGGCCTAAAGTTGGTATCAGCCAGAGAGCAAGGGAGTCTATATCTCCTTTTCACTAGTGCTAGACCAAGGAGATTATTTTTGCATCTGAGGTGGAGCGCCACATCTATCATCAGCTCCTTACTTTACCACACAGATCTCTGTGCTATTCATACACTGAATTGGCAAAGGCCAGTATCGAACCAGGAACCTTGTGGTTCCTAGGCGGACATTCTACCAACTGAGAAATGTATATACCTAACCAAAGTTCAAAGCAGTTGATATTACAATTTATTAATCACAATTTCTTTTTTAAAAATCTTATATTGTATACAAGTACCGAGCAAGTCTCTGCATGGCTGTTATGTATCCCTGGGCCAATATATAAGAATTTATGATCTATTCTTAAAATACACAGAGCAAACCTGGATAGGAGGCGGCCTAATAACATGCCAGGTCTACCGGTGGAACAGATATAATGTTGCAAAACCCGAAATCTGTAAGGATACTGGTGTAACATCACCAATTGTCCCCCTTTGATGCATCTCGTCAATGTTTTACAAGAAAAACCTCAAAGTTGTACTTACCAATAAGGTGTCGTGTACTTGAGGTCTCCAACTGTTAGAACTGAATGAAAACATCTATCTTTTGGCCGTTCAACCTAAAAAATAAAGAAAAGAAAATTAGTCTTGAAAAAGGACAAATGTGTTTTTTGATGTTTTTTTTTGTTACAATCTTATGGGCCATTGTGTAGGCCTTAAGCAAGAGCGCTTATCCAGTGGAATTGGATCCTTGGTAATCGCTTAGTAAAGAGTCCTGGTTATTGGTAATTGTCGTCTGGTAATCCTGAATATTGTAAGTCCCTCCTCAATGAGTGCAGTTAGAATTATGGCCAGTGTGGGGGGTTTAAGTAGTGTATCAGCCACGCAGTATATTCCAACAGGGTTGTTTTTAGATTTTTAGCTTGATAGCAAATATATTGCTTGACAAATATTTTTTTTTCAAATATCAGACTTGATAGCAAATATATTGATAGAAATATATTTGATAGCAAATTTATTGCATAGTCACAATTTGTCAAACCCAATTGACCTTTTGGCAATATTTGACATTTAACTCTTTGCCTACTTTTGTTATATACCCACATTGAACATCGTCGGGTATATAATCAAGAGAAGAGAATCGGGTGGTAGAGAGAGAGAGAGAGACAGACAGATACAGAGACATACTTGTTCTTCATTTTTTCTTGCTATGTCTAGTCGCCATGTTTCCTCCTCTTCTTCTTTTGCTGTTATCTTGTTGTTTAGCTGTCTTTTAAGGGCTACTTTTTAGTCATGCAATTAATTAACTCACAAGACTTTTTTCCTTGATCAAGATTTATTTAACCCATTCTTACTCGCTGCGCAGGAGAATCAACCTCACAGTAGCATGTCTACTCTGCGTCAATCCGAGGTTGAAACTAAAATCTAAACTAACTAAATCATGTGACGTGTGAGATTCCTGCCTCTGGGGTCAGGGAGCTATAACTGTGCTGGTAGTTTTCCATTCCCTGATCTGAAAACCAATGGCCCCTTAGAATTCTCGCTACAGGATCCATCAACATTTTATGCTACCACATAAATTATCTAACACTTTAAGTCACTCACAATGTTCTCCCACCACCGCAATCCTACCGTAAGCCGCTGTACGAAAACTGATGGTTAGTTCATTATAATTGAGTAGAAAGATTACAATAATAATTGGACTTTATTTGAATAGAATGATTTCTGAGGTGAGTAGATAATGAACTTGGTTATATCACATCCTACAGTTAAAAAATACCAAGAAAATTTGGTACAGGAAAATTTGATAGGCAAAGAGTTAAAATTGACTTGATAAGCGTATCTAAAATATTAACAAAGTTAAAAGGTTGATAATTCATATCCAATATATTATGCTGGCGCAACGGTTACCCGAAAATAATAACTAAGAAGGGATTGCGACCAGACATTGTTCTATTTTCAAGGGCAAACTCTAAGATCATCATGGTAGAATTATCAATATCATATGAGAGCCGATTAGAACAAAGCCATGTGTATAAAACCAGCAAGTACGAAGATCTTAGAACAGAGCTGGAAAAAGAAGGGTATAACGTCTTTGTTAGAGCTGTGGAGGTTGGAGCAAGAGGATTTGTCGCAAGCTCCCTGTACCAATTTCTGGGCCAAGTAGGAATCAAAGGGCGCAAAAGAACCAAGTGCATAAAACACCTCACAGAAATAACAAAAAACAGCTCGATGTGGTTATGGAAAAAAAGAAATGTCCCGTGGAACAATTCGCAGTAAAACGTCATGTCATCAACTGCTTGCGAAAGCGTAATGCGATTCACGCAACATTTCCATAGCACGCGCTGTTTAAAAACATCTTTTTGCCGTTATTCAATCGTATATATTTGATTATACGATACATCTGATATATTCCGAGGGACCTCACATCAGTGTGGGGGGGGGGCGGTGTGCAGTTAAAACCGTTGAGAGGAAGGCCCCGAAACGGTGCACATTCTCTCCTTATGATCCCAAAATCAATTACATAAAATATAAAAACAATCAAGGAAAAAGAATCATGGAATTGAACTTCTCGTCGGCTTTGCAACTAGAATGAGGAGCATTCTACAGCCCGCTCGCTTTTACCAAAATGTTTCAATTTCTTTAAAAACAAAAGTTCAAGAGAGGGTGACTGATATTTTTCCCCTGATCCGTTGGCTGGGGCTGTAGAATATGCCGACTGCACCTCTACAGAGAAGTAAGACTCCCTCCTCTAATGGGGCCACCTGTTGACCATGGGTCCATAATATAATACTTGAGGACAGGAGGCTGAGCAGTCCATGACCCGTTTGTCAAAGTGGTCCCATGACATGCAACACTCCACTTAAGCCCTTACTTAGGCTATTGATTAAAATAAGTAAAAGTAAAATTGGAGGAGTGGCCTATTGTCGGTATCAGCGGGACAGTGAGGGAGTCTATCCCCTTTTTGCTAGCACTAGACCAGGGAGATTTTTTTCTGAGGTGGAACACCACACCTACCGTCAGCTTCCCACTTTACTGCACAGATCAGATTATCAAAGCTGTGTTACTCTCATACTGGGTTGGTGGGGACTGGTATTGAACCCAGAACCTTGCGATTCCTAGGTGGATGGTCTACCTGAGTGCATTTGGCATAGTGGCTAACAAGCTGAACTGAGATATTGATTTTTTAAAAATGGACCATATGAACTTTTTGATTTCGATTCGTGGGGACATTTTTTCCATTTACACCATCAAAATCCGGTTAATTGTTAACAGACGATTTTTAGAGTTTTTTTTTTTTAATGATAAAACTAACCCCTAACCCTAAACAAACAACCGGATTTTTACGGTGTAAATGTGAAAAGTGTCCCCACGAGTCGAAATCGCAAAAGGGGTGCCTTAAGGTCTTATGGGAAGAAAAAAAATTAACGTGACTTTATGCCAAGAAGAATACATGCTTAACAATTTTCAGGAGAGATTAACTTTTTGTCCTACTAAATTTCCAGCCCCACGGCTGTACCGAATTTTTTTGGTATTTTTTTACCTGTATGTCAAATTTCACTATCTATTCACCTCAGAACTCTTATTCAAATAAAGTCCTATCATTATTGTAAGCCGTGTCCTTCTGTTGAATTATAATGATCTAACCATCAGTTTTTGTACTTTGCTTGGGTGGGGTATGCATAGGATCACAGTGGTAGAGAGCCACTATGAGAGGCTTAAAGTAGGCAAAGAGTTGATAAAGAAGGATATAGATAAAATGATAAGCCCCATGATTCTCTAAATTTAAGGCAATATTTCTTTGTATTGTCAAGGTGGAATGATACACAGAAGAAATTGAGTGCTTAATATGTTTATTCAGCACTAGTGTCTGGGTGCTAATGGATACATACAAAAAACAATTAGTTACAAACAATTAACAAGACACACTTACAAGAAATAGAGGAGGGTCAAATGTGGCATAACCAAATGCAGTAAGATCACCCCGAATATTATTCAGCTTTTTAACCCACTTTAATCGTAGACTATTTAAGGCTATGAGCCAGTCCATCTGGTAGAGTGCTGAAGGGGTTTTAGCTACTCTACAACAGAATCTCAGATAAAACAGAAAACCCTAACCCTGACACACATATGCATGTACACATACATGTATATTATTACTGTACCCTATTCATATCCCTGACACTAATACATTATTCTATGTACTAGACATGAGACTTTGATGAGTTGTGGTGCACCTGAGCACTGTACACAATAAATTTCATTATTTCAAAATATAAACTTATTATTCAGCTTGTTAATCCACTTTAATTGTAGACTATTTAAGGCTATGAGCCAGTCCATCTGGTAGAATGTTGAAGGGGTGCTAGCTACCCTACAACATCTACACATTCCAGATCTCCAGAACTGGCGCTAATTGATACATACAAAAAACACAAAACAATTAGTTACATACAATTAACAAGACAACTTACAAGAAATAGAGGAGGGTCAAATGTGGTATAGCCAAATGTAGTAATATCAGTCCGAATATTATTCAGCTTATTAATCCACTTTAATTGTAGACTATTTAAGGCTATGAGCCAGTCCATCTGGTAGAGTACTGAAGGGGTGCTAGCTACTCTACGACAGAATCTCAGACAAAAAGAGAGAAAATATAAACTTACCGTATGGTAATGGGGATGTTTCATTTTATTCTTTGTTGTCCATTCAAATAGTTTCATTTTAGGTGTGATCGCAATCGGATAATCTTTTCTGAAAATAAATAAAAATTTAAAAATTAATTTTTCATAATAACAAATAAAATACAGTTTTAGTTGTTTAGTAGATAATAAGCATCAACTTACAATCCTACAATAGAAGGTACCTGGTGGCTGTGGGGTTTTGTCATCAAATTACTGACAGAGTTCAAAAGAAAACTATCTTAACACTTTCAACCCATTACACTGGTGTTTTTTCATTTATTTTTTAATTACCTTAAAATAAGTCATCTTTAGATGATTACCCATGAATTCATACTCAGTTTTGGAGCTTAATCGTTACTGCTTATTCAAGGGGTTACAGTGGCCTGAACGTTGTGTTTATATACAATAAAGATGAGGACAACAGTCTGAAATATCATATCAAGCTTAATCTCATACAAATTATGTATCATTACAAGCATTTAGCTGAAAAAACACTGACATTTTCAAATTTGCGACCATAATCAGTTAAATTTGCAATTTCTTGAGTATTTCTTAACCAATCTTAAAAATATTTATATGGTTGGAAAGAGAATAGAATAATCTTTCTAAATATGTAATTTTTATCGGTTTTCATCAATTGAATTATTTTTTACAGCGAAGTTAAAACCATATTTTCGGTCGAACAGCTGAAAAAAAAAAAAAAAAAAAAAAATGACCGTTTTTTTAAAGGATAAATTTTAAAACGCTGTTTTGTTTTTCAAAATCAAAGTGGCTAATCTTTATCAATATTCTTGAAATTTTGCACTCAATTAGAAGATACCTGGAAGTACAAACGGGGTCTTTTTTTGTTTTTGTTTCTAGGACCCGTGGAAATGAAAATATGAGAGGGCAAAGTTCAAGGCTATTTGTTTAAAAAATATAATACAAATTATGTTCATGTCTAAAAACAACCCCAAAATAATAAACATTCTTTATTCAACCAAGTTTTACATCGTTGTTGGTAACTTACTTTACATAGCGTATCACCATTTGCACCAAAATCTTGCCATCCTCTGTTTTTTTGTTGTTTAATACACGGTTCATCATCTCTTTCTTTTGAAGTTGAAAGATTGTGGCTCTTTTTTCTTCGGGTTTTCATCACTTCTTTATAAAATAGAGACAAACCCCAGATGTTACTGAAACAATAACAACAATAAAATAATCATTTATTCAAATCTACACAGAATTTTTTAACAAGGAACAAGAAAAATGTTCTTCCTAGTTATTTGCCTGGAATAAACAATGAGTTCCAAATGCAAAACAAAGCCTTCACAAAATGTTTCCATCACATCGGGGTCACCAGTTCTAAGATTCAAAGTGATAATACTTGAAGATAAAACTCCGACAAAGGTTGATAGACAAAACATTTTATATACAGCACAGAATAAACAGGGTACATAATACATAGAGGTGTACATGAACATACATACATACATAAGTAATACAAAGTTACACGTAAAAGGATAAACATAAAAGCAACAGACATGGGACTAGGAATAGTCCATGCTGTATGAATCACTTACAGTAATGTAAAGGGGGGGCAAAGCCCCAACAAGAGAGGGGGTAGACCAGAGTCTAACCCATAGTGTCTCGTAGGTCGAGCAACAGGATAAGAGAGAGAGACGTTCAAATCAGCCGCTTAAATATCAAGGGCCCCTAGCGGGAACCAGCGAAACTAAACAGGCAGACAACTCCCCAGGCAAATCCGAAAATAACGCCTACAAATGTATGAGAAGTAGAATAATGATTGGTTGGTATTGTATAATCACTTTTATCTGTAACTTATCTTGAGTATCTATTGGTCGATCCCATCTTCTTGACTGGTTCTGGAACTCTTAACAAGAAACAAGAAAAATATTCTTCCTAACAGGAGTGGAGGTCAAAATTTAGGTACTAGACATGTATGCTGAAAAGGGAGGTCCCATTTGTTAAGTATCTGGCCGCCATCTTTGGCCAGTTGTAAAAGAACTTAAAGTAAATAAGTAAGTAAGTCAATAAGTCCTGTGGTATAGTATCCTTTAGGTCTGATGTCCAAGAAGATCCAAGTAATAGTGAGCTAAGATTAGAATCAGCCAGTATAAATACAACAGCAGCAGTAGAGGACTGCCAGTGATTGGATAAGAGGTTGTCTTCCCTGGTCACGTGTTTATCGATGAGTCTATAGGTAGAAGCAGCCATCTGGTACACACCTTATATCAGAAAATTCCAACACCATTAAAAAAATTTGTGATTTTGTAAAAAAATATCTTTTACCTCTAAAGGAGGCAGCTTCATTCCTAAAAAGTAACCAAGCCAGTACTCAGTACTATTAGTATTTTTGTAATTTAACCATTGCAGTTCTTTTTGACAGTAACAAAATAAATAAAATTATTCAAATCAATTATTATTCTGATAACTCCATTGTAATTTATTAGATTTCCATATGTTAACGTTGAATGAACTGTATATCTTTATTAAATTATAAAATGAATGGATTAGTTAAGTTAAAAGTTAAAGTTAATAGAAACAATGACATCATGACACGCATGAAAAAAAGAAATATTTTATTATGAATCATTTTAATTTATTATCTAGATATATAAATGAATTATTTATATTATATCTACACCTAGAATGTATGAGAAATGGTTGGTTAGTGTTGTATAGTGACTTTTATCTGTATGTTGTCTTGAGTATCTATCGGTTGATTCCATCTTAACTGTTTCTAACTGGTTCTGGAAATATTCTTAAGATTCTGTCTGAGACATCCTGTGTTGTTTTTGTTGTTCTTAGTTGACAACTTAAGACATTTCTTTGGTTAATTCACATTTTTTTATTAAAGTCTTGGATCCAGATCACTCAACTGCATGTGAGAATCTAACCAATTGAACCAGAGCTGCTATTGTGTTCTCATCCTTCTATGGTTAACTAGAAACTGATTATCTAAAAACTCCAACACTTCACCATTAGATGCAGTTTAACGTTATATCCAGGACACTATATTTGATTTATTATCTTTTATTCTTGTCTTATTTGAATATTAGTTTCCGAAATTATTTGTATTAAATACCACCATCCGCTTTTCACTCATTACCTTCATTTCATGTTATTGTCTGCCACTCTGAAATCTCTCACGTTTACTGCTGCAGCCCCGTCTTGTTGTGAGCATGCGCGTTCCCCCCTTCTCGTCTCTCTGCACGCAAGCATATCGTTCCATCCCGATTCTTTATATATTCTTGTTTTTAAGTTGTTTAGTTTTATTATTCTTGTTTGTATTTTTGTCTTTTATTTGCTTTTTATTATATTTTATCCTTTATTAACTTTTAAACTTTTCATTTTAAAAAAAATTAATTTATTAATATATCATTGATTTAAACCCTTATATTTTGATTGCGCGTGGTGTAATGGTTAAAGTCTTGGGAAATGGACTTGTCGCCCCGAGTTCAAATCCTGGACGTGGTAATTGCATTTCACTTAGCGCTAATACCCTTGGGAAAAGTATGAATCCTACTCTCCCTCCAGCTATGGGTAAATAGTAGGGCAGACTGGGCTCTTTAACCATGGTTAGGCAACCGGTCTAGAAGGAAAACTCTGAATTCAAACCTGATAAACTACGCTTAAGAAATTGACCTTGTGTCGCATCCTGCTTGTGCGGGGGGGGGGGGGTAATCTATATATTTTGATTTAACTTTTCTTATGAAAAATGAGGGGTAAAAGGGTTTTTTTTTTGTTTTTTTAACTCCCTCTTGGACATTAGGTGTGGATTTTATTGAACTTTGATCTTTGCTGGTGTCCACCAATTTTCCTTTATTGAGAAAGACATTTTAGGATTTAAAAATCATCACACAAATATACAGGTTGTCTATAAAAGTCCTGCAACAGATTTAAAATCTTTTAAAAATGTTCTTGTGTTGGTAGTTATACCTGTCCTAAGTCCCGCCCGTGATATGAAAAGGGGCCATCCCTTCAGAAATACAGGGGATTGACAATAATCTTATGCAACCGCATAGATTACGTAACATAAACACAAAGGTGTATTTCACAAATAAAACTTGATTTATTAAATCAATTTAGCAGTTTTATCTGGGTCATAGGAGTCCCTACAAGATTGAAATTGAAATGAAGTACTTACAAATTTGAATATTGATATATCCTACGTTAATGAAGTACTTACAAATCTGAGCTGAACTTTGACCCTTGCAGTTGTCTGCTGACTCTGCTCTCTAGCTTAGCTGGGTTGCATGTAGTAACTGGTGCACCACTGTACAGACTTTTGACTTGAATTTTGGGACCATATGACCTTTAGGCACCCCTTTTCCGATCTCGATTAGTGGGGACATTTTTTCCATTTACACCGTCAAAATCCAGTTAATTGTTAACAGACGATTTTTAGAGTTTTTTTTTTAAATTAAAAAACTAACCCCTAACAAACAACTGGATTTTGACGGTGTAAATGAGAAAAGTGTTCTTGTGAGTCGAGATCGCAGAAGGGGTGCCTAAAAGTCATATGGTCTGAATTTTGTACTATGTAACAAAACGATGCATTCATTTATAATTCTTATTACAGTTTTATTCTGTATAAACTGCATACGTGTTCTTTTACCTTAGTATTTATGACATATATTTTGTCATTTAGATTTTGTAAAAAAACAAGTTATTTATCAACTGCTCCTAATGCCACCCTGTTGCCCCCCTACCACCCCCTTTTTGCCTCACTACTCTCCTAGATCTTTCTACTGCCTACAGGGGAGGCGGTACCACCCACTTTCGGAAGCACTAGTATAAACTTGAGTTTATAAATGATAAGTTGGTTGATGGATTTTAAAGGCACATCTAATCCATTTAGGGCTATTTCATGCCTTGATGTTAGTGAATAATATACATATTTACTAACCCCTCAACATGAGCAGGATGTGACACAAGGTCAATTTCTTCAGTGCAATTTAACAGGTTTGAATTCAGAGCTTTCCTCCTAATGCCACCCTGACGCCCCTACCCTCCCCCCTTTGCCTCACTACTTTCCTAGATCTTTCTACTGCCCACAGGGGAAGTCGTACCGCCCACTTTGGGAAGCACTGGTATAAACGATAACACAAAGACTTACCAAATTTCATCAAGTGACATGGCACCAAGGGTTTCTTGACCTTCTTTCATATCCATATCTTCATGCAACATTTGAAGAACACAATATTTTGTGTTTGCATAATGACTATCATACAAAACAGCCTGTGGAAAAAACAAAAAAACAATTTAAAAAAAAATATTATTTTTTAATATAAAAATATATATAAATAAATATTCATATAAATATATAAAAATATTATATAAATATATATAAATAAAATATATAAAAATATTATTCTTTCATATCCATATCTTATATGAATAATCTTATCTTATTTATATAAATAAAATATATATAAATAAATATAAATATGTAAACATTTAATAAATAAATAAAATAAATATAAATATATATATATATATAAATTTAACCATTTAAAAAAAAAACAATTAAAAAAAATGTTTTTAATAATTTCATTAGAAACATTTGAATCTTTATTCCAAATATTAACTGGATGCAAAAAAAACCCAAAAAACTTCCATTGCCATTAAAATAATCTTCTATTCACCTTTAAGAAGTAAGTAAAAGTAAAGTTGACGGAGTGGCCTATTGTCGGTCTCAGCCAGACAGCTCCCCACTTTACCATACAGAAGCTGTGCTACTCATCCGCTGAGTTGGCGAGGGCTGGTATTGAACCTTGTAGTTCCTAGGCGGATGCTCTACCAACTGAGCTAAACTGACCATTATATTTGTTAATAATTAAAAAAAAAAAAAGAAAAAAAAAAAAAGGACCATATGACCTTTAGGCACCCCTTTTGCTTTGCTGATTCATAAGTACATTTTTTTCATTTACACCATCAACATCCGGTTGTTTGTTAGAGGTTAGGGTTAGGTTTATAATTTTTTAAAATAATTCTAAAAATAGTCTGTTAACAAACAACCGGATGTTGACGGTGTAAATGAAAAAATGTACTTATGAATCAGCAAAGCTAAAGGGGTGCCTAAAGGACATATGGTCGAGAAAAAACAGAAAAAAAAACAAAACAAAGAAAATAGAGTAAAAGAAATCTTCTCTTTAAAATTCTTGATTAATTGAAAAAGGCCTAGGAACTAATTGAATAGTTTTATAATCAAGTAAATTATTGAAAATCATTTAATATTTTTAGGAACGGTTTAGTGTCCGCCTCGGCCCCATAAGGTTCACGGTTTGATACCGGCCCTCACCAACTCAGCGTATGAGTAGCACGGGGATCTTTGTGGTAAAGTGAGGAGCTAATGGTTGGTGTGGCGCACCACCTCAGACACTAAAAAACAATCTTGGTCTACCACTAGTGAAAAGGGAATAGACTTACATACTTGATATAATTCTTGCTAGTATATAAAACTGTTTTCACTTACATATTTGATATAATCTCTGACCACATCTGGGAGTTGTAAAGGACCGTCTTTTCTAAAGACAGAACAATTCCATTGGGCTGCACGAGCAATCATGGCCGATGTCACACCACAATCTTGGCAAAATTCTTCAATATCTTTCACAGCGCGAATCTTTTTGGAACCACCACTTGAAGAAAAAAAATTGAAAAATAAATATATCAAAGATTCTATAAGATTAGACGTAAAAAAAAAATTTTTTAAAATTATAAAAAGATAAATTATTATAAACTAGCAGAGCTACCCGGCCTTGTCCGGGATTTAAAAAATTGAAAATAAAATCTCTTATCTTATATCTTATTATAATGGAGATTGTGTGTCTGCCTGTAACCGAAACTATATGACTATTCAAGTCACAATTCCCTTAGTTATTAACATCACATTTTCCATGATTTTATTTTTATTTAAACCTGAATTATTTAAAAAAATTGTTCTATTAATACTGTTATCCATATCTACATGCTAATAACATGCAATTGAATTTATATATACAACAAAATAGCAGTTTACAGTGTGAACGGGATGCCTAATTTGCATATTGATATTAAAAATTTGATTTTAATAAATATGGGCTTAGTATTTTTGATTTCTAATTATTTGGTTTTATCTTAATGAATATGAGCAAAAATCTCAATATATCCTAAAAGAAATCCATTAACAAGAAGAAATAACTGTCATTTTATTCTTTAATTCCTAATTTAACTATTTAGTTAAATTAGGAAAATTTAGCAAAGACGGGAGTGATGGAATATCAAATTTCATTTGTTCTATTTTTCGATTATACCCCACTGTTTTAAATCTTTTCATTTGCATTCTTATTTAGTTTCATTAGCCTTTCTAATTTAACATAATATTTTATTACATTAGAATTTAAATACTTGCACCCAGAGGGTGCATATATTTGCTAGTATAGATTAATAAAAATTCTTTCTCTATATATTTGTTTTATTTTCTTTTATTCTTTATATATTCTTATTTTTAAGTTTTTTTATTTTTATTATTATTCTTGCTTGTATTTTTGTCTTTTATTTGATTTTTATCATGTTTCATCCTTTATTGATTTGTTTTATTTTTTAATCATTTTTTTAACTAATTTTTTTTTAATATATCATTGATTTATAACCTTATTATATTTTTTATTTAGCTTTTCTTTTGGAAAACAAAGGGTAAAAACTTTTAAAACCCTTTCTTGGATAAAAATAGGGTATGGATTTTATTGAACTTAAATTTATAAATGATGGGTTGGTTGATGGATTTTAAAGGCATATCAATCCATTTAGGGCTATTTCATGCCTTGATGTTAGTGAATAATATACATGTATTTACCAACCCCTCCACATGAGCAGGATGTGACACAAGGTCAATTTCTCAAGTGCAATTTAACAGGTTTGAATTCAGAGCTTTCCTGCTCCTAGACTGGTTTCCTAACCATGGTTAAAGAGCTCAGTCTGTCCTATTATTTACCCATAGCTAGAGGGAGAATAGTTGCAATCATACCTTTCTCAAGAGTATTAGCACTATATGAAATGCAAACAGCCTTGTCCAGGATTTGAACTCATCTTGCCAGGTCCATTTCTTATGACAGTATCCAGTATTACTCTATGTACTAGTGAATAATATATGTTGTATGTCTGTATTTACACTTTTGTAGTTAACAGCTTTAATGATATGCAAGCATCATTGGGGATCATGCTGAGGAGTTACTTTTTAATGGTATTGATTAGGTTTGAGTTTATATTATTTAGTATAATTCTATTTCTCTCAAAAAGGACAGAATGTCATCTATATTGACATTTTTTTAATAGATCTTTCATATTATTTGCATTGAAAAATGATTTTCTGATGAGAGTGAAAGTTCCTAAGTTTGTAGAATATATTTCACTTCAACCTTCACTATCAAATTATAACATATGACAAAAGGAGGAAGAGGAGTTTGTGTGTTGCCGAGTGTTCATTGAGGCTTTTATATAGGTAAACAATACACAATGAATTTAAAAAATGGTTGGTTGGATTCAATGGCATGTCAACCCTTGTTGGGTTATTTTATGCCGAAGACGTTTTCTTTTATTCATTCTTGATGGGTATTCAAAATTTTTTTTTTAAAACTCAATTTTTAAAAAATACATCTTTTTAAAACTCATTTTTTCTATCTCCATAGATGAGACCATGATCCAAAAATTGGTTTAATTTTTTAAAATACATCTTTTTAAAATTCATTTTTTCTATTTAACCCATAGATGAGACAATGATCCAAAAATTGGTTTAATTTTTTAAAAATACATCTTTTTAAAATTCATTTTTTCTATTTAATCCATATATGGGACCATGATCCAAAAATTGGTTTAATTTTTAAAAAATACATCTTTTTAAAATTCATTTTTTCTATTTAACCCATAGATGGGACCATGATAGAAAAATTGGTTTAAAAACATTCCACTCACTTGGCTATCACCGGTATGTTGATTGCATTAGCAATTTCTTTGATGAAGTGGTTACGATTAGTATGCCTTGGTCGTTCATGCTGGGTTCGTGCATGGACGGCTATTGCAGATACCCCTGTCTTCTCTATTACTTTCACAAGGTTCAATGTATCTTGTAACTGGATTAGAAAAAATAGAAAAAATCTTAAAACTGAAGCTCAGCAATTAAAAAAAACACATTAAACAAATAATTGAAAATATTGTTTAGTACTACCTGTTTCATAGCTGGATCATCAGCGATTAAATTGGTAACCCCCCCAGATTTTTGTCTAGTGAGGAGGGTGGCTACACACCCTGCAGGGTGAAAAACAAGACTTGGAAAAGAGCGGAAGAAGCTTTTTGCTCAACAGCCATCTAGCACATTATTTCTAAAGTCCAATTCTCATCGTGGCAGGGTGGTGTAAACATGGTAGTGTCAGAGCCATGATGTCAGGAACTTAAGTTTCTGGTAGGGCCACTCAAGACAGACAGGTCTGACACCCAGTGGTATTAAAACCACAACCCTGCTAAAGGGGCTCTGATGAAAATTCCAAGAGGCATCTGCACTGATAACCAGTGGTTACTTTTGATCCTCTTGTCCCTGCATCTGTTTGATAATCTACGGCAAACAAGAATGTCTACATACAAGGTTTTGGGGACCGCTTGCATACTTCCTATACCCATGATACTCCATCTTTGAATGGATGGAGCCGGCTCAATCCACCCCAGGTGAATGCTGGTACAACAACAACAAATAGTTTGGTAGGATTGATTTAATTTCATTTGCATTTTGATTTCAACATTTTTACAAAGTAATTTTCTTTTTGAAAAACACCAAAAATCAAAGTGAATAAAAAAAAAAAACAACAACCGAAATGCATAAATTTGATAAATGTTAAAAGAGGATAGAAAGGAATATATCCGTCAATTTAAAAAGTATTATTTTCTTTTTACTGTACACATTTTTTTCTGCTAAAATGTACGACCAAAATTTTTATTGAACTTTATTAAAAAAAAAATTTTTTTTTAAATAAAATAGGATGGACATTTTTAATGCCCTGTAGAGTTTCAGTTCAGTATTTTTATCTGCAGCAGAATTCAAAACATAAGGTTTCCAATTTACTTACATCATTTAAGACACGGATTTTACAGGTAACAGGAATAGACAGATTGTTGACAAGAGTGGTGAGGATCTGGCAACGAGAGAGACAGGGAATCAATTAACAAAAGAATCAAAACTCAAAATAAAATTAACAAAAAAATTATTCAGAAAATTTTTACTCCCACATTTATTGTTTGTATTTATATAAAAATAGATTTAAAAAATAAAGACGAATAACGAACATTTTAAACTGAGTACCGTAAATCCTCGAGTATAATCCACACTTTTTTCCCAAAATTTAAAGGTCAATGCGTACTATATACGAGGTTAAAAATGAAAAATATTTTCTAAGCAATGTCTGAGTCTCTATTTGCTGTCCAGCAATATTTATTCAGATGCATTTTTTCAGAGATACATCCCCCTAAAAATCCCCTGCATATTATACTCAAGGGCGGACTATACTCAAGGATTTACGGTATTAATGAAATAGTGTTGAGTATTATTGAGTACTAGAGGGACCCGTAGATATACAACAGTATGATAATTTAATTATTATGACATTTGATATGTTTATTTAAGAGCTATTGCAAAGTAGTTCAATATGTAAAAAGTACAATAATCTTGATTTATTTCTCTCTCACTCATTTTTTTTTTCTTTCCTTCTTTTTATCTTATCATTATGTCCGAATGATACAGATTAATGTTATTACTTCCACGCTTACCCCTTCTCTATATCTTTCGCCCACTCTCTCTCTTTCTTTCTCTCTTATATTTTTTTCTGTGTAGCATGTCCTTTTTCTTACGTTTCTTTCTTCCTAATAAAAACGGAATGGTCCATTATTTAGCTGATGTGATGACACTCATAAGAATTAAGAATTTGGGTGTATTTGGGGTATTTTAGACGAGAAAGCAGGTGTTGCCTGGTGGAGATGGACCCCGGGACCATGCAATTTATTTTACAAACCAGTCCAGAAATAGGGCTCAAGGCAAGTTAATCATCTTAACGTAGGTATAAACACCTCAGAGGTTATTCCCTTTCTGCTAATAATTTTTATTTACTTAAATAGTTATTTAATAAGCTTAGCTTAGATGTGGCACAAGGCCAGAAGTATGGGGCACCCAATTCTAAACAAGCTCACTAACAATAGTCTACGATGCAAGCTTGCTAACCATTACACCACGTGAGGTGCCCGAATATTGATTAGTTATAAGTGTATTTTTTAGAATTAGCTTCTTCGTTTTTATTTCAAAATTGACAATGGAGATTTTTCTAAAAGGTCATCTCCCTTTGGACTCAAATATAACTGTTGTAATTTGGACCAGTTAAAATGATATTTTGAATAGCATCATTAATTTGTTCCAGCATTTGCCTGCAGTATCTAACTTTTTGCCAACCAAATTTTTTTTTTTTCAGTTTTATTTTTTTATCCCAAATTTTTCTCCTTTATATTAAGAATTATCAACTCTTTGCCTGCCAAATTTCCCCCTCAGCTGTATGAAATTTGTTTGGTATTTTTTTACCTGTATGATTAGATATTTCAAATTTCACTATCTATTCATCACAGAACTCATTTTATTCCAACTAAGTCCTGTCATTATTGTAATCGGAGTCTTTCATTTCAATTATCAAGAATTAACCATCAGTTTTTGTACTTTGGTTTATGGTAGGATTGCATTGGTGGGACAGACACTGTGAGCGCCTTAAAGTAGGCAAAAAGTAAAGGCTATTTATCGTAATGGGTTTCAATACAGTTCATCTAAATACAAAAGAAAATAATGTAATGAATAACCTTTTACATTCCTTTAGATGTTTTCTATCTGTCTAAACATAATTAAGGCTGAAATTAACAATTATGTGGTTTATTGGTTAAAAAAAAGAAGAGAAAAAGAAAAAATACCTCTGTTACTTTTTCAGGTTTCTTTAACAAAGCTGAGCCCATTCCACCCTGAAAAAGAAGAAAAAATATAAATAATTTTCAGAAAGATTATTTACAGGAATCTTCCAAAATTTTTCAACAACCATTCTACTTAGATGAATTGACATTTTCTTTTCAAACTAAACAAGGAAACTCAGAAAGGAGAGAAAGGGTAATATACCCCAAAATGAACTACCCAAGAAAGAAAAAAAAAATGAAAAAGAAAAAAAAAAAAAAAAAAAAAAAATGAACTACCCAAGAAGAAAAAATTTAAAAAAAAAGGAAAAAAAAAGTAATATCTATTATACATTGTGATTTGAAAGTCTTGTTACCTTACATATATTTTCAAAAGGTAAAATGATTATGTAATATTTTTAAAAAAGGGGGGAAAAACAAAAATGCAGAAAACAATCGCAGGAATTCAAACTTAGGGATCCAAAATTTCAGGATCGTGGGTCGAGATTCGGTCCACATAATTTTTTTAATTTGCTCACAGAGTGAGCCCGATTCTAAAATCAGGTATGATACATTGGGCCACAGACTCTAGGAATAAAGTTAAAAAATGAGACCCACTGACATTATTAGAGATATTGGTTTCTGAAAATGACTTTGCTATTCACTGAATCATCTATGTCATGGCCTATAATGAATAATGATAGAAAAAAGAAAGAAAAAAGAAAGTTGAATGCAGAAAGTTGAGTCATGTGTTTAAATCATAAAAAATATCCAAAAAGTATTTATGTCAGAGGCGGAGATCATTAAATACATCAAACCACCCACTCAACTTGTTTGATAAAAGAAAAAAAAAAAGAAGAAAAATCATTAAACAACACGTGGTGACTTGAAGGCAAAAAACTACCATAGGAAGACCCCACACCCTGTCGGTCGAGGCTATAGAATATGCTGATTGCAGAGGGACAAGACCCCCCCCCCCTCAACGGAGCTACCTTTTGGTGAGTAGCTCTATAACAATTGACCATCTGCCCTGTCGGCTGGGAGTAGTAGAATACACCGACTGCACCTCTGCAGAAGGATAGGAACTTCTCATAAAGCGACAACCTGTTGGCCATGAATGGTGACCTGTGATGCTTAAGGATGGAATCCTAGTGGTTGAACAGTCCATGACATGCAACACTCCATGTTGGCCCTTACTTAGGCAAGACAGGTGGTCGGAGACGCTCCCTCAAGCTGTTTACGTCAAGCCTTAGAACCTAACAGAGTTAAATGCCTGGACAAGGCTGATTGCATTTAACATAGCGCTAATAACCTTTGTGCTGGTCTAGCTCTGTTGCTACAGCACCTGTCTCAGAGTCAAAGTTCTGGGTTCAATACCGGCCACTGCCAACTCAGCACATGAGTAGCACAGATTGGGTAATCTGGAATGCTGACGGTAAGTGTAGTGCTCCATCTCAGAAAAAAAATTATCTCCTTGGTCTAATGCTAGCAAAAAGAGGATAGACTCCCTTGCTGTCTGGCTGATACTGACAACTTTTTTTATTTCAATACCCTTGGGAATGGTGTACCTCCAACTATTCTCCCTCCAGCTATGGGTAAATAGTAGAGCAGACTGGGCTCTTCAACCTTGGTTAAGAAAACTAGGAGAAGGAAAACTGAATTGAAACCTATTAAAATTCTGCTTATGAAATTGACCCTGTGTCACATCCTACTCATGCAGAGGGTTTGGTAAATATATAAATTTTAAAAATTAAATGAAATTATCACAACCAGAAACTATTTGCGATATTCGGATCACTGGACAGCTATTTCAACCTTATTTGGTCTCTTCAGCAGTGTATAACCCACTTGAGATTGAACCAGCAATCACAGAATGCAGAGCCAAAACTCTACTTCTGGTCCCTGACACACACAGGGATGGCCAAATCATCAAGTCATGGTAAATTACACACAGCCACATAACCATAATTTCCGTGGGAGATTCTAAGCATATGTTGACAGGGTTGGTGAACTTGTGGAGACTGTTTGAAAATATATTAAAGGTATTGCTATAAGGGTGTTAACTATTTCTCTGAATGTTTGAGATGAGGCTTGAAGATTAGTATTATCTGTGTTATTCGGACTATTGAATAAATAAAGGGTTAGGTTCAAAGTTCCGTGATGGCTCCCGAATATGACAAGAAAGTTCCTGAGTTCGAAAAGAAGGTTCCCGAGTTCGAAAAGAAGGTTCCTGAGTCCGACAAGAAATACCTGAAGAAGGCCGGAGGGTATATTGGCCGCAATGTTGTACAAATAACAATGAAGATGGGGACAATAGTCCAAATAACGCAGATAATACTAAGGGTGTTAACATTTTAAAATCAATTTAAAAATAAAGATGTTAATATTTCTATGAGAGTACCTGTATATCAGAAAAGTATAGGTATACCCAATTTGTCGAAAAATCTGTGTTTTTACAAAACAAAACACTCGGCTTCCTCAAAGTGAAAAAAACAAGAGGAGGTTACTTTCATTTATGTAGCTGATTACCGAGAGAACACCGTGAGACAAACATACTTTTATATCAGGGGTGTGTGGGGGGGACAGTAAGCCATAATGAGTGAGACTGATTCCACCTAAATAACCAGTCTGAACCAGATCTCCTGGAATAGTTTAAAATCTTTCCATTTTAGAATTCCAGAAAGTTTGGTTGAAATTGTGTCAAAAATAGAAAAGCAACAAAGTTGTGAGGGATGGTTGGATAACATTATACATTTTGCTTGGGTGTTGATTAATTTTGATTTCTGCATTGATGAACACAAACAAAAATTAATGGATCATCTAATGATGAAATAAAACAATTTTTTTCTTTCTTTTCTGCTCCTCTTTTTTTCTGTCTATTTGTTTTCTCTCCTTTCTTTTAAATAGGTAACTTGTTAAAAATTAATTTGCCATAAACATACAAACTGATTTTTTTCTAACTGACCAGAAAAAATGTACTAAGAGAGGAAAAAACTGAAAGAAAAAAGAAAAGAAAAAAAAAAAGATAAAAGGAAAAAAACAAAGAAAAAAACAAAGAAAAAGAAAAAAAAGAGAATAAAAAAAAGAAAAAGAGAAAAAAAGGAAAAAAGAGAAAAAAAACAAAAAGAAAAAAAAGGAAAAAGAAAAAAGGAAAAAAAGAAAAAAAAAGAAAAAAGAAAAAGAAAAAAGAAAAAAAAAGGAAAAGAAAGGAAAAGGAAAAAGGAAAAGAAAAGAAAAAAGGAAAGGAAAAAGGAAAAAGAAAAGGAAAAAGGAAAGGAAAGAAAAAAAGAAAAGAAAAGGAAAAAGGAAAAGGAAAAGAAAAGGAAAAAAGGAAAAAAGAAAGAAAAGAAAAAAAAAGGAAAAAAAAGGAAAAAGGAAAAAGAAATTAAGAAAAAAAAAAAACAGAAAATAAGTTGTATTTTATTCAATGGGTTTGAAATTTTCTAAGAATTTTACAAACCATAAAAATATGATACATATATTGAACAAGTGTTGGTGTAATGGTTATCGCTATAGGAAATGAATTTAGCGATTCGAGTTAAAATATTCAGTTTTTGAATGCAAAAGGCATTAAACCGATTGATATTCATTGCCAATTAATGGAAGTGTATGGTGAGTCGTGCATGAATGTCAAAAACATCCACAAGGGTTGTAGAGAGTTTACAATGACAACAAGGTTCAATGTTTCCTCAACGATATGGTGACAAGCTGGTATAACATGGGCATACAAAAACTGCCACAATGCATACAAAAATGCATCAAGCAAAATGGCGGTTATGTAGAAAAATAGATACGTGTTAAAACAATTTTAAAAATGATGTTAAACATCATTGACAATAAGCAATAAACGTTTCTATGATTTCTAAATATTTTGGAGATTACCCTAAATTCAAAAGGTAACAAGCAATATTTTGTTGATAACCAAACAAAGGATTAGTAAAAATAGAATCAAATTTGGTTTTCAATCCATCAAAGAAAGATTGGTAATCTGAACATTAACTACATAAATGAGATTTACCTCCCCTTTTTACTTTGAGGAAGCCATATGCTTTGGTCGGCCATTTTCATTTCACCGTAAATCTACACTGAAAATATGAATTTGTTCAAATCGATACAACTGCATGTTTTAACACGAAAATATCATAAAATGTTTTCTTAATTGTGCTTGTGCATTATTTGAAATGAACTTAATTGTTATTAAGAACACATTTTATGATATTTTTGTGTTAGAACATGCAGTTGTATTGATTACAGTGAAATGAAAATGGCCGACCAAAACATATGGCTTCCTCAAAGTGAAATAAACAATGGGAGGTTACTCTCATTTATGTAGCTAATGTTCAGATTACCGCATTTTTTAATAACAATATTCCAATTGTTATTTTTAAAATAAACATTGTTTATTAATGATAAAGAATGTTTATGTTAAAAATAAGTAAGTAGTCGTGCGGGTGGCCTAAAGTCGGTATCAGCTAAACAGTGAGGAAGTGAATTAAACAAAAGGAGGTTACTCTCATTTATGTAGCTAATGTTCAGATTACCAAAAGGTTTTTGTTAAAAACTCTAAGACATTTAAAATCAGAATATGATGACAATGATTTAATGGCCATACCTTAATTGAAAATTCTTTTGGGCATCCCATATTCACATCAACAGCAGCAACATAATTTTCTCTAAAAATATAAGATACAATCAAACATATAGAATACAATTCTATATTTTATATCAAAATAAGAATAAATACGCGTACACATTTCTTTTCCCAAACTTAAGGAAAAGAGATTAAAATAAACACATGAACACAATCCTTTTCCCAAATTTAAGGAAAAGAGATTAAAATAAACACATGAACACAATCTTTTTTCCAAATTTAAGGAAAAGAGATTAAAACAAACACATGAACACAATCCTTTTTCCAAATTTAAGGAAAAGAGATTAAAACAAATGTATATATATTGGTCAAAGTTTGATTGGAGGAATCAGTGTGCTTTCAAAGAATTACTTGCGCCAAAGAATTAAATACTTTTTGATCCCACTGAGTATCATAAAACACAAAAAAATCAACAATTACGCAGAATTCATCTCGCCATCAGAGGACACATGCCCGGACAACAACAAACAGATATCTGTGGGGACAATTCACTAACATCAAGACAAACACGGCACCCCTCTGAGTCACAAGCTGACTACTAGAATTTACTATTCACTTGTACCACCTCATTAAACATCAGGAATCAATTTTCATTTTTGTCCATATCTAATCGAACTTTGATGACTACATAAACATTTCACATTACACATTTTTTGACATACTTTTTCAAACTCTACACAAAAACTTTTACATTTCTTTTAAACATTCAATTTTGTTGATTATTGCAAATTTATTCTCCGAATAAATTTATTTGTTACCATTTAATCATATGCATTTGTTTTATCATTTCTCCGTATTCTCCGCCTAAACTGTGTCATATTTTTATTCGTCATTTTAATATCATTTGCGAACCTCTACAACAAGGCCTCTACAAACAAAATAAAATAAGAATAGATTGAAAAAAAAAAAAAAAGTTAATACAGTCTATCCTCTCATCTACAGACCCCCCCCCCAATGACGGACATTAGATGCAATGAACAAAATCTAAAAAAATAATTAAAAAAACAAATACCAAATAGTCAGCATGATGATTGATTGTTTTATGGCATATCAACCTCGGTGGGTCATTTAATGCCAACAAATTTTTTAAATAAAATCATTCTTAATGGATACTAAAGTTTTTTTTATAAACATATTTTTCTACCTAACCCACAGATAGGACCCTAACAGGTACTACCGCTCCGGGTCAGAGTGGACCGGGGAGCAATGGTGATGAAGGGGTGCTCCACATTCCCAGACCTGGAACCTCACCACCAGATAGAGTAACGCTATTCTCAGGGCATAAAGACCTTCAGCCACCACTTTCTAGCACCCATATGATAAAAAGAGTTAGGGCTTGCCATAAGAGCAATAGGGTCAGGGCAATTATATAGGTGCTAGGGCTTGACATGACCAGCCAATTGATCAGAGGAGGCCTCTCCAATCGCCCATCTAGCCAAAGTGGATTGTTGCATATCATGGATTGCTCATCCACCAAGATTCCATCCTGAAGCATCATGGGTCGCCACCACGGTCAACAGGTAGCACCATTGGGGGGGGTCTCACACCTCTACAGAGGTGCAGTCAGTGTATTCTAAAGCCCCAGCCTACAAAGCTTCCAAACAGTCAGTGATGTATTTGATTAGTTCGCAAAGTAATTATACAATCACTGTAGAAAAAAAAAATCCATTTCCACTACATACACAAGGCAAATAAACTTTACCAAGTTATAGTGTACATTTTAATATTTATGATAAACTAGAAGCAGCTACCCAGTGACGCCTAGGTACGGGGGAGACCCTGGTGTATTGATTTGTTTATTTTTGTGATTTACAAATGCTGGACATTTTTAAGTAGAATTTCAATGCTATTTTTATATACATTTTGATTTTTAAATATCTTCAAATATAAATAAAATATACATTATTTTTGCACAAAAAGCAAGAACTGGTGATATTTGATGTGTATATATATTTACTTTGTCATTAATTTTTTTTTTGTAGTTCCATCCGGACATACACACATACATCACCAACTGTCATTTATATATGTATAGATGTAATGTTACTGTATATATTTTTTAAACTGTATATATTAATATTATTCCTTTTGAGAGATAGGGAGAGAGTACTATCAATGATATTCTACATAAGTGTGTCAATGCTGTATTTTTTTAAGTACTATGTGTATATATATATATATATATATTATTTACATTATGATCACTAGCAACAGAAAACACCCTCTGGCCATCGTAAAAATTAATTTTTGAAAGACATTGCCCGAGAGGATAGGAATTAAAAATTCAATGTCAGAGGGTTTGTATTATAAGTAAGACAAATCCTCATATTTATTAAAGGAGTAAGAAAAAACCCAAAAAACATTGAAATGAAAACTGAGCCCTGTTCCTCTCAAATAAAATGTTGTGTGCATGTAATAATCTTTCATCAGGTAAACGAAATGGTGTCACCATTTCTGTCATTAAAAAAAAAAAAACATTTTGTTTACCTGATGAATGCTTTTAGCAGGAAACCATTGGTAGTAATATCGTTCCCAAATAAATGAATAAAAGCTAAAACTTTTATTTGTCACTTCATTCAACTATATATGTGTGTGGTCTTATTTTGTAGGTAGATCTTATGTTCAGCAAAACATGGTAGTTAAAAAGTTAATATATATTAAGAATTCATTGTTTTTATTGTTATCTTAATGAGAACTTTCTGTGAATTATAAAACAACTCAACAATTTAAAATTTACCTCCACTGATTCTTATCTCTAAAATATGTAAAAGGTCAACAAGTGCACTTGAAATTTTGAAGGAGAAGAAAGTTTAGTAAGAAATTGCTAAACAAAACCATTTGATAATTCTGATAATTACTTACTAATTATCATCATTAGGACATACTGACAGCATGGATTCTCATGACTCTCTCGCACCACCTATCCCTATCAGTCATCGCTTCTGGCAGGTCTTATGCATGGTGTCACCCCGAGATCAAATCCTGGATGTGGTAATTGCATTTCACTTAGCGCTAATACCATTGGGAAAGGTATGAATCCTACTCTCCCTCCAGCTATGGGCAAATAGTAGGGCAGACTGGACTCTTTAACCTTGATTAGGCAACCGGTCTAGGGGAAGGAAAACTCTGAATTCAAACCTGTTGAACTCCGCTTAGGGAAACGTAACAAGCTCAGCTGAATTTACAAAGGCATTATGTTGTATTGCAAGGTGGATAGATACACAGAAGAATGGTGTGCTTAATACATTTATTTATTATTCAATACATTTATTAAATAAGCACAAACAATCAACAAGACAAAACTTACACTAAATAGAGGAGGGTCAATTCAGCATAGCCAACGCAGCAAAGTGTAACGTTCTAATAGCGATATATGTTGTATAGCGGGTCTTGTCAACATACCTCCAAATTCACAAACACTAAAAAGGTGTTTGGCACGTGGCAGTCATCTTGTCGATAAAAAAGTACAATGCGAGAAATATATCATCACAAGCTGCTTAGCTTTTATTTTCAGGATCGTCTCGTGGGTTGTGTCGGAGAGGAGGAAAGGCAGAGAGAGAGAGAGGACACTGTTAAATTACTGTAATCCCACACTAGGGACCAGAGGCCCGTCCATATCCTACGCTGTCGGAAATCAAAAAGAGGCCAGTATTTTTCTTCGTCGTTCCTTGTGACCACGTGACTTCCGGTTCCGGTCATAACCCAAAACTACCAGTTGGCTTTCAATTCTCCATTCGGGGGATCACGCCCCTGTCAAATTCACGACAAACTGTTTTATGTTCATCACTTTTTTTTTAAAACCTTTACTCTGTCTTATTTCTTCTTCCTCTCTTTTCTATAGTAGTCCTCGCAAAACTCAGGACCTTCACCATCTCGCTACAAAAGTCAGTCTGAATATTATTCAGCGAGTTAATTGTAGACTATTTTATGGTTATGAGCCAGTCTACCTGGTAGAGTGTTGAAGGGGTGCTAGCTAATCTACAACAGTATAACAAATATATACAAAAAGGTAAATGTACTTACACTTTTTTAGCAGCAAGTAAGGCTCGTTCAGCATCAGCAGTTCCCTGACAAAAAAAATAATGATACTGAATGACAGAAATATCTTTATTGAAATGGTTATTAATGTTTGTAGGAGATTTGGACCCTATTACCTTTAGGCACCCCTTTTTGATCTCGATTAAGAAAGGACATGTTTTTCATTTACATCGTCAATATCTGGTTGTTTGTTAGAGGTTAGGGTTAGTTTTATAATTTTTTTTTAAAATCTAAAAATCGTCTGTTAAAACAACAACCGGATATTGACGGTGTAAATGAAAAACATGTCCTTTCTTAATCGAGATCAAAAAGGGGTACCTAAAGGTCATATGGTTTGGAGAGTTTATCTCTTCTTGATAATTTAGAATTGGTTGGTTAGATTTTATGGTATGTCAAACCTTGTTGGGTTATTTTATGCTAAATATGTTTTGTTTTATTCATTCTTGATGGGTATTCAAATTTTTTTTTAAACACATTTTTTTAAACTCATATATTTTTTCTATTTAACCCATGATTTAACAGGTACTTCTACTCTGGGTCAGAGTGGACCTGGGAGTAATGGTGATGAATGGATACTCCACACTCCCCAGAGCTCCAGAATTGGAACTTAACCATTAGATGCAGTTTAATTTCATACCCAGGACACTAAGACCCTCACCCACTGCTTTCTAGCACATATGATAAAAAGGGTTGGGGTTTTGCCATAAAAGCAATAGAGTCGTATATGTGCAAGGGCTTAACATGACCACTGATTGATTGGAGGGGGCTTCTCAAACCACCCGTCTAATTTAATGGCCAAAGTAGAGTATTGCAAGTCATGAATTGCTCAACCACAAAGATTCCATCCTTAAGCATCACAGGTCACCACCCATGGCCAATAGGTGGCCTCATTGGTGGGATTTTAGCCCTCTGCAGAGGTGCAGTCGGTGAATTCTTCTGCCCCAGCCAGCAGGGCAAAATTTAGAGTTGGAAAATATTAGAAAATCAGAACCATTTACATTCCAATATAATACTCAAGTTTAAAAAATGAATTTTTTTTTATTTATAAAAATAATTCTGATATTGCTGCATAGCCCTATACTTATCTTCTTATACTCATTGTTATATCTTCTATGTTGGCTGGATCCTCTATTTTCTATCTCTGCTGGGCTGATTTCTCTCTTCTCTGTCTGGGACTTCTTGGGTTGATCTGGACGTCTTTATTTGCCAACTTCCCAAACATAAGCATCATTCATGAGGAATAACCATTTTCATATCTGTCCATCTGATACAACACCCCAGGCTAATCTGACTAATTAACCCATTCTCACGATCTGATAGTCACATAACCAAACTAGCCAATCAGAGAACTGCTAAGAGGCCAAGGTTAAGTCTTATCTTTCATTTTACTGGTTGTTTTCCATGACTCTTCTCCTAACAAATTGTAGTACATTGAACAAATTATTATCAATTAAGCCAACAGTAATAGAATGGAAGCTGGGATATAGAAAATCCTGGGGGGGGGGAAGGGGTAATACTGGTTCAGCTGCACATAGGCCATACAAGAATTATGCACTTTTATGCTCAAGCGGTAGCATCAACCACAGTGCGAGACGTGTCAAACACCCTGCCCTGTCAAATATTTCCACATGGATTGTGGAGTTTTCGCTCCAATCAGAAATAAATATTTCAACACAAATAACATGATTGATCTGTTTGAGAATACTAACATGGATGACATTTTATCCTTCTTGAGAGAAATAAAAATATATCGTAAATTATGAATCAGATATCAAATACATCCACGAAATACATCTACAAAAATTACACCAGTAAAGGAAACTTGAGTGCTAAATTTTATCTCACACTCTAAGAGTTTTTACCATTAAATAACCCACAGGGTTATTATACCATTAAATAAACCATTAAATAACCCATAGGGTTATTATACCATTAAACAGACCATTAAATAACAGGAGGTTATTATACCATTACATTAAACAGACCATTAAATAACACAGAGGGTTATTATACCATTAAACAGACCATTAAATAACACAGAGGGTTATTATACCATTAAACAGACCATTAAATAACACAGAGGGTATTATACCATTAAACAGACCATTAAATACACAGAGGGCTATTATACCAGAGGGTTATTATACCATTAAACAAACCAAACTGAACCAAACCAAATGATGTTAATGAAAATTATTTATACCAATTTGAAAATGTTAAGAACCTGAAATAAAGTTTTTATCAAAATGACTTGTTTTGGTATTAAGTGACCCAAAAAGGAATGATATGCCATAAAACAAACAAAACAACCCATCTAGCAAATTACCAGTTAGCTTTTGAATTATACACATACCTTACATAATTAATAGGCAACCCATTCACTATGTAGCAATATTAATCTAGTATACAAAATAAAATTTTGCAAACTTACATATAGTAGACTTATAATTCTTAAAGAAACTTTGATTTATAAAAAATTAAAAAAAACTGATACAATAGACTTACCAATTGAAACACGACTTGGTTTTTTTCTTTAGCACAAGTTCGAAACACAACAGTTTCATCAGAAAGAACAAAGTCCACAGTTTCTAAAAGATCTGAAATAATATATATATATATGTATATACCTTTATGCGAGTAAAATATGGAAATGAATCTAACAATATGTAGAAGATAGAAAAACAAAACAACAGTTTCATCAGAAGAACAAAGTCCACAGTTTCTAAAAGATCTGAAATAATATATATATATATATATGTATATATTAAATTTTTACTTGAAGGCACTTACAACGCATGTATCGCATAAAATTCGATACTTTTTCTTATAGAAAATAAACTTGACAAGTGTAATCCCAGTAAAGGATGGCTCGATGTGTAGAATACCGTACAGACTGTTTCGACTTTATTAAGTCTCATCAGCGGTATATACTAACGATTTCCCTCCGACAGAAATCGAAACCGGGACTTCAGCAGACGCAGTGAAACACTAGTGAAACACTTTTATCGCCTCGGCCACAGTACACAGCTGACCATCCTTGCGGAATATGCGAGTAAAATATGGAAATGAATCTAACAATATGTAGAAGATAGAAAAACAAAATATTCCAAAATAATATTGTTCATACAATAATTTTTTTCCAGTTTTTTGTATTGTCCTAACAAAGGTTTAGTATAAACTAAAACATTTAAACATCAACTTCACTATCAAAAATAAATTCATCTTTTTGGGGATTACTTTATTTTTCTATTTTCTACATATATGTCCATTTCCTATTATAATAACCATTACACTATGCACCTCTACTAAGTAATGATGGTAATCCGAACATTAGCTCCATAAATGAGAGTAACCTCCTCTTGTTTCTTTCACTCTGAGGAAGACATGTTTTTGTTTTGTAAAGACATGGATTTTTCGACAAATTGGGTATACCTATATTTTTCTAATATATAGGTACTCTCATCTTTTTTTTAAATTGATTTAAACATGTTAAGACCCTTATAGGAATACCTTTAATATATTTTCATGTCTCCACATGTTCACCATCCCTGTCAACATATGCTTAGAATCTCCCACAGGTGATTAAAAAAAATAAAAAATAAAAAAAATAAAAAAAAGATGTTAATATTTCTATGAGAGTACCTGTATATTAGAAAAGTATAAGTATACCCAATTTGTCGAAAACTGTGTTTTTACAAAACAAAACACACGGTTTCCTCAAAGTGAAAGAAACAAGGGGAGGTTACTCTCATTTATGTAGCTAATGTTCAGATTACCTCTAATTAATTTAATTACATCAATTTTAATGGTGGATTAAAAACACAATGACAGTTTTGGGATGGTCATTTTCTTACTCACACACATTTAAAAAAAATTGAACACTAAATTTTATCAATATCTATAATTTGTCTTCTTGATAAATTTATGTAATTTACTTAATGATAAATGACACAAGTTTCTTTAAGTTGTTATCACTCTATACAGTTTTTTTTAATTGCTTCTTTATTTTGGAAAATCTGATATATTTACAAAGGATCTTGGGTAATCAAAAAATAATTAAACTATGAAATAACAATAATATAATAATAAAAATATAACTCCTATTTAAAGGCCGGGTTAGCTCAGTCAGTAGAGCATTTGGCTAGAAACCACAAGGTTCTTAGTTCGATACCGGCCCTCGCCAACTCAGCGTATGAGTAGCACAGGATTTGTTACTTTTTACTTTATAACTCCTAATTAGTAATTAGTTGGCAGAGTGGCCTAAAAAAAATTTTTTTAAATTTAAAAAAATAAAAAATTTAAAAATGGTGATGGAAATATTTACTGAAATTTTAGATTAACTTCATTCATATTATGAGGAGGATTTACTTAAAACTTTTGGCAACATTCATATATAGATATTGTGATAAATTGAAAAAAAAATAATGAAATTTGATTTTTTTTTTAAAAAGAAAAAAAAAAAGAAAAAGAAAAAAAGAGGAAAGCCATTTATTATACAGGGTGTTTATAAACTCTTGCTGCAGTTGTAAAATTGAAAACTTAATAGGTCGCTTTATACAAACGATAGAATCATTTAGTAAAAACCATATGAACGTTCAACTCTTGAAGTTTTAGTTTTATTTACATTTTGATAATTGCATTTCAACAATACTGCCATCTTTTTTGTTACATTTTAAATCTGTTGCAGGACTTTATAGACACACTGTATTGAGTCTATTATAAAAAATCTATTTCAAATTTATTTTAATTATATAGTTATAACTATAAATAAACACATAATTATCATAATAAATAAATAGATATTATAAATATCTAAATATATATAATATCAAATATCATATCTAAATAAACAAATATTATAACACAACACATAAATATTATAACACAACACATAAATATTAATATATATTAAACAATTATTATTGTGCAAAAAATTTATTTTAATTATATGTACTAGCAAATATATGCACCCCCCGGGTGCAAGTATTTAAGTTTTAATGTAATAAAGTATATTAAATTAGAAAAGCTAATGAAACTAAATAAGAATGCAGATAAAATGATTGGAAACAGAGGGGTGCATAATCAAAAAATAGAACAACTGAAACTTACTCTTCTATCATTCTCGTCTTTCATTGCTAAATTTTCCTTATCTAATAACTTAGTTAAAATAGGAAGTAAAAAATAAAATCAGAATTATATCTTCTCGTTAATCGATTTCTTTTAAGATTTATTGAAGAGATTTTTTATCATATCCATTAAGATAAAACCATACAATTAAAAATCAATAATATTAAGCACATATTTTTAATTTCAATATGCAAATTAGCCTTCCTGTTCACACTGTAAAATGCTATTTTAGTGTATATATAAATACAATTGCATATTATTCATTTGTAGATATGATTAACAGTATTAATAATGTAATACAATTTTATTAGAAATTGAGGTTTAGATAAAAATAAAATCATGGAGAATGTGACGTAAATAACAAAGGGAATGGTGACTTAAGTAGTGATATAGTTTCGGTTACAGACAGAAAAGCACACAATCTCCATTATAATAAGATTAGTTTCTAATATTAAAATTTATGATTACATTTTAAATCTGTTGCAGGACTTTATAGACACACTGTATTGAGTGAGTCTATTATAAAAAAAAATTATTTCATTAAGAAATCATAAATAAAATAAAATAAAAAATTTTGAGATTTTTAAGATTGCAAAAGAAAACCTGGAATGGTTTTGTCAATTTGTGAATTTTCAGAAATTCTAACAGAATTAAAAAAAAAAATAAAAAAAAAGGTTTTGGGTAAAAAGAATGAAAACTACTCACCATTTTCAAATCTTTTTGCATTTATTATTTTGAAATCTATAATTTCCTGAAGAGGAAGAAAATTTTTAATGAATCATTTTAATCATTATTCCTGATGAAAAAAAAAATTGTGAATTAATTCCTTAAAATTTACACAACATTCATTTAAAGGATAAAGATATATGAAGAAATATTTAAATAGAAAGAGGAAAGTCTTAAAAAGAATCAAATTGTTTTTTTATGTAGACAATTACAGAAAAAAAAAATTTTTTAAGTTTTGTCTTTATTTTCATTTTTCATTTTATCTTTATTTTATTTTTATTTTATTTTTTCATTTTCATTTATTCATTTCATTTTTGGTAATTTTCACCTTTAGTTGGCTAAATTCCTAGCAAATAAGGCAATTATTAAGTAATCTCCCTTGACTTTCACTTTGAAACAAGCCGGTTGCTATTTTGAAAGTCTCCGTGCGAAATAAACAAATCTTAGAAACTTTTTCAAAAACAATACAACTGCATGCTTTAACACAAAAATATCATAAAATGTGTTCTTAATAACAATTAAGTTCATTTCAGATAATGCTAGGAATTTTGACAACTAAAGGTGAAAATTATCTCATTTATTTTCATTAATGTTTTTGAAAGTAGCAATGACCTTAACATGTTGACTACGTATTGGTACACATATGTACCACAATGTATATTACTATAAATGTGGCAATATCAGTGAGGGGAACTGCCATTTGAGCAAACGTAGGCAACATGTTAAATTGATTATAGAAAATGATAATAAGCAACAATAATAAACTTATTTGTCTGAATTTTTTTGAGATAGGGTTTGATAATTTGTATTATTTAGATTTTTCAGACGGTTGTCCTCATATTTATTGTCATATACACGACATTTCAGCTGATGTGCTCTGTGGATTTCACTCTGGATTGTCCAATTTGACACATGGTGCAATGGTTTGGTTTGTTTTGTTTTACGGCATATCAACCTCAGTGGGTCATTTAATGCCGATAAAGTTTTGAAATAAATCAATTCTTAATGGATAATACAATTTTTTTTATAAATACATTTTTCTATTTAACCCATAGATGGGACCCTAACAGGTACTACCACTCCGGGTCAGAATGGACCAGGGAGCAATGGTGATGAAGGGGTGCTTCACATTCCCCAAACCTCCAAAACTGGAACCTCACCATCAGATAGAGTTTAACGTCATTCCCAGGACATGTAGACCCGCAGCTACTGCCTTCTAGCACCCATATGATAAAAAGGGGTGGGGCTTGCCATAAGGGCAATAGGGTTGGGAAAATCATATAGGTGCTAGGGCTTGACGTGACCAGCCGATTGATCAGAGGTGGCCTCTCCACATGGTGCAATGGATATAAGGGTTGTATTAATACAGTTCTATGTGACAATCATTTGTAGGTTGCAGGTTCAATCCTGACCACAGGTGGTAATAACATAGAATACTTAAAATATGAGAGGTGCCTTCCTGTAATCCGCCAACACTATACCTGATGCACGCACGTGCACACATACATATATATTATTACTGTACGCTATTCATGTTCCTGACACTAATACATTATTCTATGTACTAGACATGAGACTTTGATGAGTTGTGGTGCACCTGAGCACTGTACACAAATTTCATTATCAAATACTTACAACTCCCAAAATTTAATCATTCTTCAGCCATAAAAATTGATTTTTTATAAAAGAAACACTTACCTCAGTATACACAAGATCTGCTCCATAGTCAAGGGCTAAAAGCCTCATGGGTAGAGTCCCAACTCTAACCATTGGGGCAAGAATGTGTTTGTTTTTAAAATCAAGAGTCTTTTTACCATCTCCCATGACCACAAAAGCAATCAACCTAAAGAAAAAAAAAAAGAGAGAGAAACTTTTAATCCTTAAATATTCAATTTTGGACCAAATGATTGTCAATTATCAATATTCTGATATATAAAATAAATAATAATGATAATAATAATCTCATGGATTTTGCCGTCCTGGCCGGCCACCGAGTGAAAATGAAAGAAAGCGAAAAGATAGACCTTGCCAGAGAACTGAAGAAACTGTGGAACATGAAGGTGAAGGTCGTACCAATTGTAATTGGTGCCCTTGGAATGATCCTCAAAGCTCTGGAAAAGAATTTGGGTGAACTGGAAATCAGAAGAAGAATCGAGATCATCCAAACTACAGCACTGTTGGGATTGGCTAGAATACTTAGAAGAGTCCTGGAGACCTGTGGAGACTTGCTGTCACTCAGCCTCCAGTAAACCACCAGCTACAGCAGGTGTGAAAAACTCATAATAATAATAATCTACACCTCAAATTGTACAACAAACAACAATAAATTCAAGATTTTAATTTTTGTCGAAAATATGTACTATTAATAGCACTATAACGAGGGTGCAAAGTTATTAGATACTTTGCATACAAATAACTCCGACGAAGGTTGATAGACAAAACATTTAATATCGACAGCACATGGATAACAGTAGATACAACGTACATAGTAAAAGAGTACATACAAAAAGGGGTACACAAATAAAGATAAAGACACATTCATGAATGATACAGATATACATATATGAGTACAGACATGAGACTAGCGATAGTCCATGCTGTGAATAACTTACAGTAATGAGGGGTTAGGTAAAATCTACCCCATAAGGCTCGTAGTTGCTGAAACAGGGAAAGAGAGGGAAAGGGTTTGAATCCGGCGCTTAAATACTATGGTGCCCTAGCGGGCACCCAGCAAACTAAACGGAGCAGACAACTCCACCAGGTGAATACAAACTAACGCTACAGCACTATCTTATTATAATGGAGATTATGTAACTGTCTGTAACCGAAACTACATCACCACTGACATCACGATTTCCTTAGTTATTTAAGTTATATTCTCAACAATTATGAAATAATCATTATTTAATCTTAATCAGCATCTTATTTATTAACAATGCCTCTATTAAAGTCTAGTTGAGTTAGATTAGCCGCAAAACTGCCCATATCATTAATGCATTTAAAATCCTGAAATATGTGTTATATATCTCTAAGAAATAGATATTTACATAGTATATGGAGGGAATGATTTCCATAATGATTTTAACAAAACTGAGTTTAATAAATAATTATTTGCTGTTACTGATTTTTAATACTATCATGTTATTCTCAAACATTAAAAGCAAACCGATATACAATTGTATATAGAAATCAATTAAAATTATATTAAAATAAGCATAATGCCTATTTAAGCAGGCAAGCGCCAAGTTTGAATTCTCTTTTCTTCTCGGCAACTCAAAGAAAACACATGGGTGGGGGTTCTCACTCCCACACAGACTACGTCAGTAAGTGACTTTGTCTTATGAACTCTGCATATCTTTTATAAGTACATTTATGTATCTATGTTGTACTTCATTTAATCGCAGGTCTCTCTTATGTGTTACTTATATATCTATTATGTATCTTGTATTTCTGTTATAAATGCTTCTCCATGTGCTCATATATATAAAGTCTATTGTTGTATTGAATACCAATTAGTCGGAGTTGTTTCCTCAACCAACAATTATATTGATATTATAACTTTGAACCCAACAACTGTTTGTGTGCAGTCAGTGCACCAGAGACTGCCATTCAAAAATTGGCCTTCTGAGCTACTCGCTACTGTCTTTAGTAGACAGAAGGATGCCAACAACATATTTGATTTTAAACGAAGGATTTAAATCGGATGCTCTAAAACCACAAATTGTACAAAAGATCTTTTTTTAGGTACACATGTACTTAAGTAAAAGTAAAGTCGTCGGGGTGGCCCAAAGTCGGTATCAGCCAATCAGCGAGGGAGTCTATCCCCTTTTCACTAGCGCTAGACCAAGGAGATTGTTTTCGCATCTGAGGTGGAGCGCCACACCTACCATCAGCTCCTTACTTTACCGCACAGATCCATGTGCTACTCATACGCTGAGTGTGGCGAAGGCCGGTATTGAACTAGGAACCTTACAAAAAAAGTGCAGAAAATTAAAAATGCATTAACCAAAACTTCTAAGAATGTAAAGGCAAGATAATTATCTCCCTTGTTTTATTCGGCCATCCTATTGCATGGGTACGGGCACCATTTGACACCAGTAAAAGTCACGTGTTTGTGTGACGCGGGATTTTGAATTCATATTAGCAGCAGGATTTGAAGGTAAGAATACATGCTTGGAACTTTTCCTCCTTTTTTTTGATTTTAGTAATTGTATTAGAGAAACTACATAGTCGATTTGTATTCTATTGTAGTTTCACGTTGAAGACGTTCGTTGAAGACGTTGCGAAACATGAGGATAGTAACAACTGCCGTATTTACCCAAATAAAAGCGTCTCCAGCAGTCGACTCTGTCTTTATTCATTTCTTTGCTGGGTGTTGCCGTTACAAAGAACTTTTTTATCATCAGGTCATGCAAACAACACAGATTCCCATGACTATCTCACCCCCCAGCCTTATCGGTCATCACCCCTGGCAAAACTCTACATCAATTAATTTTGACGCATGTAAAAAAAAAAAATCTTAAAAACGCTTGTAGAATACCTTAAAACTATGAAATTAACATTCCAACTGTTGTTTCTAGCAAGGTGCCATGCCCATACACCTCACTTGATAGTTGGTACCGGTGAAAACGTTTGGAGAAATTTTCCAAATCGGGGTTTGAAAGGCTTTTTTTACTTCCAAACGCGCTATTAAAAAAACAAAAAAAAAAACCTGTGTAGCAATATCGAAAATTAATAAAATAACATTGAATTTGGCATTTTTAGCAAGCCTCCAATGGGTCTAATCATGCCTGATAGTTTGCAACTTTGAAAATTTTGGTTAACTTTGAAAATTTTGCTTAAATTCATATACTTAAAATCAAGGCCTAAAAACACTTGAAAAAGATGTCAAAACAGGCCATTTTTCACTTTGTTTTGACGCATGTAAAAAAAAAAAAAAAAAACGCTTGTAGAATGCCTTAAAACTATGAAATTAAATGAAAGGATTAGTTCAGGACAACATGTAGCATCCGTCCAGGTGGTGCAGCCATATAGTAGCACTGACACAGTTACAGTGTGTGTAAAACAGAATTAACAAAAATCTGGTAATTTTCACCTTTAGTTGTTAAAATTCCTAGCATAAAATTGTGCGTGCGCATTATCTGAAATGAACTTAATTGTTATTAAGAACACATTTTAGGATATTTTTGTGTTAAAACATGCAGTTGTATTGATTACAGTGAAATGAAAATGGCCAATCAAAATATATGGTTTCCTCAAAGTGAAATAAACAACGGGAGGTTACTCTCATTTATGTAGCTAATGTTCAGTTTACCGCATTTTTTAATAACAATATTCCAATTGTTATTTTTAAAATAAACATTGTTTATCAATAATAAAGAATGTTTATGTTAAAAATAAGTAAGTAGAGTCGTCGAGGTGGCCTAAAGTCAGACAGTGAGGAAGTCTATCCCCTTTTCACTAGCGCTAAACCAAGGAGATTGTACCCAAAACCTTGTACTTCCTAGTTGGACGCTCTACCAACTGAGAATTCAATGTTTAAGTTTCCACTTTATTTTTCAATAAACCAATCATAACTGATTTTAATTTAATTTCTGACATGGGTGATTATTTAGTCTATAGTGGGCACCTCAGTTAGTGTAAATGCAAATTAGACAAAAGAACCATGCCTAGTAGGTACCACCAAAATAGGTCACGCGATCAGTTTAGGCCATATTGAAGGAAGAAATGTAAATACTTTTAATATTCTCTCACAAAAAAAGAAATAATGTACATAAAGAGTTGTTACAAAAAAAAAAACAGTTAATTCAAAGATAGAATTATCAGATTGGGGAAAATTACTCACCATTATCTTGAAAAATAAGTAAAACAGTCTTTTTTTTTTTTTTTTTTTTTTACAACAGGGTTAATTTCTTTGATTTTTTTTTAGCAGAATTCTGTATTCATGGTTCTTTTACTAAAAAGCTCTTGCATCGAAGATTATAAAAATCTTCTGATATAATCATTTAGACTACTATCTTTATAGAAAAAAAAATTCGTTTTTTGTTGGTTCACTTTTTCATATTTCATAGAATAAAAAATATTTCCCCTAATATATTTTCGGAAAAAAACTATTTCAGATATATTTATATCAAAAGGTAAATAATTATGGAAATTTTTGTAAAAATCGGACCATTAATTGATTTTTCATATATATATTTTTTTTTTAAAGCCGGTAGTAGTCATAACTTGTTTTTGGCTACGTTAAATTTCAATTGATTTAACGGTGCAAAAATGTAAACATTGTTTTGCGTTCATAATTTTCATTATTTCCGTAAGCTGATTTTTTTTTTTAAAATCATCTGATTTTTTTTTTCTTCTTTCGAATGGACAAAAAAATGTTCAAAATATCTTTATGGAAGTTTCATTGTGTTAAATATAGGTAAATTTCACAGGGAAAATTGGTGGTACCTAATGACTAGTGAGCTCAAGTCGCCACTGGGTGCTCCATACTTCCGGCCTTGTGCCACAGCTAAGCTTAGTAAATAACTACGTGTGTCAAGAGTTCAATTGGTTCAACAAGCACGTGTTTAAAATGTTTGACGCTCGAAAAATCGAGAAAGATTTCGGAAATAATGAAAATATTAAAATCAAAACGGACTAATTTAGCCAGATGAAATTTTATGTTAATATTGCCTCAGATAAATATCACAAAGAAAAACATTAAAAACGGAAACGATTAAAGATTTTCATTAGAAAAATAAGATAATTTAAAAGATAAAATCGAATCAAATATATCACTAAAATTTGGTAAAAAAATTCAAATTTCACACACTGGGGAAGAAAACTCAAAAAGAAATCTGGAAAAGTTCGAGACCATGTGTCTATCAAGAATAAGTTAAGAAAGTCTTTGATACCGACCCCCCAAAAAAAAGTAAAGTAAACTAATAATAAATATTTTTGTTTCAATATCGAAATAAATTTTTAAGAACAACTTTATGGAATAATAATCGACAATGCGTAACCATGTTTAATCGACACACGTGTAACGTCAACAAGGAAAAAATGACGATTAAACATTTTTAATTTTGTAATTAGAATATTAAAAACCTTAAAAAGTTTTCAATAGACTTCAATATGTATTCAATAAGTTGAAAGAACTGAAATAGTCGACATGACAAGATTATGCTGAGATTTTACGACAGACAAATACTTACGATGCTGAGGTTTTCGTAATGGTTGAAATGATTTGAAGCTGAGAGTAATCTCCCTTTAATTAAAGTTGAGTAAAGAAAATAATTTACCCACTTATACGTTTTCTGCTTTTATTTACTAGATTACTATAGCATACTTATGTAATTTACTAGTTTTAGGGTGTGGCAAATTTTATTGGCTTTTACACTAGTTTATACATTAGTTTTTAAAACCCTTTATTTGGCACACGGTAAAATATTATTGAAAAATCTGATATTTTAATTCTTTAAGAAGTAAAAAAAAGTCGTTTTTTTTTTTGTTTTTAATTTTTTTTCTTTAAGCGTGATTTTTCTTAATGTTTATCCTTCTGCGAGTATTCATTTATTTTTCGATTTTTTCATCATTTAAAAAAGAATAAATGGTAAAAAATACTTTTATTCGTCAATATGAATATTTTGAATAGTCAGTTATTAAAAATAAGATTTGAATTTGTTTTTTCAACAACTTTACAAATTATTTGTAACAAATAAAACTTTATTTTTTTTTAGATAAGACAATAAACAAAGTTGGTAAGTAAAAGGAAGAGATTCTTCTTCCATTAACATGGAGTTAGTTTTTTTAGTTTTTTATTATTATTAATTAGTGACTTCTTTTCTGTCTACTCAGAGAGTTTCAGTTCTCTCTACCTTTTTTAAAAAATTTTTGATTATTTTTAAATAAGTTTATTCAATAAACTTTTGGCATCCCAAAGGGCAATTTACATCAGACAACCTTTTATTTTTTAGGCACCACCGCGTGATCGGTTTAGGCCATATTGAAGAAAGAAACGTAAATATTTTTTAACTTTAAAAAAAAATTCACAAAAAAAAAAACGAACAATAGAGTTGTTACAAAGAAACACAGTTAATTCAAAGATCAAATTATCCGATTGGGGAAAAATTACTCACCGTTTTTTTTTTTTTTTTTTTACAACACAGTCAGTTTCTCTTGATATTTTTTTAGCAAAATTCTGTATTCATGGTTCTTTTACTAAAAAAAACTCTCGCATTGAAATTTATAAAAATCTTCTGATATAATTATTTAGACTCTTATCTTTATAGAAAAAGTAAAAATCGTTTTTTGTCGGTTTATTTTTCATATTTCATAAAATAAAATAGGGGGGGGGGTAGACCTCGTGAAAAAATATTTCCCCTAATATATTTTAGGAAAAAAACTATTTCAGACATATTTTCATCAAAAGCTAAGTAATTATTGAAATTCTCGTGAAAATCGAACATTAATTGATTTTTCATAGAATTTTTTAAAAAGCTTCTAGTCATAACTTGTTTTTGGCTACGTTAAATTTCAATTGATTTAACGGTGGAAAAATGTGAAACATTGTTTTTCGTTCATAATTTTCATTATTTCCGTGAGCTGAAATTTAAAAAAAAAATCATCATGAGTTTGTTTAATGTTTCTTCTGTTGAATGGACAAAAAAAATTTAAGATAATGTTAACCTTTATGCAAGTTTCATTGTGTTAAATATGAGGGGGGGGTTTCACGGGGAAATTGGTGGTACCTAATGTTTATACTAAAAAAAACAGGCGAGGTGATAAATAAAGCTGAAAATACACAAATTAACAATTAGATCAGTCCACATTTTTAAAATATATTTTTTCCAAATAAACTTATATATATATATATATATGTGTGTGTGTGTGTGTGTGTGTGTGTATGTGTGTATGTGTGCACATATTAAACTAGATGTCAATATAATAATTGTTGAAATAAATATGGTTAGAGTTTTTATATTCTTCCTATAAAAAAATGAATATTAACAAATAAATTAGAATTTAATTAACAATTTTTATCAAGTCTATTTGATTTTAAACAAGCAATCAATTTGGATACTCAAAAATTGAAAATTGGTATAAAGACCTTTTTTTAGGTACACATGTACTTAAGTAGACATGAGAAAAAATGCAGAAAATTAAAAATGCATTTTTCACATTTGAAAACAAATAGAATTTTTAGCCAAAGTCAATGGATCAAAAATTAACAAAACGTTTTTGTTAAGAGATTGATTTTTTTTTCAAAAAGAAACTAGTTATATTACCCAGTTCTGTTTTATTTTGCATTGATTTTTTTTTTAAGATCATTATTTTGTTGAGACATTTGAACCTACCAGTGCACATAGGGGTTTGTAATGATGATGATGATGAAAAAAATTATTGTGCACAGTATATATATATATATATATATATATATATATATATATATATATGAGAGGAATGAAAGAAATGAAGAAATGAGTTGAATATAATGTTCTAAATTGCATTTATTTCTGATATTTCATGCTACACACACACATACATGACACACACACACACACACACACACACATATATATATATATATATACCCGGCCAGGGGTATTACAGTATAGCCACACTGATGAAGTGAAACCTTGAAACATGTCTGTGGATTACTTATTTATTATATATATACTCCCATTAATGGTTGAGTTCTCTGAATAGAGACTTAATTGCAGATTCATCGTTCTGGCGTCTAGCTAATCCTCGCATTTGTTTACAAACGTTTGAGGACTCTAGTGAATTCATTTCCGCTTAGAAATGTAGCGATTAAATATTCTCCTATATTTGACAGCTGCCTCTGGCCATACGGGTTAAAGGTTTGGCGAATGAAAAGTTCATTCGGGTCTCGAACCCGGCCAGGGGTAGCTGTTACGGTATAGCCACACTGATGAAAGGTGAAACCTTGAAACACGTGTCTGTGGATTACTTTATTATATATATATATATATATATATATATATATGTATATATATATATATATAATGTACACATATAAATAGACTCATTAGATATTGAGAGAATTCTGCAAGAATAATTTTTGATAATGAAATTAGTGAAATTATTAGTTAGTGAAATAGATCACAAATTAAGACTGAGCCTATTCTAGTAGTGACCACCCCAAGCGGATTTAACAGTTTGAATTCAGAGTTTTCTTATCCTAGACTGGTTTCCTAACCAAGGTTAAAGAGCCCAGTCTTTACCCATAGCTGGAGGGAGAGTATTCATACCTTTCCGAAGGGTATTAGCGCTATGTGACTGTAGCTTCATCCAGGATTTGAATTCTGGTCAATGAGTCCATTTCCTACAACCCTAACCATTACACCACGGCCTCCAACTGATATATTATTTAATTTCTTGTCATTCCTTTTTTATTTTGTTGTGAAATATCAAAACAATCCTAAATTTCCCTGATATAACAAATATTCAAACCAAGTATCCAATAGGCACCCCAGCGGGGAGCGGCCTCGAAAAAGGAACACCTTTTGCTTTTCACCACACACTTCCAGTTGTGGTACGAGAGGCACATGGAAGATAAACTTTATAAATTGTGTGATACCATTTCCGAACAACATCCTTTTATTTAAATAAACATAAAAAATATTTTGTAAATAAAAACCATTTTCATTTAAATAAACATATCTGCATTTCTCTTCTGATTAAATAAAAACTATTTTAATATAAAAATGTGTCTTTTGTTTAAAGTTTTATAATTTAAAAAATTTCTATTGAATTAACATTGACTGAAATAACTAATTTTTTTTTATTAAAATCAAAATCTATTTTAGTATAAAAAAGTGTCTTTAATGTAAAAATGTGTCTTTTGTTTAAAGTTTTTAAAACTTAAAAAAAAAATTCCTATTCAATCAACAGAATGAAATAACTATTTTTTAAATTAAAATCAAAAACTATTTTAGTATAAAAACGTGCCTTTGGGTTGTAAATATACATTAACAAACTTTAAAAAAATCTTACAGTGAAATTCTAATGCAAAAAAATCACCTGTTGTTTGTAAACAAACAACCAGGAGTTTACAGTTAAAAGCAAAAGGTGTTCCTTTCAAAACAGCTCCCAGCTGGGGTGTTTATTGGTTATTTGGTCCAAATATTCTATAATACACAGATTTAAAAAAAAACTTGTTCTCTACAGAGAACAAGCTATGGTCTTGACAACTGAAGGTTTGTCTTCGTATGTTTGCCGTATCTGAGTACCGCCTCTTTCTCTGTTGTATATGGTGTTTTATGCACAATTCTCAATCTCCAAAAAATTTGCATATGGACAAATACATTCTTGCCAATTGTTCTGGCTCTGAGATCACGTTTCCTTAGCACCATAAATTAAGGAAACACGATCTCAGAGCCAGGAGAATTGGTGAGAATGCATTTGCATGAGTCACCACTCACAACCTGGAGGTTGTGAATTCAATCTCTGTAACCTCACAAGGTAACTCACTTCACCTCTCACTACATGATATTTCCAATTGTTTTTAATGTTCATTTCCAATTTGAAATTGGTTTTCCTCTACACCTGGTCCAGACCGGGGGTCTAGTGTGCTTCGGCCCTGGACCGGTTAAGTAATTAAACAGCGTAGATCCCAGGGTGCAACCCCCCCAGGCAACACCTTGATTTAAAGGGGCAGGGCTGGGTTTATTGCCAGTACTTGAGGCGCCCTCCTTGAGGGGGAACGCTGACAGGATCTACACATTTTTTACACCTACCATCCCATGAGTTTCGGTTGGTGGGTGGTCCCACATTAAAAAGACCTTGTGTCATACCTGCATACATTGGATGCGAGGTAAATAACTACAGTTTCTAGTTTTCATGAAATTTGAAAGCTGCCATCACTTTAAACTATTTAAGCTGACTTTTTGTACAAACATCAATTTTCGGTTATTTCCTAAACCTAAGACCTTGAAAAGCCAACAACACTTGTTGCATAACAGATGGGTGTCCTATCAATTATGCACGGTTAGTGTAGTGTATTTATTCAAATTCAAAATAACGATTACAGAGAAACACAGGGGATTTTGATTGATACAAATGTAACCCCATGTTGACCTCATCTACTGCTAGACCAAGGAGATTGTTTTTTTGTTTTTTTCTGAGGTTTTGCACCACGTCTACCGTCAGTTCTCCACTTTACTGCACAGATCAGATTAGCCAATCTGTGCTACTCGTGCACTGAGTTAGTGGGCACTAGTATCGAACCAGGAACCTTGCAATTCCTAATTGTCAGAAAAAAATGGGGAGAATCTAAAATCAATAACAAAAATAAAGAAATTTGAGTAACATGATATTACAGGGTGACCCAGAAAAAAAACCCCAAATTATTTATTTATTTTCCCATTAGACTAACCCTAAACCCCAACCCCAACCCTAAATCCTAACTCTAAATCCTAACCCTAAACCCCCTAGTTGAGTAATATGATATTACAGGATGACCCAGAAAAAACAGATTCCACAAATTTTGTAATAAAACTGTTAATTTTAACTAGGGGGTTAGGGTTAGGGTTTAGGGTTAGGGTTGGGGTTTAGGGTTAGTTTAATGGGAAAATAAATAAATAATTTGGGTTCTGTTTTTTTCTGGGACACTCTGTAATATCATGTTACTCAAATAGGAAATAACCCAATTTTCTTTATTTTTGTTATTGATTTTAGATTCTCCCCATTTTTTTCTGACAATTAGGAATTGCAAGGTTCCTGGTTCGATACTAGTGCCCACTGACTCAGTGCACGAGTAGCACAGATTGGCTAATCTGATCTGTGCAGTAAAATGGAGAACTGACGGTAGACGTGGTGCAAAACCTCAGAAAAAACAAAAAAAGCAATCTCCTTGGTCTAGCACTAGATGAGGTCAACATGGGGTTACATTTGTGTCAATCAAAATCCCCTGTGTTTCTCTATTATTTTGTTTCAGTAAATTATTTTGTCCTTAAAACACTTTTGAAAAATCACTTTATTGCCTCTTATAAACAACAGATTTGCATTTAGATTCTCACACGGCTAATTTGTCTCATGATATATATCTATATGTTTACGTTGTGTGTTTCCTGTGAGCGTCCAAGGGTGGTCATGTCCATGGGATTTAGCTATTAGGCATGGCCTCCCTTCAATAGTAGTTTAAACCAATAAAGTTTTTCTTTTACTTATATATTTTTTTAATAATTTGTACTAGTATTGATTAATAAATTTCTTATTTCTTATTTCTTTTTCTTTCTTTCTGTAATCGTTATTTTGAATTTGAATAAATACACTACACTAACCGTGCATAATTGATAGGACACCCATCAGTTATGCAACAAGTGTTCTTGGCTTTTCAAGGTCTTAGGTTGACCTTGTACATTCGTCATTTTTGGAGACCGTAAACTCGTGTGAGTGAGAAGTGACACAAGAGAGACAAGACATGTAGACAGTAAATAAAGAAAATACTTTAATATTATCTGATGCACAAGAATTTTGCTGTCATCGTGCATAGTATCATTTGGTTGTCGCATCTTTGGTGGAATTTGCTGCTACTGTTTCTTAATGACATTACAAGAATTCTTTGAAATGCTGCTGCTGCTGATTAATCATTCACTGAGATCTTGCTGCTGCTGCTGCTATTGTTGTTGCTGTTGCATCTTTCCTTGAGGCTCATTGTGTGCAGGTCATTTGCTGCTGTAATATAATGAGATAGAAAACCAAAAAATTTTAGAGAAGAGTGGAAAGTTGCAATAATTTTTGGAATGACGTATGAAAGGCTACCTGTTGATTTCTGATTGGTCAGCACAATGCGAGGAAGAGAGGGTGAGAGAGAGAGAGAGAGAGAGTGATGTGTTGATGTGCTGCTTTGGTAACTGTTAAAGATTTCTTAAAAGTACTGCTGCTGCTGCTGCATTATTTTGTTGCATAATTTATGTGGTTGCATAGATTATTGTCAACCCCCTGTATTTCTGATGGGATGGCCCCTTTTCATATCATGGGCAGGACTTTCCATGGAATATTACAGGTAAGGCAGAAAGCCCGCGAATCACGTGAAGTCATGTGAGAGATAGTTAACTGATCAGTACCTGCTCGAACATGAGATGAGAAGCATGTGCTCACTTGCACACACGCACTAGACATCACACGAACGGACGGAGAAGAAAGTAAGTTATGCATCTATGCATCTCTTTGTCTACCTGTCTATCTCTCTCTCCCCTCACTCCAGTAAAAGAACACAAGTAAAATTGGGTCATTTCTATGCTCGGATAGACAAGGAACACCAGAAGAAGACTGGAGGATACAGCAGCTGAAACATTGTTTTTACATTCCACAATAAAGATGAGGACAACAGTCCAATCAATCAAAATAATAAATATGATCATACTTGAATCATTATAATCTGGAAATTACTCGGAAATCTTTTGGGATATTTTGTCTTGTGCTGTTGATAGTTTTTTTAAACAAACACAAGATGTTCTCGTTTTCCTTAGCTCATTTATTTTATAGAGAGATAGACAGAGAATACATGCAGAAAGCTGGAGGATACAGCAGCCAAAACATTATGTTTTTTACATACCACAATAAAGATGTGATCCAACAGTCCAATATGTTTTATGTACTTTCCAAGAAACATCATCATCAGGTTGTGTTAACAGCATGGATTCCAATGACCCTCTCTCACCACTCATCCCTATCGATCATCGCTCCTGGCAGGTCTTCCACACAGCATCCAGAAACTGCACACAGTTGATTGGTATAGGTTTTTGCTGCTCGGCTTACACTCGTGTGTTCATGTATAGGTGTCACTTAGGCGTACACATTTTTCTGACCGAAAATAATCGGTTAAAACTTTCATGAACATGTGTTCTCATGTGCTGTTCTACATGAGATTGCTGGTGGGGGGTGGGTGGTGAGAAGCCCCCCTGTCATATAGATAGGAGATGCGGACCATATTACCTTAAGACACCCCTTTTCAATTTCGTGTCATTAGGTCATTTTTTTTCATCTACACCGTCAATATCCGGTTGTTTGTTAGAGGTTAGGGTTAGGGTTAGGGGTTAGGGTTAGGGGGGCCTTAAGGTAATATGGTCCGGAGATACAACTGTACATATTACCTTATTGAGACTAAATGGCAAAAGAGGATTTTTGACTTTAGTTTTTATAATGCTCTTCTGTAATTGTCTATGTGATCATTAAGTTAAAATATTCATCAAATATCAGGTGATTTGCAATGATGCAATATCGAATGATTTTGGTACATTCCGATGGCGTACTGTAATGACGAGGCAAACCTACCTGACTCAAAACGGTTCCGGTGCATGGCTTGCAGGGAGAAAATGTAGCGAAGAAGAAAGGAATGTGGTCGGGCGGTGTGGCGTGGAGTCCGGTCGGAGTGAGAAGTGTTGAAAAGTTGGAAGGGGGGCAGAGAAGACACTTTTATTGATATTGAGAGGCACTATGGGTAATGGCCCATGGTGCTTTGCAACTCCTGCTTTCACCATAAAAGTGGCCCGTTTTGGGCAGAGAGGGGTGGCGATTTTTGCGTGCTTTTTGACACGGCGTGTTGTATGAAGAAGGAAGGAAAGAAGACATACGTACATATTTTCCCATGGAATTTAAACCATTGTTTCTATTGTTTCTAAAATATTTCTAAACTAATATTCATTCGATTCTCTTTTGTTTACCTAATTCTAAACTCATGACATACCATTGTAAAACTAATTATTTAAGAAAACTTAATTATTTTAATTTGGTCAATTCCACATGCCATAAAAATATAGGGCCAATCCCTATAAAATCCCTGGCAGATTGATAAATATTGAAAATATTTTTCAATATGTAATACATGTGGAATTGTTTGTAGGTGTATATACTTGTGTGCCTGCTTTTGTATTTGTAGAGTGTAGAGTTATGCGTTGTAGTGTTCTTTGTAGGTGTGGATAATTGATTGTCCCTGTTGTATTATTTGAGGGTGTAGTTTTCCATCGTGGTCCTTTTCTGGTTTTATAAGGCTGCATACAATGACACCTCACACCTGATAGGTGAAACATATTAAAAATAAGGAATGTAATCCTTACAAAGTTAAAAAATACTGATGTGTGATAAGATACTTAAGTATCTACTTTTCTCTATGTCTTTGATGTAATGAATATGCATATACCTAGGTATCCCCCTCACAGTAATCTGATTGGCTAGTGTCTGCCATAAATACTGAACAATGTAGAGGTACAATTGCCTACTACTATTACTATGCCTACTACTCTGATGCCTACTATTACTACAACTACTACTACTACTACGATGCACCAGCTTCATATTTAACTGCGAGTGTACCTCACTACTACTTCTACTAATATATCCCTTACCTGGATATATCAATCTTATTGTTACGGCCTATCAACCATTTTCAGGTCATTTAATACGGAAACAAGTCATTTTGATAAAAGTTTCTATGTTTCAAGTTCTTAATATCTTCAAACATTGTACAAATAACAATGAAGATGGGACAATAGTCCGAACAACGCTAATAATACTAATCTTCAAGCCTCATCTCAAACATTCAGAGAAATAATATCTTCACATTGGAATAAATTATTTTCATTAACTTCATTTGTTTTGGATTGGTTTGTTTAATGGTATGATAACCCTGTGGGTTATTTAATGCCAAAAACTGTTTGAGTGTGAGATGAAAGTTGGTACTCAAGTTTCCTTTACTGGTGTAATTTTTATGGATGTATTTTGTGGGTGTATTTTGTGGATGTATTTTGTGGATGTATTTTGTGGGTGTATTTTATATCTGATTCATAATTTTTCGATATATCAAAATGTCTATGTCTTATTGTTTTTGTTGACTATTAAATGAATTTTAACTGTTTCATACCCATTCATTTTGTGTAAAGCCTTTTTGCAATTGATTTTTCGGTAATTTATGAGGAAGTGCATCCCAGTCTCCTGTCTCAGAAATTGCTATCCGGTGACTATTAAAATAACAACCCCAGCTATGTCGTCTCGGCGGTGTTACTTGAAAGAAAACAACCAACTTAGGGCGTTAAATGTATTTGGGGAGGGGGGCTTCTTTTTTTTGTCATAATTCTTATTTATTTATCGTAATTTGTCATAATTCTTGTTTATTTATAGAAATTTGTTGTAATTCTTGTTTATTTATCGGAATTTGTCATAATTCTTGTTTATTTATCATAATTTGTCAATTCTTGTTTATTTATCGTAATTTGTTGTAATTCTTGTTTATTTATAGAAATTTATCCTAATTTTTGTTTATTTATCGTAATTTATCCTAATTCTTGTTTATTTATAGAAATTTGTTGTAATTCTTATTTATTTATCGTAATTTGTCGTAATTCTTGTTTATTTATAGAAATTTGTCCTAATTTTTGTTTATTTATTGTAATTTGTCATAATTCTTATTTAGATATGAAGATGGATATATAGATATCTATCTATCTATCTACCTCAATTTGTTCATTTTTTACTTTGTTTATATATCTATATATCCACCCATCTATCTATCTGTCTAGTCATCTTCATATCTATCTATCTAGCAATCTTCCCATCATTTTGTTTGTTTATCTATCTATCTATCCATCGTCATATCTATCTATCTATCTATCCATCTTCATATCTACCTATCTATCCATCCATCGTCATATCTATCTATCCATCCATCTTCATATCTATCTGTCTATCTATCCATCCATCTTCATATCTATCTGTCTATCTATCCACCCATCTTCATATCTATCTGTCTGTCTATCTATCTATCTCCATTTGTTCATATCTATCTATATCATTTTGTTTGTTTATCTATCTATCTAGTCATCTTCCTATCTATCTATCTATCTAGTCATCTTCCTATCTAGGAGACTGGGACGCACTTCCTCATAAATTACCGATTTTTCATAGAATTTTTTAAAAAGCCTCTAGTCATAACTTGTTTTTGGCTACATTAAATTTCAATTGATTTAACGGTGGAAAAATGTAATCATTGTTTTTCGTTCATAATTTTCATTATTTCAGTAAACTGAAATTTAAAAAAAATCATCATGAGTTTGTTTAATGTTTCTTCTGTTGAATGGACAAAAAACTTTTAAGGTAATATTAACCTTTATGCAAGTTTCGTTGTGTTAAATATGGGGGGGGGGATTTCACAGGGAAAATTGGTGGTACCTAATGTTTATAAAAAAACAGATGAGAAGGTGATGAATAAACCTAAAAAATACTCAAATTAACAATTAGATCAATCCACATTTTTAAAATATTTTTTTTTCCAAATAAACTTATATATATATATATGTTCATTTGGAAAAAATATATTTTAAAAATGCGTCCCTTATAATAATGCATTGGTTTGGTTTGTTGGATTTTACGGCATGTCAACCATTGTTGGGTTATTTTATGCAGAAGGCATTTTGTTTTATTCATTCTTGGTTGGTTTGTTGGATTTTACGGCATGTCAATCCTTGTTGGGTTACTTTATGCTGAAGGCATTTTTTAAAATTCATTCTTGGTTGGTTTGTTGGATTTTACGGCATGTCAATCCTTGTTGGGTTACTTTATGCTGAAGGCATTTTGTTGTATTCATGCTTGATGGATATTAAAATTATTTTTTAAAACTCAATTTTTTAAAACACATTTTTTTAATACTAATTTTAAAAAAATCTGTTTAACCCATAGATAGAACCCTAACAGGTACTACCACTCCGGGTTAGAATGGACTTGGGTGTAATGTTGGTAAAGGAGTACTTCACATTTCCCAGAGCTCCAAAATTGAAACTTCACTATTAGATGCAGTTTAACATCATACCCAGGATACTACAGCCTTCAGCTACTGCCTTCTAGTACATATGTGATAAAAAGGGTTGGGGCTTGCCACAAGGGCAATAGGGTTGGGACTGTAGCAAGCTGGGTGTTGTATATATTTTATATAGGTTTACACCACTTACTAACTTTTAAACAAAACTCAATACAATGAAAGAAATCAACAGAGTCGTATTAAAATAACAATCTGTATTAAAATAGAATTACAGACATGTATAATAGCATACCGGGCATAGTCCTTTCTTTTATATTGTGGTATTAATAGTTCATATTTTATCTTGTTTTTCTTTGCTGATACTGGAGCTGATTTGTTGTGTGACCACTCGTCTTGTCATTCTCTGAACTACTGAAAAATTCACGCTTTTCCTTTTTGGCGCTTGATTTTGAAATCAGCATTCGTTGTTTTCCGTTACTGCATTTTTTGGATTCTTACTCCCCCTTTTTAATATAATCGGCAACTGCCATTTTATTAACCATTACAGGACAATCATATAGGTGATAGGACTTGATGTGATCAAACAATTGATTAGAGGGGCCTCTCTGATCACTCATCTAGCCTAAGAACCAAAGTAAATTGTTACATGTCATGGACTGCTCAGCCACCAGGGTTCCATCCACAGGGCCGGATTTACGAAAGTTTTTTTTTTTTATGCGGAGATTTTTTATATTCAACTTTGGCCATTTTGTAAATTCTACATTTTACTTTGACCTATGAACATAATCCAGTCATCTTGTGAATATCTTCAAATGAAATCAAAACCAATGCTAATAAAGAACTTTCACCTTTTCAGTGAAAATAAATTAGACCCTTTATAAACTTATTAGATGACATATACATTTTATAATTGATAATCCTGACATTCCAACAACACTACCCTATATATAAATATTTATTCATTAACTAAACAGAAAAATAAACAAATAAAAAATAAATCTAGGATGATTATTTGAGAATCGTTTTCACAAGTTTGTCAGAAAATAAGGCCATATGACCTTTAGGCACCCCTTTTGCGATCTCAATTCGTGTGGACATTTTTTCCATTTACACCGTCAAAATCCGGTTAATTGTTAACAGACTATTTTTAGAGTTTTTTTTAATTATAAAATTAACCTCTAACCTAACCCTGACCCCTGACCCTAACAAACAACCGGATTTTGACGGTGTAAATGAGAAAAGTGTCCTTGTAAGTTGAGATCGCAGAAGGGGTGCCTAAAAGTCATATAGTCCGAAAATAAATATATACATATTATTGAAAATAATAAATAAACAAACAAATAAATATATACATATTTATATATAATAAATAAACAAACATACATATTTATATATAATAAATAAACAAACAAATAAATATATACATATTATTGAAAAATAATAAATAACAAACAAATAAATAAATAAATAAAAAAAAAATTTTTAAAAGAAATTTAAAAATTAAAAAAGAAATTGAACAATATAAATTTAAATAGTAGCGAAGAATTATTCAAACTTGCATCCAATGTAACACTTTATTAAAATTAAGCCATTGCAAAAGCTGGATTTTTTTTTTCAAAAGTTTTCTAAAGTTATTTACTAAGCTTTGTGAACTTTAAACTAAAAAAAAATATTTATGGTTTAAAGTTCAAATTTTTTTCCTCAAATTGTTACTATGACAACAGATATAATCTGTCTACAATAATAAACAACCAATCAACAAGGATCTCGTCAGCGTTTATTGCTATAAGCCAATGAAAAAGTAGGACGTTATTTGCTGCATAATGTTATCATTTTATTTCCGTTTCCGTTCGGTTATTCTTATGACGTCACCGTAACTGATTGTTACATCAGTTTGGAAGACAAGAGGAGGAGGTAGTCAAAATATAGATGGGGTACTAAATCTTATGAATAGTAGTTTATGGGAAACAAACAAACAAATGAGTAAAGTATAAAGAAATTAAAGAAATCTTATAACCAAATTAAGATGTTAAAAAGTGACTAGGAATGCTAGTGTTTGTTAAAAATAATTAAAACAAAGCCACTTTATTATTTTTTTTCTATATTTTTACCGATAAAAACAATTCTCATAAGTTTTTTGTGTGAATTTTAGAAATTTTATAAGGAACATGCTTTGCAAAATTAATTAAAAGCGTAAATTTGTTTTTTGCATAGTAAGCAAACTAATTAGTAAACGTTGAAATTAGTTTTTCTTTAAAATCTCTTTCACTAGTTTTTGTAATTAAAAAAAATTGCCAAAGCTTGATTAACGTACGTACACATTGGCTTTTTTTTTTTTTTTAAATACACGTAAACACCAAGGGAAATAACCCTTTTCTGATTACCAAATGAATAATTGGAAAATATTAACGAACAGTATATTAAAGATAAATATTAAATTAATTGAAATCTTAAAACCTGATTATAAAAAGAAAATTTTATTTTTATTTTCAAAACAAATTAAGGTTGTGAAGTGAAAGTTTAGTGAGTTCCGCCTCCTCCTCCTCCCATCTTATAAATTGTATCTCCTACTCTTTTGCCCTTAGAGTTACCTGCTCCTACCCTGTTGTTGAAAAATCTCTTCCATCTGCCACGACCACTGCAGTCAGTGAGGGACAATCAGATTAATATGCACTCCTATACATACATACATCGTACGTAATGTATGGATAGAGAAGAAATAGGTTAGTTTGCTGTGATATCTGGCTTTTATGTGCCTGTATATATATATATGTGCGTGCATTAATATTTGGGTGCAAACGTAACAACCAGAGAAGGAAATCTTGATATAACCCTTCTTCTTCACTGTTGTTTTGTTTGTGTATCATAGTTTGTTTTTGTTTTTTTTTTTGCTTACATCTTTTATTATTCCCAAACCTGACACATTTTTTTTTTCTTCTTCATAGATTTTCATATTTGTTTGTTTGTCGAATCAGTGTTATCAAAACCTGATCCCAACAAATAAGAACTATAAGCGGGTTTTTATTTTACAAGAGTGGAGGAGAATTATTAGCCTTTCTTAGCTTTTTGAATCATGGACCTTCAAACAGACAGCACTCAAATCACTTTGGTCGTGAAAGCACCAAATCAAAGAATTGCTGACATTACAGTTGTTTGTATGTTGGGATGGACTGTCAAGAATCTTAAGAAACATTTGTCAGATGTCTACCCAAATAAACCCGTGAGTATTACTCTTTATTATTTTGTTGTTCCATTTTTCTTTTCGCATCTTTTTTTTATTAAGTAATACTTCCACTTTGTTTTTGTGTTTATTTAAAAAAAATAATCTCGACATTAAAAAAAACAACAACACATTTTCTTCGGTTCTTTGTAGGAAGAAAATTTTTTTTTATATTAATTTGTCTGAATTTGTTTCCTCATCGTTTTGTTTTAAATGATTTTTCATATTTTTTGGGGCGTAATAAACTAAAAACTGACTACGAAGTTAAACGCACCTCCTTCCTATTTTTTTTTTTTTTTCAGATTCAGTTTTTAAAATGGGTTTGAAAAAATTAAAAGGAAATCCTGTCTGAAAGATTTTTAAATTATTTAAATACACTTTTGTACCTAACACCGTCGTTAGTTATTATTTATTTTCTTCATTAAATTTTGAAGTGTTATTTTGAAGGATTAAAAAAAAAAAAGACAATAATAGCAATGAGGACAACAGTCCGAAATATCAAAATAAATATTTTGTTCCACGAAAGAAGAATTTAAGGGTAAAAAATCCTTGTTTACTATTTACCCGACTTTAATAATTCTTGAAAATCCAAATTTAAAAATTCTCATTAAGTTTTTGGTATTCGTTAAAAATCGCCATTTTTTGCCACATGAACATTTTATTTTCATTTATTTTTCTTGTAGATTAAAATAAGACAATGAAAATTTTTATCGATTGTAGATTGAGGATAATTTCTCTGGAAATAATAAATAAATTAGGGCAGGAGGCCGGGACGACAAAAGATCAAAATTACCAAATGTTTAAACCAGAATTTTGAAGCAGAGGGTTTAGTCAGTTATATTTGTTACGTAAAGGTAAAGTTAATTGAAATAATTGAGACTATGATGTATTTAATTTAATGGTTAACCGAGATTGGATCAATGCCACGATGGGATTCAGTCAGGATCGAACCCAAAACAATGTCTTATCAGACTAATCATCGCTTGACAACATATCATTCAAGTTTTTTTCACTTGAAAAGACAATAAAATGCAACGTTTTATTTTCATAAATCAGATTGTTTTATCTACTGTTCGGTTTGAATGTTATTTTTTTTAACATCAAAGACTTAATCGTGGATTTTTTTTCTTATCAAAAAAACAAAACAAACAAACAAAAAAAAACTGATCGTAAAAATGATAAACATCTATATCTTAATTTGTGCGTAGTTTTTTGTTTATTTAACAACAAATTCGGTGAGACATTTTTCGCTCAAAATTTTTAGGTCACACACAACAACAACAATAAAAGTAAAAAAAAAAAAATAATAAAAATAATAATAATAATAATAAAAGCTTATATGTGGCAGGCAGGCAGGAGATTGTGACCCACCCAACCTGCTAAAAAAACCAAAACTAAACAAAACAAAAAAAAAACTATATTTATTCATTGTCTATGTTTATTGTAAAGAAAACGTCAGCAGGTGCGTGTCGGACGATGTGAAAAAAAATTGTTTTGAGTTTTTTCTTTAGTTTGTCGACAATTAAATTCGGTTAAAAATAGACTGTTTAATTGAATCAAAGTACAAAAATAAAGATTTCACCTTTTATTCTTCATTCTAAAACTTTATTATGTTGAAGAAATGAAATCGAGATAAATACGAAAACAAAAATGGAGGAAAAACAATAAACGTGGATAAAAATAATGAATTTTGTTGAAGGATTGGAGATTTTTTATCGAAATAAATAAATCTCAGCCGATTTATAAATTAACAGTTCGATAAAAAACAACAAAACAACAACTAATTATAATTTACTTTTCTTCCTTTTTTTTAAATAAATGTTATCAAGATAATCCACCAATTTACTTTTTTTTTTTTTTGAGATTTAAAGTTTTTTCTCCTTTAAACACTTAAAAAGATTTTGAGAGAGAGAGAGAGAGAGAGAGAGTGGGGGTAAATATTTTAGTTTATTGCTTTTAATTTGAAATCATCAAGAAATTTTGGAAGTATAGAGAGTAGCGTATTTCCCTAATTTTAAAGAATTTGTACATTTAATTTTCTTTCCTTTTTAAATAAAGTTTGTTTTTTTGCTTTTAAAAAATTCATAAACTTTTTCTTTTCTTTTTTGATGTAGTATAGTAAACATTTTAAAACTTAGATTTTAGGGATTGTGAATTATATAACTGGAATGATAATGCAATCAAATAATTTAATTTTTACTTTAAATTGTGTTTAATATACACTCTCTACCCTACTTCCTTTAATGGTACAGCACCTCCTGCAACATACTCCACTCCTCACTCCCTCCCTTATCTTAATAAAAGTTGGTCCTTGGCAACCACTTTCCCATTCTCAAGATTGTCATGTGTTTGAGCACCATACTTGATGTAGGGCTTTTTGGCCATAGATCCTGTCTTTGACCATTGAACCAGTAAGATATTTGATATCAGCGTGATCATAGGGGCCACCTCCCAGGCAGCATCTGCCTTCGTTTAAAAGGAGCAGGACTGGGTTTATTGCCCAGTGCCTGAGACACATCAAATGATGCCGAAGGGATTCATACAATTTTTAAACACTAGCCACATATGAGCTTTGGTTTGTGCATGGTTCCCTACTCTGATGATTCTTGTGTTTGACTGACATGGTGGGATATCAGTAAATACTTACCATTATGGCGGTCGGAGAGGCCCCCTCCAATCAATCGGCTGGTCACGTCAAACCCTAGCACTTATATGATTGTCCCGATCTTATTGCCTTATGGCAAGCCCCAGTCCCTTTTTATCATATGGGTGCTAGAAGGCGGTGGCTGCGGGTCTACATGTCCTGGGAATGACGTTAAACTCTATCTGATGGTGAGGTTCCAGTTTTAGAGGTTTGGGAATGTGGAGCACCCCTTCATCACCATTGCTTCCTGGCCCACTCTGACCCGGAGTGGTAGTACCTGTTCGGGCCCCATCTATGGGTTAAATAGAAAAATGTATTTATGAAAAAATTGTATTATCCATTAAGAATTGATTTATTTCAAAACTTTATCGGCATTAAATGACCCACTGAGGTTGATATGCCGTAAAACAAAAGAAACCGTTACCATTATGGCAGCTAGGATAATTCACAGTTCCAAAGACAAAATATCTAAAGTGGGAACTGTAGAAGACCACGAACTACGGTGTCAGCAACAGTTGGTGTTAAGAGTAACTATTAGGCCCCAGGGGTTGGTAGAGCACCCGTCTCAGAATCGTAAGGTTCCGAGTTCAATACCAGTCCTCGCCAACTCAGCACATGTGTAGCACATATTGGGTAATTTGATCTGTGCAGTAAAGTAGGGAGCTGATGGTAGGTGTTGCACATCACCCCAGCAAAAAAAAACACAACAATCTCCCTGGTCTAGCACTAGTGAAAAGGTAATAGACATTCAGAGATGCTGATAGGCATGTGTCCTGCATCCCTGACATATAAAAATCTAAAAGGACGCAGTAAAATCATATCCATGCATCCCAGTGACTTTCTTTTTTCTTCCCTCATCTAATTGAAAACAATAAATTTAGTAATTTCTTCACCATTTCCTAATTTTGGAGCAATTTTGATAAAACTTTGCATTCTTATGTAAAATTGTATGTTCTTTCTGATTCTGCACTTAAATCTTATGTATATCCATGCTAGAACCCATTGTTTTGGAAATAAAAAGTAGTGTTATCAAGATTTTTTGTTTTTTTTAAGTTTACCACAAGATTATTCAACATTTTCATTTTAATACGGCATATATACACATATATAGTATTAATTTATATAAATAACATCACTTTGGACTTTAAAATTAATTTTTTAAATACCTGCTATGTTGTATTACATAGAAGAAATGTAGTAGAGATATATGGAATGTTTCTATATAATTTTATTTAACAAAACCTGTCCTGCATGTGTAGTTTTGTTTACGTATAACACATTTTCGGCTGTTCAAAGACAAAATACCATTTTAACTCGCTGTAGAAAATAATTCAATTGATAGAAATACATAAAAGTTACATATTTAGAAAGATTATTTTCTTTTCTTTCCAACCATATAAATATTTTAAAAATTGGACCAGAAATAAGTGATGAATTACTAATTTAAAATGGTATGGTCTGGATAAACGATGCCTCACAGAGAGTTATTTACGTTAGGGAGGACAACTAAATTTGATTTTTTTTTTTTTTTTTTTTTTTTTTGCAAAATTCAAAGTTTCAAAGCAAATTCCTGACGGTATACAATCGTTTTTATTTCACATATTTCCTATGACAATAATCCTAAGGCTGTCTACTATTCAGTATATAGTGCTTTTTTGTCGTTTATCTTATAGTTTTTAAAAAAATCGCCTTCAACTTTGGCCTATTGTAATTTTTTCTCCCAAAGGTCGGAAAAAAAAAATTATGCTCATAGTTAAAAATATTCCCTATTTAAGTGTAAAATTTCAAGAATATTGATAAAGATTAACCACTTTGATTTTACAAAAAAATAATACAGAAAATTTGAAGCATAAAAAAATTTGTATCACACGTATTTTTTCTTAAAATGGGCCGAAAAGCCCATTTTAAGAAAAAATACTGTTTTAACCCGCTCTAAAAAATAATCCAATGGATAAAAACCCATAAAATTACATATTCAGAAAGATTATTTTATTTCATTTCCAACCATATAATTATTTTAAAGAATAATCGAGAAATTGCAAATTAAAGCTATTGTGGTCAGAAAATTACTGTGTGCTGTCCGTTTGTTTACATATAAAAAACAACTAAATTTTAAGTTTTTTTTTCCCCGTAAAATTCAAACTTTGACGGTTAACCATCATGTAAAAGGGTATAAAGTATCAAGGACATAGTGCTTTTTTTTGCTTAGCTTATACTTTTTGAAAAAACTTGCGTCAACTTTCGTTGGTAGTGATTTCTCTTCCGAAGGTCGAAGAAGAAAAAAACAACCTACACTATATAGTATAAAGTGTCTACTAATTAAGTGTTCAATTTCAAGAATATTGATAAAGATTATCCTCTTTGATTTTGCAATGCAAACTAATGACTAATATTTAGGCCCGAAAAAAAATTCATATTTTTTGTTTTCGACTTTTCGAGGGGACAAAAAGGTTTTAAATCGCTGTAAAAAAATAATTCAATGGATAAAACCCCATGGAAATTACATATTTAGAAAGATCATTTTATTTTCTTTCCAACCATATAAATATTTTTAAGATTGGTTCATAAATACTTGAGAAATTGCAAATTTAACAGATTATGGTCGCAAATTTGAAAATGTCCGTACTTATCAGCTAACTGCTTGTAATGCTACATTTAAACTGTGTAATGATAGATCATTTTAGTGGAAAATCCTCATATCAAATTTAGGTGTAAAGTCGGTCATGTAAAACAATATAGGCTAACATGATAGGAAATCGGAAGTGAAGTGGACTGTGGTGTCATTGTAAACATGATTGCATAGAAGTATATACAGAACATGCAAACTACAACAGGTGACATAGAAACTGTCAATGTGAAATGTGACAAAGATTGCAGCAATTGGTAAATGTCACATCAATGCTACACAACTTGAAGAATCCCTGACCCCCCCCCCCAATACTCTGTTTAGTTTAGTGTTGTAGAATAATCATACTAAGTTCCAATTATCATCGAATTGGTAAGACAGGGCAACAAGTAGCTGTAACTTAATATGGATCTAATCTTGTTGCAATCCTACTGTAGAATGCTAGAGTATTTATGAAGCCTCATAACATCATAGAAACCAAGCAGCCAATCAGGACTCAAGGAATGGAATCACCCAAATACATGAATGAGTTCCATAAGTACCAGCTGTCTTGAGCACTCGTTCAGTTGTGCTTAGCCAGTTGCTGTTGTCCAAACCAACAGTATACTGGCTGCTGGCAGGTTCTGTTGTGCTTAGCCAGTTGCTGTTGTCCAACCAACAGTATACTGACTGACTAGCAGGTTCAGTTGTGCTTAGCCAGTTGCTGTTGTCCAAACTGACTGACTAGCACTGACTAGCAGGTTCAGTTGTGCTTAACCAAAACCAACAGTATACTGACTGACTTCAATAAGTGTATTGAATGAAGAGCTAGTCTCATTGCTACAGAAATGGACAAATGAGCTGATGAATTTGATAACCGTGAAACTAAGACATTTTCAATATCAGTTCTGAGTCAGAATGAAAATAATTACTGACTGAATATTCTGGCATTTTTAATGGGGAACTAGGATCATTACCTAGATGAGTCTGCCTACAGGTTGATGAAATAGTCACACTACACATGCCTGTACCGGAACACATACCAGTGTCCATGATTCCTTGAGTCAAAGAAGAACTGAGGCGAATGGTGGAATTGTTCTATAGTATATCTCTCCTTACTTTTTATATAGTATACCTGTATAGTCGTGGTTGTACACAGGTGTACTTATCTTCTTTGCTTAGTTAATTGCATTTCTTTTAACTTAGGTTGGTCTTCTATCTTAACTTGTATTTCTTCTATCTCTGAGCTGCTATCTTCTTAGCTGTTGGCTTTAGCTGGATCTTCTGTCTGTTCCTTAATCTTCTGTACTTGTTTTGTTTGTCTGTTCTTAGTAACAACACAAGACATTACTTTGTTTTTTGAGCTTATATTTATTTTAGTTTCGGTAATTTATGAGGAAGTGCGTCCCGGTCTCCTGCCTCAGAAATTGCTACCCGGTGACTATTAAAATAACGTCCCCAGCTATGTCGTCTCGGCAGTGTTACTTGAAAGAAAACAACCAACTTAGAGCGTTAGATGTATTTTAGAGGGGGGGGGTTCTCTTTTTTGATATGAACAAATGGAGATGGGTGGATAGATATATAAAAACAAAGTAAAAAATAAACAAATTGAGATAGATAGATAGATATCCATCTTCATATCTAAATAAGAATTACGACAAATTTCTATAAATAAACAAGAATTACGACAAATTTCTATAAATAAATTTCTAAACAAATTACGATAAATAAGAATTACGACAAAAAAAGAGAAGCCCCCCTCTAAAATACATTTAACACCCTAAGTTGGTTGTTTTCTTTCAAGTAACACCACTGAGACGACATAACAGGGGACATTATTTTGATAATCACCGGGTAGCGATTTCTGAGGCAGGAGACCGGGACGCACTTCCTCATAAATTACCTTAGTTTCTTATGATTCAGATCCCAATCAGGCGTGTGAAAACTTAGCCAATTGAACGAGTGACATCATTACATTCATCTTGTTCAACAGTTAGCCGAAGTCTGATTTTCTCTTGGCTCACTTCACACCTTCACTCTCGTGAATGGAAGTGTAGGTCAAAACAGGGCTATGGGATGTCCATCATTCCTCCTGTATCTTTCCATTAACCGTTATTTTAAAATCTATGCTACTGTTCATAATTAACAGGCTACCCATCAATTATGTAACATAATGTCACATGATCTACCAGATTCCTCATGGCAAAAACTTTTTGAGTTCAACTACTTTGACTATCTTGTCGCTGTCAATTATTTCTCAAACCTTTTAAGAATTATAAGAAATCAGTGTTAGTTCCTCTTTTGTATGTTGTTGAATTAAATGTTATATATTATTAATTGACTTGTCTTTATTTTCCTACTGAATATTCGGTGTTAGGTTACTCTCTTTTAGGTAACCAAGTTTAGGAGGACACTACCATTTCAGCTATCATCTTTGAGTTGAAGGCACATTCTGTGAGATACAGAATTCCGTATCAGCAGATCATTTCCGATGTTGGCCCTCAGTTTTCATTATTCAGTTTCTCTTTAAAAAGAGTTGAAACTTTGGACACTTTCATGGCAAGAGAATCAGCAAACAAATGCCAAAGCCAAATCTTCAGTTAAGAATGTAAAAAGACACCCACACTGTGACCCACTTTTTGCCCAGCTAGACTTACAAAATACCCCCAACTCAAGAAATGACTAATAAATCACTGTACACTCTCACTACTACCCATGAGCAGCAATCTTCTAAAACCAAGGCTTATAAGTCAGGGTGGGGGGTGGTTGTGGTGGTGATAAGATTCTACACAGACAGAAAGTCCAAGGCAGACTACTATGATCATCATGCACATGATCTGTGTTAAATGAAGACTACAATGCACCTGTAAAAGAAAGGTGTTATAAATCATTGTTTGGACGAATGGGATCATATGAACAACAGGATGTATTGATACAACAGATATTATCTGTATTAAAGGTCACTAGCAGGACCTGTGGATATACCATAGGGTATGTTTACTTAAGAGCTACTGCTAAATAGTTCAATATGTAAAAAGTATAATAATCTTTATATAATAATATTAACTCTTTCTCACTCTTTTCTTTCTTTCATTCTTTTCATCATGTTCAATTGATACAGATTAGCTTTATCACTTCTATGTGCTCACCCCCTTTCTCAGTCTTTCCCCTACTCTTTCTTTCTTATTATATTTTTTCTGTGTAGCATGTCCTTTTTCTTCTTTTTCTTTATAATAAAATTGAATGGTCAATTATTTAGTGACGACACTCATAACAAATATGAATTCGTCAGATAAACAACACCAGATAATCAAGATTTACATTTTTGTATTTCATCTTGGAGGATTTAGATGGTCTCATTTTTAACCAGAGGGTGTTGCAAGATGATAACGGTCATGCAATTAAAGAACACAAGTATTAATTAAAGGTCATTGGTGCCAAACCACAGATGGTGGACACACACACTCTGAAATATCAACTGCCCCACCCACTTTAGATGTCACTCTAGTTCCCACTTGCAGGATGCACAGGTACTACAGAGTATCTTGCTGTTTAGAGTAGCATTTTCACTGCCTGTAGTTATCCTATTGTCCAGGGAGACTAATTAGGTAGAATCCTCACCCTCATTGGAAAAGAGGTTAAGCAACCATCATAGTTGAGTGATTTGTCTAAAATGACCCTATTGTCCTATAATGTCAATATTAACTCTTAACATCCTGTTGAGAATTTTTCTAAGTCCAGAGCCCCATTCCTATAAGATTTATAAAAAAAATGTCTAAAAATGTCCTTTTCTTTTAAAGTTACCTGTTATTTCCCTTAAATCAAAGACTTCTAAATATGTTTCGTATTACATTTAAACAAAAGCTATAATTTGGGGCAGATTAGGAAAACGAATGTGACTTCTGGATGGGTGGAATGAGGCAGTATAGGATGTTAAGAGTTTAAAAAAAATAAAATCAACCTCCTTGAAAGCAGAAAAGGCAAGATTTTCCATTGAAATTCTTTTTATGCTATTTTAAAACTGAGAATTTTGTAGAATTTTAATTTTATTGAAATGACAGTGGGATATACATTAGATTTTAAAATGCAAATATTCGGTAACTTAAAAAAATTTTGATTTGGTTTCTTTTTTTTTTAATGGCATATCAACTTTTGAGGGTTATTTAGTGGTACTATTTAACCTATTGATATTGGAATAAGGAGGCTCATACCTTTCCCAAGGGTATTAGTCTGAAAGTGAATGTAATAGTGCCGGGTGGAATGAGGCGGTATAGGATGTTAAGAGTTTTAAGAAGAATGAACTTCATCTATAAAAAGGGGAGAAGGTTATATTATAATTTAATATATACTTTCTATAAGGGTGCAATTCAATATAATAGCCCCCACCCTCACACCACTTCTCCTTGCTTATCTGAATAAGAGAAGAAGAATTAATACGTTGTTGTCTTTCATTCATGTTAGACATAGTGAATGAATTCAAACTGGTAATAACATGGCTAGCCATTATTTCTCATTTGCACATTGTCTCTTCTTAATCCCTTGAAGAGATTTAAGCTATGAGACCCAAAATTATAAAATATGTTTATATATATATATATATTAGTTTATATAAAGGAAGTAGAAAGTTTAAAAAAACTTGGAAATATTTCTCATGGAGAAAAATTGACATTAGTCTTTTAATAATTATCATCCACTTGTCAGATTTATTTAAAAACTAAAATTTTGTATTATTTGGATTTTTTCGGACTATTGTCCTCATCTTTATTGTTATATACATGGTTTGTCCAATGTGCTCTCTGGCCTTCTTCAAATGTTCTTTTCTCGCTCGGAACCTTCTCTCTCGCTCGGAACCTTCTCTTCTCGCTCGGGAACCTTCTCTTCTCACTCGGGAACCTTCTCTTCTCGCTTGGGAGCCTTCATTGAACTTCAAACCAAACCATTTATTTAATCCATTGGGGTAAATTGTTCCCATTCTGTTAACCATGACCATGTACAAGTGTTAAGTTATGTTAAGTATTCTATGTTATTCAAATAAAAACTGAAAGTTTTCAAATTTCATACACTCTCATGATTTAAATATTTGTTAGTCGACTTTAACAAAGCAAAACAAATATCATTTAATTAAAGGAAAATTTACGGAAAAGGTGGGAGGTACCAAAAAGAGTTTTTTTTTAAGACTCTTAATTGTTTTAATAAAGTCCTTCATTTCGGGTCATAATGTTTGAGTTGAGGCATGCAGGAAAAGGGATTCATCTGCAATAAGATAAAAATACTTTTTAAAGAAATTAATTTCCATAAATTATTAAATTTCTAAGGCCTTTTATTTCTATCCAAATCTTAAGCTCTGACCCGGAGTGGTAGTACTTGTTAGGGTCCCATCTATGGGTTAAATAGAAATAAATGAGTTTAAAAAAATTGAGTATCCATCAAGAATGAATCAAACAAAATGTCTTCAGCATAAAATACCCAACAAGGGTTGACATGCTGTAAAATCCAACCAACCAAATCTTAAAGTATACTCTTCAGTTTATCTTACTGGACAGAGAAATAATAATCACAACAAATCTCCTTTCTCTTGATGTAATAGGATTTTTAAAAAAAATTGAAATCTCAAATTTCTGAAAATTTGTTAGCCAATATTTTACATCAGATTAAACAATTTTTGTTTGTTTAAATGTGTTCTTAGTCTACATGAGAAATTTAAATTCAGCAATTTTTAAGCTTTTAATATTTTTATTATGAATGTTATGCTCCAAAATGGTTGGCTCCATTAATTCTATGCTTTACTCATCTCTTCAAAATCTGTAACCACCATAAAAATGATTGTTTAATTTGTTTAGATATGATATTAAAGGTTTATGGTAGTTGATAAAGTAGATTGAGAAAAAGATTTTAAATTTTTATACACTGATGAATTGTTTCTCAAACATTTATCTGAATGTATTCAAAGTTAGCAACTTGAAGTTAACCATCCATCCATCTATCTATCTATCTATCTATCCATATATTAAGGGCAGTTGTGTGTATCTGTATGTCTGGAGGAAACTTCAAAAAATAAAACAATTAACGACAAAGTAAATATATATATATATATATATATATATATATATATATACACATTAAATATCACCAGGGCTTGGTTTGTGAGCAAAAATAATGAAGATTTTATTTATATTTATTCATATTTGGGAAGATATTTAAAAATTCAAATTTGAAAAGTAAGTCATTTGCATGTTATTTTGTTTATCTTTTTTTTTTTTGTATGTTTTTTTTTTGTTTTTTTTTTTGCTTTGAAATATAATATTGATTGATTGAATTAATTGCATCATTTATATCTTTTTTTTTTTTCTAAATTGAATGGAAATTTCTTACTATATTGTTATATATTTCCATGGGGATTTTTAGGGGGCAACTAGCGAGGACCTCACTCGCGATAAGTAATAATGGATCTGTGAGACTAACTTAAAAAAAATCCTCCCTCTACCCAGGCGACGCCGGGTAGCCACTTCTAGTTATCTTATTAAAAGTTGGAACTTAGAAAAAATAATCTTATCATCACCACCATAACTCATAAGCTTTGGTTTTTAGTTACAATCTTGGGACATGATCTGTTAAACAAGACTAGTATAAACTCTTGTTTTGTTTTTTTTACTCTTAGTTATGGTAAAAAACTAAATGGGTAAAAAAAATTGAGGAAAAGTGATTATTTTGTGCTAATCTTCTAGACGAAAAGGGTTAATCTGTCTGTTTTAAGAATTAGCCTACAGAATCCTGACTTTTACTTGGATTTAACATTGGCATTGGCATCAGTTGTAAATCTGCAACTATCTTGACCATTAGGCAGATTGCAATCATCTTTCTCTTATTTTATTAGGATGTAGTTTAAAATTTTGTAATATTTTAACTCTAAGTTTTGTTTTTCAATAATCTTTCAAGGGAGCTATTGTTATTTAATATTGATGGGCCACTATGCATAGAGCTTCCTTTTTCAATCCGTATGCGATCTTCAGTTGTCTCTTCTTTGCAGATGTGTCCCAACTAATATTGATATTTTAGAATTTGGTTTTCAGTGAAATTCAAAGTTAACAATAAGTAAACATAAGTTATTGTTTGCAAAAAGAATAAATTTTAACTGACTGATCAATTCAGTAACTGCTGAGGTTTGCTAAATGTTTCTCATCTGAATAGGATTGATCTTTTTTTTCCCTTTTTAATTTTAGAAAGCTTTCATATATATATATATATATATATATATATATATATATATATATATATATATATAAGGGTAGACTGGGCTCTTTAACCTTGGCTAGGTAAGCCGTCTAAGAGAAGGAAAACTCTGAATTCAAACTTGTTAAACTCCGCTTAAGAAATTGACTTTGGTGTGCATCCTGTTTGTGCAGAGGGGTTTGGTAAATATATATACACTGGTCCCCCCCCACATGAATGTTTTGATTGACTCTGATATTCTTCCCCACACACACACACACTATATTTTTCTTTACCCCACAAAATTCTTCTGGAAATATAAATTTAGCACACTTGATAAGGGTTTGGACATAAAAATACCGTATCAGCTAAGTAAGTATCTAACAATATATCTAGCTTAAAAGTCCTGAGGTTGAGTTCTATCCTTGTTCTCATAAAATTATACAATTTTGAAGTACAATTAGAATTAACTTTGTTCCCTTCCAATCAATAATCTGTTAAACTATAGAATCCTTATTTGGACAAGCTTAGGCCAAATCTAACATAGTAGTCACATGATTAAAATGACATATAAAAGAATAAAATTGAAGGTTTTTAATTCAAATCAAAGCAATTCCATTCAGGATATCTATAATATATACAGATCACTGTGTCTATATGGTTTATCTTTATTTGAATAAATTTGTTGGTAATTCAGAATTTTATTCCAATCTTTTTCAATAATTACCAATGGATGTCGTATTTTTATAAAGTTAAAAATGAGTCTGTTTCAGTTTTTTTAAACTCTTTTCATTTTGTCTAAATTTTTAATGGAATGTATGAAATGTTTTTAATGAAGTGGACAAGTTGAATGAAATTATTATTATTTATATTTTTTAAAAAAGTTAACAGGTTTAAGGTTTCTACCTTTCTGGACACAATGTTTATAAGGGACCCAAACACTTTCACAGTTATAGGATTCTGTGTAAGATTTGATGTTCTTAAAATTTATTAAATCTTTATTAATAAACCTTTTTCAAAGGGTTTCATCATCTTCGTCATATTTTTTTCCTAAACTTGAAAAGAAAATTTAAGATTTTTATAACATCACTGATAATATTCAATAATCTTTTTACACTAATTAAGAATTTATTATTTTTCTATTCAATTTTTCTTTTCTTCTTTTCTCTATTGGCCTTAAACAATTGATTTGTGGAACATGTTGTTTGATGCTTCAAATATAAGAAGAATTTGTTTTAACTTCAGACAAACCTTTTATTATTATTATTATTATTATCTATACTGAATTATTGACACTCGTAAACTGTCCTCAGTATAATCACTTAGTGGAGAGAAGTCTATTAGGTTCATCTGCAAGATCTACTGCTTTTACTTTAGCTTTTTCAATAAAATTGTATTTAAATATTTCTTCTAATTCTGAAAAGACATTCAATCTATAATGGCAACAGATGCTTTCATCTGTTTCTTGTTGTTTACTTTCCATTTTGAATATTTTTAATATGGACAGCTGGAATATTCACACCTGTTTTGTATTCTTGATGCAGTTTCTTTTTTTTCTTCTTTTTTTTATATTTATTATGAACTAGAAGCTGCAACCCGGCATTGCCTGGGTAGAAAGGGGGATAAAAAAAAAGTTAGTTTGCAGAAGAAAAAAAATGATGTTCAAAAGTGAAACTAAGTGATTAATTTTTAAACTCTCCATAAAAAATGTGTATAATGAAAAAAATCCGATTAAATAAACAATTGTTTATTACATACAATTGTTTAATGAAATATTTACTACAATTTTGAGTAAAAACATAGATTTAATTAAAATTTAATTATTGAATTTTTCTTTTTAATTTGTTATGCTATTTTTCAGTATGAAAAATTACCACATCAATATAATTCTTTTAAAGATTTGATAATTTTATATTTAATATTTGAACATTAAAAAAGAAACCCAATAATGAAAAAACTAAATTAACACAATTATTTTTTAAGCAATAGCTAACATGAAATAAATAAATAAATAAAAAGAAAAAAAAATGATTATAAGAGTTTTATAATTTGCCTGAAGCATTGTGTTTACATTGGTTTGGTGGTTGGTTTTGAAGGCTATCATAATGCAAGTGTAAAGAAAAATGATACAATACAACAGAATGGACAGAACCTAGCAGCAAGCTAACAGCTCTGGACCTTCAGAAATCTTCTGATGAAGAGATCTTTATCTCAAAATATTAAGAATAAATCAAAGGTAAACAAACAACATCAGTTCATTTTTCTTTACACTTGCATTGTGATAACCTTCAAAACTAACCACCAAAAAAAGATTGTTTTGGTCTTCCATAATTGATTTATTTATGTTTTAATGACAAATGCTGCCAATGACTTTCAATGCTGTTACTATTTAAATTTAAATTTTTTAGTATCTTCATGAATATAAATAAAATCTTCATTATTTTTGCACAAAAAGCAAGATCTTGTGATAGTGAATGTGTATATATTTACTTTGTCGTTAACTGTTTTATGTTTCTAGTTTCATCTGGACATACATGCATACATACCAACTGCCCTTTATATATGTATAAATAGATAGATAATCTTCAGAGCTTAAGGCAAATTCGTATTTATAAAATTGGTGTAGTAGTTTATAACTTCTTTTGGGGGTAGGGCAAACACTGAACATTGGCATTTTTGTCAAGGGAGTAAACTCTCTTTAGTGTTATAGGTATTTATATCTTTTGTCTTATTTAAAATTTTTCCTTTTTCTTTTCTTTTACTTTGAGTCATATTAATCTCTCTACCACCACCAAGTCTCCTTTCGCTTCTCTTTAGATTTTATTCTCCAGTGATTTCTTCTTTTATCCAATCAGTTGGTTGTGAATAGTCTTATACACTCCAGGAAGGGTTTAAAAATTTTTTTTTTTTTGTGTGTGCTACTCATGTGCTGAGTTGATGAGGGCCGGTATCAAACCAAGAACCTTGTAGACCCGGCAAATGTTCTACTGACTAAATCAAATTTATGAAAGATTGGTTTCCAAGGTGAGGATAGGAGTTCAAATTTTGTCAGAAGTTATTTTTATAAATTTCTAATTTTTACTCTATAGTCAAGAGTATTGTCCGATGAAACTAAAAAAATAAAACAATTAACAACAAAGTAAATATATATATATATATATATTATATATATAATATATATATATATTATATATATATATATATATCAAATATCACCAGTTCTTACTTTTTGCAAAAAATGAAGATTTGAATATTCAAAGATATTTAAAATTAAAATATACATAGAAATAGCATTGAAATTCTACTAAAAATGTCCAGCATTTGTTAATCTCAAAGGTAACAAATCAATGCACCAGAGTTCTCCCACTTTACCCAGGTGTCGCTGGGTAGCCACACTAATTTTTTTTATATAATTTACAAAAGTTCAAACGTTTTCAAATGGGTACATGTATTTGGCATGCAAATCATTTGTTTTACAATTTAGATGAAATATTTTTTTTTTCTTGAGAGTCTTTTAAATTTTGGAGTGTCTGACTAGTTTAACCTCTCACCTGTCTCTATTGTTTTACCTCCATTGACACAAAGTGATTGTGTCATTTTGAAATTCTCAATGAAAAGGATTATTATTATTATATTCAATGAATTTAACAATCCAGATATTTTTGTAGAATTCCATTTATTAAAACTTGGCAAATATTCAAATTTGTGTAATTATCCTCTTTTGTTTGAATAGAAAAGAATTTCTTTAGATACCATTCATAAAAATCCACACCTATAAAATACAATGTATATCCACATATATTTTGTGTGTGTAACTATTTTTCTACATCATCAGCAGAATCCACTATATGTAAAAATGGTTAGTGCCAAGTATCTAATAGTAGACTCTCTGCTAATGCAGTAGAAATAAAAAAATGTTTTTTGATGATGTAGCAGAAATAGGATTTTCTGTTGTTTTTTTATTTATTTAATAAATAAAGAGCCTAATTTATCTTTTAATATTCATCTCTTATACATATATAAAGGCCAGTTGGTTTGTATGTATGTCTTGAGAAAACTATGAAAATAAAACAATTAATGACAAAGTAAATATATACACATTAAATATCACTGGTCCTTGCTTTTTTGTGCAAAAAAAAAATGTGGCTAGAAATTAGAAAAATATTTTAATTTTTAAATGTTTTAATTTCTAAAATATCTTTGAATATAAATAATCAAATTCTTCAAAGATATTTAAGAATAAAATATCCATAGAAAATAGCATTAAACTTCTACTTAAAAATGTCCAGCATTTATAAATCTCAAAAGTAAACAAATCAAACACCAGGATTTCCCATTCCTCTACCCAGTCAACACTGGGTAGCCGCTTCTAGTTGAATATAAATAAGAAAATTCAAGGCCTATGTAAATTATTAGGTAGTCATGAGAGATAATATATATATATATATATAATATATATAATCTACAGTCATCAGGAAGATTAAGATGTTTACATCATTACAGTTTGTTAGTGATACCAGCATGATTTCTCATCATGTTTAGATTGACAGCCACAGATTCCAGTGACTCTCTCTTGCTGTCTCTCCCTATTGATCCTCACTTTTGGTACGTCCCCTTCACGACATTAGTATCCATACAAAGCTGACAATGTAGTCTCTACTGGTCACCCCAGTGGTCGATGTTCATCTTACTTGGGTTGGTTTGTTATGATAGGAGGTAAAGTGGCCGTACAGGCTGCTTTTTAGTGCGGTGGTGCTTTCTAGGATTTTGTTCGACAGCACACAGCATCCTTGTCGTTCCCATCTAGTTTTTTTCCAATTGTTTCATTAAAGCAATGTACAGCCATCACAATAGCACTGATACGGCTACCGCTTGGCCAAGATTATTGCTTTATCTTATTCAGAGAGATCGGATTTCCATAGTATGAATTATTAATGGTTCTATTTTCATAAGTTTACGACAGGTTAATGTATGAATTAGTCCCTATTATAAAATATAAATAATTTTAGTTTATCAAAAAGATTTTATCATTTATCTGTAAATGTGTGCGGAAACTTTCATTAAAAAAAAAAGTAAATATTTTTCTATAAATTCCTAAATGTGAAATTACCAATGAAAATGTTCATATTATTTGTCAAATAAAGAAATAGTTTATCTTTTAGAACCCTTTTTTATTATTTAACAAATAATACTTGTCAATGATCTCTTATTCTATGGGGAGGATTTATTCATTGTAAAGTTGTGATGCATAAAACTTTGTCAAACTCACCTGGATCTCAGTGATAATGTGGATGACTAATTAATTTATCTGGAAGTTTTAGACTCTAGGATTATTAGAAAATTTGTATGCAGGTGTATGACACTTACCTCCTATCACACAAACCATTCAAGTAAGACTCAAATCAGATAGGCCTTGAGAAGCAAGGACAAACTCATGATTGACATTTCTCCTGTGGAACCTACACATGGTCATACCAGTGTAGGCTGATCAGCAAAAAATCTACATGAATCTTAAGCTTCTGTGTGGATACTGGATACTGATAGATGACCTCCCAGGCTGTATTGACTGATAGGCGGAAAGGTGTCAAGAAAGATCATTGGATATCCATGCTGTCTTTGAGTGCAATCTTGATGTTATATTACATACTTTAGGACTCATTAATTTAGGCCGTGATTGGTTGATCCATTAAATACTTCTTATTAATATAAATATGAAATCTCATTTTTTTTTAACCTGTTATTATAAAACTATTATTTTTGATAGAATATTAACTGTCTTTGATAGTTATTTTCTGGTTGAACTATTTCATTTTTATGCTATATAATAAACACATGGTGGTTGAATATAGGGTTGATGTTAATACAGTTTAAGTGACAATCATTTCTAGGTTGTAGGTTCAATCCTGGCCTAAGGAAACATAGAATAATTAACAACAACATAGAATAATTACATAAGCTTAACACTTGGCTCCCTTGTCATTGGTTACAGAATGAGATAGTCTATTCCTCCATGCGATTGAACGTTAAAAGGGTTTGGTTCAAAGTTTCCATGAAGGCTCCTTGATTACGGACAAGAAACAACCTGAGTAAGCCGGATGGGACCACCTTGTGCCGAAACATGTATTATAACAATAAAGATGAGGACCAATGTCCAAAAACTCACATTTTTATCAACTATTTGCTTTTCTATTATATTTTCTCCTTTAATGAGTTGTTAATTTCTAATTTAACCAAATCACTTTGAAAATTTTTGATCCACACTTACAACAACTACAAGTATAATTCTGTTTTTAAAAGAAACATATTTCGTTAACTGAGAGGAACAAAGTTAAATAGCTAAACTTTTTTTACTTAAGGATTTATTTCTATTTGGATGTGACTGGCTTTTGTGATCAATAGTTTGTAGATTCTCTGACAAAAAACTATTAAGTCCAATTGGGTTTGATGTCATCACTGGCTGCTGCTGCATACAATTAGGTGACCTTGTGCTACAATGTGCTGAATATTTATCAGCCTTAGTTAAATATCAATAACCATTTCTAAATTCATAAAATAAAAAAGGCAGTCATAAAGTTGTGTGGAAGTTAAACAGATTGGTCAGAAAATAAATTCTTTTCTTCTTTGTTTATTTTTTTAAAAACACATTTCACTGTAGCATTTAATTTTTTCTATTTAAGATTAAACGAAAGTAACTTGGGTTCTTTCTTTTCTTTTCTTTACTTTCTTTTTTCTTTTTCGTTTTTTATTTTTAAAATAAAACATTTGATAAATTTGGATTGTGAACGACAGCATTTTATTAAGAAAATTTTTTATTGGACATATCAGAAAAAAAAAATATCTTCCTTCTAATTATTTATTTATTATTATTTTGTGGGTTTCAATACTATTTAGAGAATTATTCAAGCAGTTAATTTTATCTCTGCAAACACGTTAAAAATTTCATAGCTCAATTATCATCATAAAAAAAATACTTAGAATATAAAATGTTCTGTGACTGTTTTATGATATTGTAGATTGTTTATTTTATTTGGATCAGCCATCGATTATCATAAATGTTCTGAGTAAATAGAATGTTGTCTCTAACAGATATATTATGTTTAACTCTTCCATTTATACATTCAGTTTTATGAAGTGATGACTGTGTGTTGTCTAATCCAGACTTTTATTAAACATCAATGAATTATAAGATTATATTTCCACTGACCTATTTTGTTTGTAATCATTTAGTCATTTCTCAAGTTGATATAACTTGAGAAATTACTTAACAAATGGAAATTTATTAGTGTAGTGATCAGGGAAATTGGTAGTGTGGTCACAAAGTCTACCTGTTTGGTATATATAGAATATGTATGATCATTCAAATAAAATGTGTGTAAGAAAAAATTGATTTTTTCTGCATTTTGATTGATGAATTTTTTTAACTCAATCCTTGATTTTATAAGACTGTCAATATTACCAACTTGTTCTTAGCCACTGTCATAAGTTTGTGGGGACTCATTTTCTATTAATATAATAATAATATAATTTATTGTGTTACAGTTGCTCAGGTTGCAACCACAACTCACATATAGCTCATGTCAAAGTTACACAGAATAATGTTGTGTCAGAACATGAACAGTTCTACAGTAACAATGTGTGGTGCATGTGTATGTGGAGAGTTGCAGCAGGTATGTGTTGGCGGATTACAGGAAGCATGGAGGGCTTTTGAAGATTCAGTGCTCCGCAGCCTACAACAGATGCAGGCAGTTTATTCGATATGGCTCCGCAATTCTGAGCGTGAAAAAAATGTTCCGAAAAGTCACGTGAACAGTCTGTTTTCTGTACTTGTAGCATGCCCATGTGGTTATTGGTAGAGATGGAGATCAAAAAAGGTCTCAAGATTGCTGTTGTTTTCTTGTGGATTTCTTAAAAATCATTTTTTTTTCTGTTTCCTTTTTTATTTGTTACCACTTTAACTATTTACTTTTAAACTTTTTGCTTTTTCATTAAGGAAAATAAAAAAAGAAGTGTAAGGACTGGTTTCAATAAGCAGATAATGTCTAGTTTATTTATTTTTTTTTAAAGAAAAGATTTTTGATGACTTGAACAGTTGTTAATTTTAATTTTTATTTTTTTGTCGATATTATTAGGAGGAACCACATATCAAGACTTATTTAAAAATTCTGAAATTTTTCAAGAAATAAACAAAGAAGAATAGTACTCACTTGATGAAAGACATCTTTCAATTGCAGATTATCACTAAAGTTTTCCAGAATATATCAACTTTGTGCTGTTCACTCTGTAAATCGAACAAAAAAAATAAAATTAAAATTACAAAAACTGCTCCAATGCAAAAAATACTGTCTTTAAAAAAATAAAATAAAATAGAAATTTGTCATCAATAATAATAGAGCAAATGAATAACGTAAAATTTTAAAAGTAAATAGTTCTCAAGTGTAGGTAACAATAAAAAAGGGATGGAAACAGAAAAAAATATTTTTTAAGAAATCCCAAAAGAAAAAACAACAGCAATCTTGAGCACCTTTTTGATCTCCATTCTTCTCCAATACACGATGGGCATGCCCTACAAATGTCAGAAAACAGTCACTGTTCACGTGACTTTCGTAAACATTTTCACGCCATAACATATAAAAAATCGCATCTGTGTAGCTCCGGAAGCATCTGATCTTTCCTCAAAGCCTCCAGGTCTTCCTGTAGTCGCCAACCAACTATACCTTGATGCCACTCCACATACACTATGCACACAACATACATGCATATTACTTACTTGTGACTGTTCATGTTCCTGACAACCATTATCTCTGATGACTGATCATGAGACTTGATGATGTTGTGGTTGCACTGAAGCATGTACACAATAAAATTTATATTAATTATTATTATTATAGAAAATGCTAGTCCCAACAAACTTTATGAAAGTGGCTAGAAACAGTTTGGTTAATATTGCAGTCCTTATAAAATCAGGATTGTAAAAAATTTCCATCCAATCAAAATGTCAGAAAAATCAATTTTGTGCTTACACATTTTATGATGATTTCCTAATATTCTTATATATAAAAAAGGTTAGACTTTGTGACCACTCACTCAATTTTCCTGTCACTACCAATATATAAAAATTTTACCATTTGTTAAGTAATTTCTCAAGTTATATTCACTTAGAGAAATGACTAAAATGGATATCTACCATAGTAGTGAAATAAGATCTTATAATTCATTGTGTTATGAGTAATACGAAGACGAGAAATCTCAGTAATCACTTCATATAAAAACTGAATGTATTAAATGGAAAAGGTTAAATCATAATTATCTGTTAGAAGACAAACATTCTATTTCTACTCAAACATTTATGTAATGATGGCTGATCAAATAAATTATAAAATAAGGCTAACAATTTCATAAAAACATCACCCATGAACATTTTATTTCAAGTATTTTTTATATGATAATTGAAGCTAATGAAATTTTTACGTGTGTTTCAGAGTAATTATTAACTGCTTGAAATAAATCCTTTCTAAATAATATTGAAACCCCACATATAAATAATAAATAAATTAAATAAAATTAGGGTGAAGATATTTTTTTTTTCTTTATGAATAATGGTCCAATAAAAAATTTCTTTTTAAAATGTGCTGTCGTTTCACAGGCCAATTTAATCAATGTTTTATTTTTAAAAAATAAAAAAAACTAAAAAGAAATAAAGAAAAGAAAGATAAGAAAAAGAAAGAAAATAACCCAAGTTCTTTCGTTTATCTTAATGATATTATAAATTATGCTACAGTGAATATTTGTGTTTAAAAAAAAAATAAACAGATAAGAAAGAAAGTTATTTTCTTGCAATCTGCTTTATAATACAACTTATGAACTGCCTTTTTTTTTAATTGATTTAGAAAATTTGGTTTATTTGATATTACTAAGCTGAATAAATATTTTCAGCCATTGTGCATCTTATGTACGGTCACCAATTGTAAATCAGCGCAGCTAGTTGATTTGACATTCAAACCAATTGGACTTAATAGTTTTGTCAGAGGGATCTTACAAACTATTGATTCCAAATAAAGCAGTCTCACATCCAATAGAAAATAAATCACTTAAGTAAAAAAAGTTTAGCATTTATTTTGTTCCTCTCAGTTAAGAATTATGTTTCTTTTAAAAATCAGAATTATACTTGTTGTGTTTTAAGGTGTGGATCAATAATTTCAAGTGATTGGTTAAATTAAAATTAACAACTCATTAAAGATAAATATATAGAAAAGGCAAATAAGTTGATAAAATTGATTATTTGGACTATTGTCCTCATCTTATTGTTAGAATACATGTTTCGCCAAGGTGTCTCCGGCCTTCTTCAGGTGTTTCTTGGCGTAATCAGGAGCTCATGGGCAACTTTGAACAAACCTTTATTCAATCCATGGCGGATTAGATCTATCTCATTCTGTAACCATGGACATGTGGAACAAGTGTTAAGCTATGTTAATTATTCTATGTTGTTGTTAATTATTTCTATGATTATCCTGGCAGGATTGAACCTACACCTAGATAATGATTTGTCACTTAAAACGTGTTGTATTAACTCAACCCTTAATTCAACACACCTATGTGTTTATTATAAGCATAAAATGAATATTTCAACAGAAAAATACTATCAAGAAAAGTTTAATATTCTATCAAAATAATAGTTATATAACAGGTTATAAAAAAAAAAATGAGATTTCATTTTTATAGAAGTATTTATGGATCAACATCAACCCCAAAAATTAATGTTCCTAAAAGTTCACTTGATATATATTCATCAAGTCTGCACTGGACAGCGATGGATATCCATGACTCTTTCTTGAACTTCTCCTCTATGCTCTGAGTCATCACCCCTGTGAGGTCATCTTATCAGTATCCAGTATTCCACACAGAAGCAATTCATGTATATTTTTGTGATCAGCCTACACTGGATATGACATGTTTGTATGGTGTCCACAGTTTGAGTAATGTCATCATGAGTTTGTCCTTGCTTCTCAAGCCATCTTGTTTGCTTTACTGAATGGTTTGTGTGGTTTGTGATAGGAGGGTAAGTGGTCATACACCTGCATACATTTATCTAAATAATCCCTAGAGTCTAACTTCCAGTAAATCTCACCATCAGTCATCCACATTCCAAATTGAAAGTCCAAAAGGATAAAAGAGTTTGACAAGTTTATGCATCCCAACTTTACAATGAATAATCCTCCCATAGTATATATATCATTGACAAGTTTTAGGTATTTTGTTAAATCATAAAAAAGTGTTTCATAAAAGATAAACTGTTCTTTTTATTTTTGACAAAATAAATATGAACATATTTTCATTGAAATTTCTACATTCAATTTATAGAAAATATTACTTTTTTTTAATGAAAGTTTCCGCATTTACTGATAATGATAAAATTCTTTTTGATTAAAACTAAAATTATTTTTTTATTTTAATAGGGTTATTCATACATTATACCTGTCCCTTAACTTATGAAAATAGAAACATTAATAATTCATCCTATGGAAATCCGACTCCTGATAGAAAAGCAATTAATTCTTCCAGCGTAAAGTCCGTATCAGTGTCTATTGTATGGCGTACCACTTTGAACTTTAATGAAACATTGAAAAAATAACTAGATGGGAACCGACAAGGATGCTGTGTGCTGTACTGAAACAAATCTAGATAGCACCACCCCACCTAAAATGCAGCTGTACGCCCATTACCTCCTATCATACAAACCACCCAGAGTAAGATAACATAAGACACACGTGGGGGACCAGTTAGAGATTTACATTGATTCAGCTTTGTATGCTTGATACTAGGATGTCCTGTGAAGGGGACGTACAAAAGTGTGAGGATCAATAGGTGAGAGACAGCAAGATGAGCGTCATGGGAATCTGTGCTGTCAATCTAACATGATGATGAAATCATGACTATATCACTAACTAAACTGTTATGATGTAAACATTCTTAATCTCCTGATGACTGTAGAATTATATATATAAGGTTAATATATATATATATATATATCTCTCATGACTACCTAATAATTTACATAGGCCTTAAATTTTCTTATTTTATATTCAATAGAAGCGGCTACCCAGTGTTGACTGGGTTTAGAGGAAGGGAAATCCTGTGTATTGATTGTACTTTTGAGATTTATAATGCTGGACATTTAAGTAGAAGTTTTAATTGCTATTTCTTATGATATTTTAATTCTTAAATTCTTTGAGATTTGATTTATTTATATTCTCAAAAGATTATTAGAAATTAAATACATTAAAATTAAATATTTTTCTAATTTCTAGCCACATTTTTTTGCTACAAAAAGCAAGACCAGTGAATTTATGTGTATATATATTTACTTGTCAATTAATTTGTTTTATTTCATAGTTTCATCAAGACATACAACAACCAACTGGCCTTTATATATGTATAGAGATGATATTAAAAGATAAATGTAGGCTCTTTTATTTTTAAATAAATAAAAAAATACAACAGAAATCCTATTTCTGCTACTATCATTCAAAAAAACATTTTTTTTTATTTCACGCATAGCATGAAGAGTCTACTATATAGGATACTTGCGCCACTAAACATTTTTATCATAAGTGCGTATTCTGCTGACTGATGTAGAAAAATAGTTACACACACAAATATCTATGTGGAATACATTGTATTTTATAGTGGTGGATTTTTATGCTAAGTATCTAAGAAATTCTTTTTCTATTCAAACCAAAAGAGGATAATTACACAAATTGAATTATTTGCAAGTTTAATAAATGGAATTCTAACAAAAATATCTGGATTGTTAAATTCATGAAATATAATAATAATAACCTTTCATTGAGATTTCAAAAATGACACAATCTACTTTGTGTCAATGGAGGTAAAACAATAGAGACAGGTAGAGGTGTTAACACTAGTCAGACACTCCAGAAATTTAAATGACTCTCAGAAAAAAAAAATTAACATCTAATTGTAAATACAAATGATTTTGCATGTGCCAAAATACATGTACCCATTTGTGGAAAACGATTTAAGAAACTTTTGTAAAATTAATAAAAAAAATTTAGTGTGGCTAATCAGCGAACCTGGGTAAAGTGGAAACTCTGGTGCATTGATTTGTTTACTCCTTGAGGATTTAACAAATGCTGGACATTTTTAAGTAGAATTTCTCAATGCTTATTTCATGTAATTTTATTTAATAATTTTGGAATATAAATCAATCTTACATAATTTTGCACCAAAAAAGTAAAACTGGTATATTTGATAATATATAATATATATATATATATAAATATTATATATTATATATATATATTATTATTATATTTTATTATTATTATATTTACTTGTCGTTATGTTTTTTATTTTTTAGTTTCATTCCGGACAATACTCTTGACTATAGGTTAAAAATTAGATATTTATTAAAAATACACTTTCTGACAAAATGAACTCCTATCCCTCACTTGGAAACAATTCTTTCATAAATTTGATTTTAGTCAGTAGACATTTGCCTAGGGTCTCAGGTTCTTGGGTTTGATACCGCCTCTCAACCAGACATGATAGCACACACAAAAAAAAAAAATTTTTAACCCTTCTCTGGGGTGGTTATAAGGACTATTCACAACAACTGATTATGGATAAAAGAAGAAATCACTGAGAGATTATAAAATCTTAAGAGAAGCGAAAGGAGACTCGGTGTTGAGGTAGAGAGATTAATATGACTCTCCAAAAGTAAAAAGAAGAAAACGGAAAAATTTTTAAATAGACCAAAAGATATAAATACTCGTATAACACTAAGAGAGTTTACTCCCTTTGACAAAAAAATGCTCAATGTTCAGTTTGCCCTACCCCCAAAAGAAGTTATAAAACGATACACATTTTTATAGAATACGAATATGCCTTAAGCGCTCTGAAGATTATCTATCTTATTCTATACATATATAAAGGGCAGTTGGTATGTATGCGATGTATGTCCAGATGAAACTAGAACATAAAACAGTAACGGACATAAGTAAAATATACACATTCACTATCACAAGATCTTGCTTGTTGTGCAAAAAATAATGAAGATTTTTATTGTATATTCATGAAGATACTAAAAAATTAATTTAAATAGTAACAGCATTGAAAGTCTATTGGCTAGCATTTGTCATTAAACATAATATAATATCAATTATGAAGTACCAAACAATCTTTTTTTGGTGGTTAGTTATGAAGGGGTATCACAATGCAAGTGTAAGAAAAATGATATGATGTGTTTGTTACCTTTGATTTATTCTAATTATTTTGGATAAAGATCTCTTCATCAGAAGATTTGTCTGGGAGTCCAGAGCTGTTAGCTTGCTGCTAGGTTCTGTCCATTCTGTTTGATTTGTATCATTTTTCTTACACTTTGCAGATTATGATAGCCTTCAAAACCAATCACAACCAATGTAAACACAATGCTTCAGGGCAAATTATATTATAACTTCTTATAACATTTTTTTTTCTTTTTATTATTTATTATTTCATGTTAGCTATTGCTTAAAATAATAATTGTTGTTATTTAGTTTTTTCATTATGGTTCTTTTTAATGTTCAAATATTAAATAATATATAATTATCAATCTTTAAAGAATTATATTTGATGTGGAATTTTTCATACTGATAATAAGCATTAACAAATTAAAAGAGAAAAAATTCAATAATTAAATTTAATATTAAATCTATGTTTTACTCTCAAAATTGAGTAAATATTTCAAACAATTGTATTAAAAACATTGTTTTTAATCGGATTTTTTTCATTTATACAAAATTTTTTATGGAGAGTTAAAAATTAATCACTTAGTTTCACTTTGAACATCATTTTTTTCTTCTGCAAACTAACTTTTTTTTTATCCCCCTTCTACCCAGGCAATGCCCGTTGCACTTCTAGTTCATAATAAATATAAAAAAAGAAGAAAAAAAAAAAGAAAACTGCAGTCAAGAATACAAAAAACGGTTGTGAATATTCATAGCTGTCCATTATTAACAAATATTCAAAATGTGAAAGTAACAACAGAATGAGAACAGATGAAGATTTTGCCATTAGGATGCATTGATATTTTCTTTTCAGAATTAGAAGAATATTTAAATTACAATTTATTGAAAAAGCTAAAGTAAAAGCAGTAGATCTTGAGATGAACCTAATAGATTCTCTCTACTATAGTGATTATACTGAGGACAGTTACGAGTTCAAAATTCAATAGATAATAATAAATAATAATAATAAAGTTTTGTCTGAAGTTAAAACAAATCTCTTATATTTGAAGCATACATAACAAAACATGTTCCACAAATCAATTTGTTTAGGCAATAGAAGAAAAAGAAAGAAAAGAAAAATTTGAATAGTGAAAAATAATAAATCTTAATAGTTAAAAGATATTGAATTATTATCTATGATGTTATTAAAATCTTTAATTTTCTTTTTCAGTTTAGGAAAAAAATTATTGACGAAGATGATGAAACCTTTTTGGAAAAAGGTTTATAATAAAGATTTAATAAATTTTGTGAAGAATCATCATATCTTACACAGAATTCCTTATAACTGTGGAAGTGTTTGGGTCGCCTTATAAAACTTGTGTCAGATAGTAGAAACCTTAAACTGTTAACTTTTAAAAAAATTATTATAATTAATAATTTCATTCAACTGTTTCCACTCATTAAAAAACATTTCATACTATTTCCAT
>CM042156.1:33953609-33991545 GCA_023376005.1 Doryteuthis pealeii
TTACCAGTTGCTGTTGTCCAAAACCACGCAGTGTAGACTGACTGACTTCATAAGTAGTATTGATATGAAGAGCTGTTTCATTGAACAGAAATGGACAATGAGCTTAGATGAATTTGATAACCAGTGAAACTAAAGACATTTTTCAATATCGTTACCGAGAGAATGAAATAATACTGACTGAATTATTCTGGTTTTAACAATGGGAACTCAGTCATTACCTAGATGACGTCTGCCTACAGTTGATGAAATAGCACACTACACATGCCTGCACCTGATACACTACAGTCCAATTCCTTTGAGTCAAAGAGACTACGAATGTGGAATTGTTAATCTCTACTTACTTTTTATAGTATACCGTATTATTCGTGGCTGTACCCAGGTTTGCTAGCTATCTTCTTGCTTATTATGATTTTCTTTTACTAGGTTGTCTATCTTAACTTGTATTCTTCTCTCTGAGCTGCTATCTTCTAGCTTGCTTTTTAGGCTGGTCTCTGTCGCTCTATCTCTACTGATTTGTTTGTCAGTTTTCTTAACAACACAAGCACTTTTTTTGACTTATATTATAGTTCCCGGAATTTATGGGAAGTGTCGTCCGGTCTCCTCGCCTCCCAGATTGCTACCGTACTATTAATAACGGTCCCCGCTATGTCGCTCGCCCAGGTACTGAAAAGAAACAACCAACTTTAGGAGCGTTAAATGTATTTTAGAGGGGGCGGCGTTCTCTCTTTTGATATAAACCATATGGGAAGATGGGATGGATAGATAATATAAAAACAAAGTACAAAAAATGAACAAATGAAGAAGATAGATAATCCATCTTCATATCTAAATAAGAATTACGACAAATTTCTATAAATAAACAAGATTACGACCAATTTCAATTAAATGAAAATTCAAACAAATACGATAATAAACTTTACGACAAAAAAAGAGAAGCCCCCTCTAAAAACATTTAACACCCTAAGTTGGTTGTTTTCTTTCAAGTAACACCACTGGACACATAGCAGGGACATTATTTTTGATAATCACCGGGTAAACAATTTCTGAGGCAGGAGACCGGGAAGCACTTCCTCATTAAATTACCTTAGTTTCTTTATGATTCAGATCCAATCAGGCGGTTGAAAACTTAGCCAATTGAACGAGTGACATCATTACATTCATCTTGTTCAACAGTTAGCCGAAGTCTGATTTCTCTTGGCTCACTTCACACCTTCACTCTCTGAATGGAAGTGTAGGTCAAAACAGGGCTATGGGATGTCCATCATCCCTCCTGTATCTTTCCATTAACCGTTATTTTAAATCTATCTACTTCATAATTAACAGGCTACCCATCAATTATGTAACATAATGTCCATGATTACAGATTCCTCATGGCAAAAACTTTTTGAGTTCAACTACTTTGACTATCTTGTCGCTGTCAATTACTCTCAAACCTTTTAAGAATTATAAATCAGTGTTGGTCTTTGTATGTTGTTGAATTGAATTGTATATATCATTAATTGACTTGTCTTATTTTCCTACTGAATTTCTGTGTTGGTTACTCTCTTTTAGGTAACCAAGTTTTAGGAGGACACTACCATTTCAGCTATCATCTTTGAGTTGAAGGCACATTCTGTGAGATACAGAATTCCGTATCAGCAGATCATTTCCGATGTTGGCACCCGTTTTCATTATTCAGTTTCTCTTAAAAAGAGTGAAATTTGGACACTTCATGGCAAGAGAATCAGCAAACAAATGCCAAAGCCAAATCTTCAGTTAAGAATGTAAAAAGACACCCACACTGTGACCCACTTTTTGCCCAGCTAGACTTACAAAATACCCCCAACTCAAGAAATGACTAATAAATCACTGTACACTCTCACTACTACCCATGAGCAGCAATCTTCTAAAACCAAGGCTTTAAGTCAGGGTTGGGGGTGGTTGTGGGGTGATAAGATTCTACACAAACAGAAAGTCCAAGGCAGACTACATGATCATCATGCACATGATCTGTGTTAAATGAAGACTACAATGCACCTATAAAAGAAAGGTGTTATAAATCATTGTTTGGACGAATGGGATCATATGAACAACAGGATGTATTGATACAACAGATATTATCTGTATTAAATGTCACTAGCAGGACCTGTGGATATACCATAGGATATGTTTACTTTAGAGCTACTGCTAAATAGTTCAATATGTAAAAAGTATAAAAATCTTTATATAATAATATTTAACTCTTTCTCGCTCTTTTCTTTCTTTCATTCTTTTCATCTTTTCATTATGTTCAATTGAAACAGATTAGCTTCATCACTTCTATGTGCTCACCCCCTTTCTCAGTCTTTCTCCTACTCTTTCTTTCTTATTATATTTTTTCTGTGTAGCATGTCCTTTTTCTTCTTTTTCTTTATAATAAAATTGAATGGTCAATTATTTAGCTGAGGTGACGACACTCATAACAAATATGAATTCGTCAGATAAACAACACCAGATAATCAAGATTTACATTTTTGTATTTCATCTTGGAGGATTTAGATGGTCTCATTTTTAACCAGAGGGTGTTGCAAGATGATAACGGTCATGCAATTAAAGAACACAAGTATTAATTAAAGGTCATTGGTGCCAAACCACAGATGGTGGACACACACACTCTGAAATAATCAACCGCCCCACCCACTTTAGATGTCACTCTAGTTCCCACTTGCAGGATGCACAGGTACTACAGAGTATCTTGCTGTTTAGAGTAGCATTTTCACTGCCTGTAGTTATCCTATTGTCCAGGGAGACTAATTAGGTAGAATCCTCACCCTCATTGGAAAAGAGGTTAAGCACCATCATAGTTGAGTGATTTGTCTAAAATGACCCTATTGTCCTATAATGTCAATATTAACTCTTAACATCCTGTTGAGAATTTTTCTAAGTCCAGAGCCCCATTCCTATAAGATTTATAAAAAAATGTCTAAAAATGTCCTTTTCTTTTAAAGTTACCTGTTATTTCCCTTAAATCAAAGACTTCTAAATATGTTTCGTATTACATTTAAACAAAAGCTATCATTTTGGGCAGATTAGGAAAACGAATGTGACTTTCTGGACGGGTGGAATGAGGCAGTATAGGATGTTAAGAGTTTAAAAAAAAAAAATCAACCTCCTTGAAAGCAGAAAAGGCAAGATTTTCCATTGAAATTCTTTTTATGCTATTTTAAAACTGAGAATTTTGTAGAATTTTAATTTTATTGAAATGACAGTGGGATATACATTAGGTTTTAAAATGCAAATATTCGGTAACTTAAAAAAATTTTGATTTGGTTTCTTTTTTTTTTAATGGCATATCAACTTTTAGAGGTTATTTAGTGGTACTATTTAACCTATTGATATTGGAATAAGGAGGCTCATGCCTTTCCCAAGGGTATTAGTCTGAAAGTGAATGTAATAGTGCCGGGTGGAATGAGGCGGTATAGGATGTTAAGAGTTTTAAGAAGAATGAACTTCATCTATAAAAGGGGAGAAGGTTATATTATAATTTAATATATACTTTCTATAAGGGTGCAGTTCAATATAATAGCCCCACCTCCACCACTTCTCCTTGCTTATCTGAATAAGAGAAGAAGAATTAATACGTTGTTGTCTTTCATTCATGTTAGACATAGTGAATGAATTCAAACTGGTAATAACATGGCTAGCCATTATTTCTCATTTGCACATTGTCTCTTCTTAATCCCTTGAAGAGATTTAAGCTATGAGACCCAAAATTAAAAAATATGTTTATATATATATATATATTAGTTTATATAAAGGAAGTAGAAAGTTTTAAAAACTTGGAAATATTTCTCCTGGAGAAAAATTGACATTAGTCTTTTAAAAATTATCATCCACTTGTCAGATTTATTTAAAAACTAAAATTTTGTATTATTTGGATTTTTTTCGGACTATTGTCCTCATCTTTATTGTTATATACATGTTTTGTCCAATGTGCTCTCTGGCCTTCTTCAAATGTTTCTCTTCTCACTTGGGAACCTTCTCTTCTCACTCGGGAACCCTCTTGTCAAACTTGGGAGTTTTCATGTCGAAATCAGGAGTCTTCATTGAATTTCAAACCAAACCATTTATTTAATCCATTGGGGTAAATTGTTTCCATTCTGTTAACCATGACCAGGTACAAGTGTTAAGTTAAGTATTCTATGTTATTCAGATAAAATTCAGACAAATAAAAACTGAAAGTTTTCAAATTTCATACACTCTCATGATTTAAATATTTGTTAGTTGACTTTAACAAAGCAAAACAAATATCATTTAATTAAAGGAAAATTTACAGAAAAGGGGGTGGTACCAAAAAGAGTTTTTTTTAAGACTCTTAATTGTTTTAATAAAGTCCTTCATTTCGGGTCATAATGTTTGAGTTGAGGCATACAGGAAGATGGATCCATCTGCAATAGGATAAAAATACTTTTTAAAGAAATTAATTTCCATAAATTATTAAATTTCTAAGGCTTTTATTTCTATCCAAATCTTAAGCTCTGACCCGGAGTGGCAGTACTTGTTAGGGTCCCATCTATGGGTTAAATAGAAATAAATGAGTTTTAAAAAATTGAAGAATGAATCAAACAAAATGTCTTCAGCATAAAATAGCCCAACAAGGGTTGACATGCTGTAAAATCCAACCAACCAACCAAATCTTAAAGTATACTCTTCAGTTTATCTTACTAGACAGAGAAATGATAATCACAACAAATCTCCTTTCTCTTGATGTAATAGGATTTTTTTTAAAAATTGAAATCTCAAATTTGTTAGCCAATATTTACATCAGATTAAACAATTTTTGTTTTGTTTAAATGTGTTCTTAGTCTACATGAGAAATTTAAATCCAGCAATTTTTAAGCTTTTAATGTTTTTAATATAAATGTTATTCTCCAAAATGGTAGGCTCCATTAATTCTATGCTTTACTCATCTCTTCAAAATCTGTAACCACCATAAAAATGATTGTTTAATTTGTTTAGATATGTTATTAAAGGTTTATAGTAGTTGATAGAGTAGATTGAGAAAAAGATTTTAAATTTTTATACACTGATGAATTGTTTCTCAAACATTTATCTGAATGTATTCAAAGTTAGCAACTTGAAGTTAACCATCTATCTATCTATCTATCCATATATAAAGGGCTGTTGTGTGTATCTGTATGTCTGGAGGAAACTTCAAAAATAAAACAATTAACGACAAAGTAAATATATATATATATATATTATACACATTAAATATCACCAGGGCTTGGTTTGTGAGCAAAAATGATGAAGATTTTATTTATATTTATTTATATTTGGGAAGATATTTAAAAATTCAAATTTGAAAAGTAACAGTCATTTGCATGTTATTTTGTTTATCTTTTTTCTTGTATGTTTTTTTTTTTTTTTTTGCTATGAAATATAATATTGATTGATTGAATTAATTGCATCATTTGTATCTTTTTTTTAAATTTTTTAAATTGAATGGAAATTTCTTACTATATTGTTATATATTTCCATGGGGATTTTTAGGGTGCAACCAGCGAGGACCTCACTCGCAATAAGTAATAATGGATCTGTGAGACTAACTTTTAAAAAATCCTCCCTCTACCCAGGCGACGCCGGGTAGCCACTTCTAGTTATCTTATTAAAAGTTGGAACTTAGAAAAAATAATCTTATCATCACCACCATAACTCATAAGCTTTGGTTTTTAGTTACAATCTTGGGACATGATCTGTTAAACAAGACTAGTATAAACTCTTGTTTTGTTTTTTTTACTCTTAGTTATGGTAAAAAACTAAATGGGTAAAAAAAATTGAGGAAAAGTGATTATTTTGTGCTAATCTTCTAGACGAAAAGGGTTAATCTGTCTGTTTTAAGAATTAGCCTACAGAATCCTGACTTTTACTTGGATTTAACATTGGCATTGGCATCAGTTGTAAATCTGCAACTATCTTGACCATTAGGCAGATTGCAATCATCTTTCTATTTATTTATTAGGGTGTAGTTTAAAATTTTGTAATATTTTGTTTTCAATAATCTTTCAAGAGAGCTATTGTTATTTAATATTGATGGGCCACCATGCATAGAGCTTCCTTTTTCAATCTGTATGCGATCTTCAGTTGTCTCTTCTTTGCAGATGTGTTCACAACTAATATTGATATTTTAGAATTTGGTTTTCAGTGAAATTCAAAGTTAACAATAAGTAAACATAAGTTATTGTTTGCAAAAAGAATAAATTTTAACTGACTGATCAATTCAGTAACTGCTGAGGTTTGCTAAATGTTTCTCATCTGAATAGGATTGATCTTTTTTTTCCTTTTTTTTTAGAAAGCTTTCATATATATATATATATATATATATATATATATATATATATATATATAAGGGTAGACTGGGCTCTTTAACCTTGGCTAGGTAAGCCGTCTAAGAGAAAGAAAACTCTGAATTCAAACTTGTTAAACTCCGCTTAAGAAATTGACTTTTTGTTGCATCCTGCTTGTGCAGAGGAGTTTGGTAAATATATATACACTGCCCCCTCCTGAATGTGTTGATTGACTCTGATATTTCTAACCCCCCCCCCACACACACACACACAATATTTCTTTACTCCACAAACTCTTCTGGAAATATAAATTTAGCACACTTGATAAGGGTTTAAAAGCCCTGAGGTTGAGTTTTATCCTTGTTCTCTTAAGATTATACAATTTTGAAGTACAATTAGAATTAACTTTGTTCCCTTCCAATCAATAATCTGTTAAACTAGAGAATCCTTATTTGAACAAGCTTAGGCCAAATCTAACATAGTAGTCACATGATTAAAATGACATATAAAATAATAAAATTGAAGGTTTTTAATTCAAATCAAAGCAATTCCATTCAGGATATATATAATATATACAGATCACTGTGTCTATATGGTTTATCTTTATTTGAATAAATTTGTTGGTAATTTAGAATTTTCTTCCAATCTTTTTCAATAATTACCAATGGATGTTGTATTTATATAAAGTTAAAGTTTTAATGAGTCTGTTTCAGTATTTTAAAACTCTTTTCATTTTGTCTAAATTTTTAATGGAATGTATGAAATGCTTTTAATGAAGTGGACAAAAGTTGAATGAAATTATTATTATTATATTTAAAAAAAAAAAGTTAACAGGTTTAAGGTTTCTACCTTTCTGGACACAATGTTTATAAGGGACCCAAACACTTTCACAGTTATAGGATTCTGTGTAAGATTTGATGTTGATAAACTCAAATAGTTAAAAAAAAAAACAAAAAAACTTGAAGTTTTCTTCTTTAACTTAAAATTTATTAAATCTTTATTAATAAACCTTTTTCAAAGGGTTTCATCATCTTCATCATATTTTTTTTCCTAAACTTGAAAAAGAAAATTTAAGATTTTTATAACGTCACTGATATTATTCAATAATCTTTTACACTAATTAAGAATTTATTATTTTTCTATTCAATTTTTTGTTTTCTTTTCTGGCCTTAAACAATTGATTTGTGGAACATGTTGTTTGATGCTTCAAATATAAGAAGAATTTGTTTTAACTTCAGACAAACCTTTTATTTTTATTATTATTATTATCTATACTGAATTATTGACACTTGTAAACTGTCCTCAGTATAATCACTTAGTGGAGAGAAGTCTATTAGGTTCATCTGCAAGATCTGTTGCTTTTACTTTAGCTTTTTCAATAAAATTGTATTTAAATATTCTTCTAATTCTGAAAAGACATTCAATCTATAATGGCAACAGATGCTTTTATCTGTTCTCTTGTTGTTTACTTTCCATTTTGAATATTTTTAATATGGACAGCTGGAATATTCACACCTGTTTTGTATTCTTGATGCAGTTTCTTTTTTTTCTTTTTTTTTTTTTTTTTAATATTTATTATGAACTAGAAGCTGCAACCCGGCATTGCCTGGGTAGAAAGGGGGATAAAAAAAAAAGTTAGTTTGCAGAAGAAAAAAAATGATGTTCAAAAGTGAAACTAAGTGATTAATTTTTAAAACTCTCCATAAAAAATGTGTATAATGAAAAAAATCCGATTAAATAAACAATTGTTTATTACATACAATTGTTTAATGAAATATTTACTACAATTTGAGTAAAAACATAGATTTAATTAAAATTTAATTATTGAATTTTTCTCTTTTAATTTGTTATGCTATTTTTCAGTATGAAAAATTACCACATCAATATAATTCTTTAAAGATTTGATAATTTTATTATTTAATATTTGAACATTAAAAAAGAAACCCAATAATGAAAAAACTAAATTAACACAATTATTTTTAAGCAATAGCTAACATGAAATAAATAAATAAATAAAAAGAAAAAAAAATGATTATAAGAGTTTTATAATTTGCCTGAAGCATTGTGTTTACATTGGTTTGGTGGTTGGTTTTGAAGGCTATCATAATGCAAGTGTAAAGAAAAATGATACAATACAACAGAATGGACAGAACCTAGCAGCAAGCTAACAGCTCTGGACCTTCAGAAATCTTCTGATGAAGAGATCTTTATCTCAAAATATTAAGAATAAATCAAAGGTAAACAAACAACATCAGTTCATTTTTCTTTACACTTGCATTGTGATAGCCTTCAAAACTAACCACCAAAAAAATGATTGTTTTGGTCTTCCATAATTGATTTATTTATGTTTTAATGACAAACGTTGCCAATGGCTTTCAATGCTGTTACTATTTAAATTTAAATTTTTTAATATCTTCACAAATATAAATAGAATCTTCATTATTTTTGCACAAAAAGCAAGATCTTGTGATAGTGAATGTGTATATATTTACTTTGTCGTTAACTGTTTTATGTTTCTAGTTTCATCTGGACATAGATGCATACATACCAACTGCCCTTTATATATGTATAAATAGATAGATGATCTTCAGAGCTTAAGGCAAATTCGTCTTTATAAAATTGGTGTAGTAGTTTATAACTTCTTTTGGGGGTAGGGCAAACACTGAACATTGGCATTTTTGTCAAGGGAGTAAACTCTCTTTAGTGTTATAGGTATTTATATCTTTTGTCTTATTTAAAATTTTTCCTTTTTCTTTTCTTTTACTTTGAGTCATATTAATCTCTCTACCCACCACCAAGTCTCCTTTCGCTTCTCTTTAGATTTTTATTATCCAGTGATTTCTTCTTTTATCCAATCAGTTGGGTGTGAATAGTCTTATACACTCCGGGAAGGGTTTTTTTTAAAAAAAATGTTTTTTTTGTGCTACTCATGTGCTGAGTTGGTGAGGGCCGGTATCAAACCAAGAACCTTGTAGACTCTAGACAAATGTTCTACTGACTAAGTCAAATTTATGAAAGATTGGTTTCCAAGGTGACGGATAGGAGTTCAAATTTTGTCAAGTTATTTTTATAAATTTCTAATTTTACTCTATAGTCAAGAGTATTGTCCGGATGAAACTAAAAAATAAAACAATTAACAACAAAGTAAATATATATATATATATATATATATAATATATATATATATATATACATCAAATATCACCAGTTCTTACTTTTGTGCAAAAATTATGAAGATTTGATTTATATTCAAAGATATTTAAAAATTAAAATATACATAGAAATAGCATTGAAATTCTACTTAAAAATGTCCAGCATTTGTTAATCTCAAAGGTAAACAAATCAATGCACCAGAGTTCTCCCACTTTACCCAGGTGTCGCTGGGTAGCCACCACTAGTTTTTTTTTATATAATTTGCAAAAGTTTCTTTAAACGTTTTCAAAATAGGTACATGTATTTTTTTGGCATGCAAAATCATTTGTTTTACAATTTAGATGATTTTTTTTTTCTGAGAGTCTTTTAAATTTCTGGAGTGTCTGACTAGTTTAACCTCTCACCTGTATCTATTGTTTTACCTCCATTGAAACAAAGTGATAGTGTCATTTTGAAATTCTCAATGAAAAGGATTATTATTATTATATTCAATGAATTTAACAATCCAGATATTTTTTTGTAGAATTCCATTTATTAAAACTTGGCAAATATTCAAATTTGTGTAATTATCCTCTTTTGTTAGAATAGAAAAGAATTTCTTTAGATACCATTCATAAAAATCCACACTTATAAAATACAATGTATATCCACATATATTTTGTGTGTGTAACTATTTTTCTACATCATCAGCAGAATCCACTATATGTAAAAATGGTTAGTGCCAAGTATCTATATAGTAGACTCTTCTGCTAAAGCAGTAGAAATAAAAAAATGTTTTTTGATGATGTAGCAGAAATAGGATTTTCTGTTGTTTTTTTATTTATTTGATAAATAAAAGAGCCTAATTTATCTTTTAATATTCATCTCTATACATATATATAAAGGCCAGTTGGTTTGTATGTATGTCTTGATGAAACTACAAAAATAAAACAATTAATGACAAAGTAAATATATATACACATTAAATATCACTGATCCTTGCTTTTTGTGCAAAAAATGTGACTAGAAATTAGAAAAATATTTTAATTTTTAAATGTTTTAATTTCCAAATATCTTTGAATATAAATAAATCAAATCTTCAAAGATATTTAAGAATTAAAATATACATAGAAATAGCATTAAACTTCTACTTAAAAATGTTCAGCATTTGTAAATCTCAAAAGTAAACAAATCAATACACCAGGATTTCCCACTCCTTCTACCCAGTCAACGCTGGGTAGCCGCTTCTAGTTGAATATAAATAAGAAAATTCAAGGCCCATGTAAATTATTAGGTAGTCATGAGATATATATATATATATAATCTACAGTCATCAGGATGATTTAAGATGTTTACATCATACAGTTTTTTAGTGATATCAGTCATGAATTCATCATCATGTTAGATTGACAGCACAGATTCCCATGACTCTCTTGCTGTCTCTCCCTGTTGATCCTCACTTTTGGTACATCCCCTTCACGACATCTAGTATCCATACAAAGCTGATCAATGTAAGTCTCTACTGGTCAGCCCAGTGTGTCTATGTTCATCTTACTTGGGTGGTTTGTATGATAGGAGGTAAGTGGCCGTACAGCTTCTTTTTAGTGGGGTGGTGCTTCTAGGATTTGTTCAGGACAGCACACAGCATCCTTGTGCGGTTCCCATCTAGTTTTTTTTTTTTCCAATTGTTTCATAAAAGTTCAAGTGGTACAGCCATACAATAGCACTGATATGGCTACTGCTTGGAAGAATTCTTGCTTTATCTTATCAGAGAGATTAGATTTCCATAGGATGAATTATTAATGGGTTCTATTTTCATAAGTTACGGACATGTTAAAGTATGAATAGCCCTATTAAAAATAAAAATAATTTTAGTTTTAATCAAAAAGATCTTATCATTTATCTGTAAATGGGGAAACTTTCATTAAAAAAAAAAAAAGTAAATATTTTCTATAAATCCTAAATGTGAAATTTCCCAATGAAAATTGTTCATATTTATTTTTTGTCAAATAAAAGAAACAGTTTATCTTTGTATGAAACCCCTTTTTTATGAATTTAACAAATAATACTTGTCAAAGATCTTCTTATTCTATGGGGAGGATTATTCATTGTAAAGTTGGATGCATAAAACTTGTCAAACTCTTTATCCTTTTGGGACTTTTCATTGGAAATGTGGATGACTAATTAATTATCTGGAAGTTTAGACTCTAGGGATTATTAGATAACTGTATGCAGGTGTATGGCCACTTACCTCCTATCACACAAACCATTCGAGTAAGACAAACAAGATAGGCTTGAGAAGCAAGGACAAACTCATGATTGACGTTCTCCTGTGGACACCTACACATGGTCATACCAGTGTAGGCTGACCAGCAAAAATCTACATGAATTAGCTCTGTGTGGATACTGGATACTGTATAGATGACCTCCAAGGGGTGATGACTGATAGGGAAAGGTGGCAAGAAAGAGTCATGGATATCCATGTTGTCAGTGCAACTTGATGATATATACATACTTTTTAGGGACATTAATTTTGGGGGTTGATGGTTGATCCATGAATACTTCTTATAAAAAAATGAAATCTCATTTTTTTTTTAACCTGTTATTATAAACTATTATTTTTGAAAGAATATTAACTTTTCTTGATAGTATTTTTCTGTTGAACTATTCATTTTTATGCTTATAATAAACACCTGGTGTGTTGGATATAAGGGTTGAGTTAATACAGTTCTAAGTGACAATCATTTCTAGGTTGTAGGTTCAGTCCTGGCCAAGGGCAGTAACAACATAGAATAATTAACATAGCTTAACACTTGTACCCAGTCATGGTTAACAGAATGAGAATAGTCTATCCCCATGGATTGAATAAAGGGTTTGGTTCAAAGTTCCGTGAAGGCTCCTGATTACGACAAGAAACACCTGAAGAAGGCCGGAGGACACCTTGGCCGAAACATGTATATAACAATAAAGATGAGGACAATAGTCCAAATAATCCAAATAATCAATTTTATCAAACTATTTTCTTTTCTATATATTTTCTTTTAATGAGTTGTTAATTTTAATTTTAATTTAACCAAATCACTTTGAAAATTTTGATCCACACCTTAACAACAACAACAAGTATAATTCTGATTTTTAAAAAGAAACATAATTCTTAACTGAGAGGAACAAATAAATAGCTAAACTTTTTTTTACTTAAGTGATTTATTTTCTATTTGGATGTGACTGGCTTTTTGGATCAATAGTTTTGTAAGATCATCTGACAAAACTATTAAGTCCAATTGGTTTGATGTCATCACTGCTGCTGCTGATTTACAATTGGTGACCTTGTGCTACAATGGCTGAATATTTATTCAGCTTAGTAAATATCAATAAACCATTTCTAATCATTAAAAAAAAAGGCAGTTCATAAAGTTGTTTAATAAAAGCAGATTGCAGAAAATAAATTTCTTGCTTCTTGTTTATTTTTTTTTTTAAACACATTCACTGTAGCACAATTTTTCATTTAAGATTAAACGAAAGTAACTTGGGTTTTTTCTTTCTTTTTCTTTCTTTTCTTTTCTTTTTTCTTTTTCGTTTTTTTTGTTTTTTTAAATAAAACATTGATTAAATTTGGATGTGAAACGACAGCATTTAAAAAAAATTTTTTATTGGACATTATTCATGAAAAAAATATCTTCTTCCTAATTTTATTTATTTATCTATTTTTTGGAGGGGGGGGGGAGTTTCAATATCTATTTTAGAAGGATTATTTTCAAGCAGTTAATTTTATCTCTGCAAACACGTAAAATTTCATTAGCTTCAATTATCATCATAAAAAAATACTTAGAAATAAAATGTTCATGTGACTGTTTTTATGAATTGTAGATTTTTTATTTTATTTTGAGCAGCCATCATTACATAAATGTTCTGAGCAGAATAGAATGTTGTCTCTAACTGATAATTATGTTTAACTCTTTCCATTTAATACATTCAGTTTTATGAAGTGATTACCGTGTTTGTCTAATCCAGACTTTTATTAAATATCAATGAATTATAAAGATTTATTTTCACTGACCTATTTTGTTTGTAATCATTTTAGTCATTTCTCAAGTGATATAACTTGAGAAATTACTTAACAAAATGGTAAATTTTTATTATTGGTAGTGGCAGGAAATTGGAGTAGTGGTCACAAAGTCTACCCTTTTTTATATAGAATATGTATGGATCATTCAATAAAATGTGTAAGAAAAACTGATTTATTCTGCATTTTGATTGGATGAATTTTTTTACAATACTGATTTTATAAGACTGTCAATATTACCAACTTTTCTTAGCCACTTCATAAAGTTTGCGGGACTCATTTTCTATAATAATAATAATAATAATGTAATTTATTGTGTACAGTGCTCAGGTGCACCACAACTCATCAAAGTCTCATGTCAAGTACACAGAATAATGTTGTGTCAGTAACATGAACAGTTCACAGTAGTAATATGCATGTATGTGTGCGCGTGTGTATGTGGAGAGTGGCATCAGGTATTGTGTTGGCGGACTATAGGAAGCATGGAGGCTTTGAAAGATTCAGTGCTCCGGCAGCCTACAACAGATGCAGGCAGTTTATTCCATGTCTCCGCAATTCTGAGCGTGAAAAAATGTTTCCGAAAGTCATGTGAACAGTGCTGTTTTCTGACTTTGTAGGCATGCCCGCGTGTATTGGAGAGATGGAGATCAAAAAGGTGCTCAAGGTTGCTGTTGTTTTCTTTTTGGATTTCTTAAAAATATTTTTTTTTCTGTTTCCTTTTTTATTTCTTACCTACTTGAACTATTTACTTTTTAAACTTTTTGCTTTTCATTTAGGGAGAAAAAAAAATTAACTAGTTTCAATTTGATGACAATAATTTTTCTATTTTATTTTATTTTTTTTTAAAGAAAAAGTTTTTGATGACTGACAGTTTTTGTTAATTTTTTTTTTTTTGTTCAATTTCAGAGTGAACAGCACCAAAAGTTGATATATTCTGGAAAACTTTTAAGTGATCATCTGCAATTGAAAGATGTCTTTCATCAAGTGAGTACTACCTTCTTCTTTTGTTTATTTCTTTGAAAAAATTTCAGAATTTTAAATAAGTCTTTAAATATGTGGTTCACTCCTAATAATTGAACTTTTCTACTAACTATGTTCTGCTAAAGGTTTAGGGCCGGGTTAGCTCAGTCGGTAGGGCGTTCGGCTAGAAACCACAAGGTTCCTAGTTCGATACCAGTCCTCGCCAACTCAGCGTATGAGTAGCATAGGGATCTGTGCAGTAAAGTAAGGAGCTGATGGTAGGTTTGGCGCTCCATCTCAGACGCCAAAAACAATCTCCTTGGTCTAGCGCTAGTTAAAAGGGGTTAGACTCCCTTGCTGATTGGCTGATACTGACTTTAGGCCACCCTGACGACTTTTTTTTACTAACCTGATTGATTTATCATTGGAAATAGGCAAGTATCTGAATATATATATATATATTGATGAGTCTGTATATTCACTTACACTAAGTGAGTGACACTATAAGTTCATCTGTCCCTAGGTGCACATATTTAGGTGCAATAATGCATATGCATGATGGTGTGAACATATATGTGAGCGTATACACACATCCGTAGCATACATGTATGTATAATCATATCTGTAAGAGTGTATGTATGTATGTATATAGGTGTAGCATACATGTATGTATATATATATATATAGGTGTGAGCATATCTGTATGAGTATGTATAAGCATAGGTGTAGCATATATGTGTGGATGTATAATAGTATTAAAGGACTAGCAAAACAAATTAAGTTTTTTTTTTTTGTTTTTGTTTTATGGCATGTCAACCTCGGCGGGTCATTTAATGCCGACAGTTTTAAAATAAATTCATTCTTAATGAATACTCAGATTTTTTTTTATAAAAACATTTTTCTATTTAACCCATAGATGGAACCCTAACAGGTACTACCATTCTGGGTCAGAATGGACCTAGGAGTAATGGGGATGAAGGGGTGCTCCACATTCTCCAGAACTGTAACCTCCCCATCAGATAGTTTAGCGTCATTCCCAGGACATTAAGACTCCTTAGCCACCACATTCTAGCACATATATGATAAAATGGGCTGGAGCTTGCCATTAAGGCAATAGGGCTGGGACAATCATATTGGTGCTAGGGCTTGACATGACCAGTCAATTGATCGGAGGGGGCCTCTCCAACCGCCTGTCTAGCTTAAGTAAGGGTCTAAGTGTAGTGTTGCATGTACTGCACATCCACCAGGATTCCGTCTTTAAGCATCATGGGTCACCACCCACAGCCATCAGGTGGCCCTATTGGGGAGGTCTTACCCCTCTGCAGAGGTGCAGTCGGTGTATTCTAAAGCCCCAGCCAACAGGGCTAAACAAACAAGTTAAGGAGATTGGCAGATTTTAAAATATAATAAAATAGAAAGAGAAAGATTTCTCAATGGAAATGAAAGGATTATTATTTAATGTCTATAATAAACTGAAATCATTTGACCCACATACAATCAGGGGTTAACAATAAACAACTATAGACAACTTACAGTCAAAATCAAGAAAAATCCTTGGAAAAAACATAATAAATCAGACCATCCCTTACAATTTACTGTTTGGTATAAAATAACCCTAGACAGGTTGATGTGCCATTAAAATTAATCAATCATATTTTTACAACTTTTTATAAAATTGATTTTTTTCTTTTCCAAAACTTTTAGTGAAATATCAATTAAACTGATGATATAATAATTTATATATTTTCTAAACACCCCAATGCTTTTTTTTTCTTTTTGTCCAGAACTATTGAAATTAATTGAATGAGTTTTTGTTACATTTTTCTGAATGTGCCTAATAAATATATTTTTGTTTTTTTATTTCAGTATGATCAAGGCAGTCAACACACTGTTCATCTTGTCTGTTCCCAAATGGTAGACTGTCCAGCCAGATCTACGCACCAGACAGCTGATTCAAGAGAATTTGTAAGTAAATTTCATCAATTTCAATTCGGAATTCACTCATTATTATATTATATTATATATATATATATATATATATATATATATACTCATACACACACTTACACCGTCCGTACTCACACCGTAAAAGACAATATTTGACGTCATATTTCAAACCGTCTCCTTTTTTCAAACCTCAGAAATTTTTAAACCGACTGAATAACAAGGACTACCACTCACTTTTTCTCGTTATCCTGTGATAAAAAATTTCTTATTACCTTCCATATACCAACAAATGCCCTGAAGATGATCTAATTAATAGATCGAAACACTGCAGCGTCGGCCAATAAACTCACCTCTTAACCCATTTAAACCTGTGATTTTTCATTTTTTCTTAATGTACTACATACTGTCGGATTCACTTCCTTTCTTCACATACTCATTATTATAATATATATTTTATTATAAAGTTTTGTATTTTAATTTTTCGAGTATATATTCTATTGATGAGAAACTAATCTGCTTATGGTCAAGTCACATTGAAAGCAGCAGTTCCTATTAAAGTTAAGTAGCAATGAGTCTCTTCAATACTTAGATGGGTGACCATTTAAACAAAATGAGCTGATTCGGCATTAAATTACCTGAAAAGGGTTGATATGGTGTAAAACCAACCAACCAACCATTCTAATCTTTGTATTTATGAGATAAGGGTTCATGTGAATAATTTTGATGTTGTCTTCATCTTTATTGGGTTTTTTTTAGCTCTGAACCCATATTTTAATTCCAGGTTATCATCTGATGATGACTTTATTTTAAGGTAAATAAGAAACACCTAAACAGGGCCCAAGGTTACAGTGGCCTGAACATTGAAAAGATGGAATCCCTGCCAAAAATCTATCAAATATTTAGGTTAAAAGAAAATGTGTAAAGATTTTTCTGAACAAATTTATGAATTTAAATTCTTTTATATTTAATTGTTAAGAGTGGAAATTTAAAATTTTATAAAGTTTACAACTTGGTCGATAAATGATGGCTTGAACAACATTCATCCATTTTCAAATGGAATTACTTTAAATTTAACTTTAACTGGTTCTTGTTCAATTTCTGCTGATAAGAATTGATATGCCAACTCAGTGCAAAAGTAGCCCAGGGAACTGTGTGGTAAAGTAAAGAGCTGGTGGTAGGTGTGGTGCTCCACCTCAGATGCTAAAATAATCTCCTTGGTCTAGTGCTAGTGAAAAGGGAATAGACTCCCCCACTGTCTGGCTGATACTGATATTATTAGGCCACCCTGATTACTTATTGTTGTATCAGTTCAAAAGTATTTTTTAAATTTATTTTTTCTAAAACAAAAAAATTTTTTATAATGATATACTCCAAATTTTCGGTGTCCTTAAATTGCATCTAATGGTGAAGTTCCAGTTCTGGAGCTCTGGGGAATGTGAAGTACCCCTTCATTACCATTACTCTCAGATCCACCTTGACTAGTAGTGGTAGTACCTCTTAAGGTCCCATCTATGGATTAAATAGATAAAAAATGAGTTTAAAAAATTGAGTTAAAAAAAAAAAGAATTTTCATTACCCATCAAGAATAAAACAAAATGTCTTTGGTATAAAATAACCCCTCAAGGGTTGACATGTCATAAAATCCAACCAACCAAATTTTCTCATGAGATTAATTTAAAGTCTTTTTTAATCATTCAAGTGATTTTGTTTCTATATTTTATCGTCTAACATTTTTGAAAACAAATGTTAAATTTAATATGGAAATGAGGAAAAAAATTAAAGACTAAAAGAATAATTAAATTTTGTTGTTTACCATAAGTAGTAAAGTCTGTGGAATGGCCTATTGATGGTATCAGCCAAACAGCAAGGAAGTCTATCCCATTTTCACAAGCACTAGACCAGGAAAATTGTTTTGCTGAGGTGGAGTGACACACCTTCCATCAGTTCCCAGATGCTTTATTGCACAGATCAGATTACCCAAGCTGTGCTACTAATGTGCTGAGTTGGCAAGGACTTGTATTGAACCCAGGACCTTGCAATTCCGGTAATTTTCACCTTTAGTTGTTAAAATTCCTAGAATAAAATTGTGCGTGCGCATTATCTGAAATGAACTTAATTGTTATTAAGAACACATTTTATGATATTTTTATGTTAAAGCATGCAGTTGTATTGTTTTTGAAAAAGTTTCTAAGATGTGTTTATTTCGCACGGAGACTTTCAAAATAGCTACCGGCTTAGTTCAAAGTGAAAGTCAAGGGAGGTTACTCTAATTGCCTTATTTGCTAGAAATTTTAACAACTAAAGGTGAAAATTACCACAATTCCTAGGTAGATGCTCTACCAACTGATCTAAAACAGCCCTTCTTTGTGTACGATAGATTTGGTTAAATTTATCAAAAAATAATTTTTTCCTAAATAGTTTAAAATTTAGAAAAATTCTGAAAAGAACTCACTAAATTATTTATAAGGTTTCTTATCTTGCAAACAGCTGTTTGGTCAATTTGTAACGGATTGTACGACCTATAGACATAATGACAGAAGATTCCAGAAAACATGACCTAGTTCTAGATATAAATTATTTCTAAACATTTTAGCCTAAAAAAGGTGGGGGTGGGTGACTCAAAATATTTTGATTGAAAAAAAATTTAATTTAGTGACAATGTGATGCCAGAGGGTTGAGAGTGATCTGACTGAAAACTGATTGGGGTGGGGGGAAACCTTCTTGAAGTGAAAGTTGAATGAGAAAAGGATGCCCATCCTAATAAACTGGGAAGATTCTAGAAGGTTAGAAGAAAAATTATTTAAGGACACATTTTCTTAGAGAAATTCAGAGTGCTTCCAGACACACAAAAGAGAGGTTACACTAGGAGGAACGTCTAACGTTACGCGTTTGATAATCCCGAGGGAACACGACTAGCTAATGACGATTTTGTGGAAGATCTCTTTCTCTCTCATCTTTAAAGAACTGATGACAAATCTATCTATCTATACATGTATAAAGGGCAGTTGCATGTATGTATGCATGTCCAGATGAAACTATGAAAATAAAATGATTAATGACAGTAAATATATATACATATAAAATATCACTGGTTCTTGCTTTTTATGAAAAAATTATGAAGATTTGATTTATATTCAAAGATATTTAAAAACTGAAATAGAAATAGCATTGAAATTCTGCTTAAAAATGTTTCAGCATTTGTAAATCTCAAAAATAAACAAATCAATACACCAGGGTCCCCACCCCATCTACCCAGGCAATGCTGGGTAGCTGCTTCTAATAAATTATATAGAAGAAATTACTATTGTCTGTTTCATTCTGTCAACTGAGAGGAAAAAATCTTATGAATGTGTTATGACCTGGTTAGGGGTCAGAATAAAGACACAAGACAGGAAATGAGGTAAACAATATATTAACAAAGAACAGTAGTACAAACATACAGAAATGAAAAGTTTACTCACGAGGCTGTCTTATCAGCTATCTGCTGAAATATTAACTCTCGCTAAATGCAGAACCTGCTGCTATTTATAATTGGAAGAGTTTATGCGTGCGTGGTAAATTACTATAACAGAATGAAATATACACAAGCAGGCGTAAACAATGCAAAGAGGCCAGTTGTGTGGAATGTCAGCAACCTCGTCCAGTGGTAGCAGTAAAACCAAATTTTGACTTGACCAACTCGATTAAGGAAATGTTGTTTATCTAAACAAACTGATAATCCTTACTGTTGACGAAAGCCATTTGTTCGTACTACACATGAAAGGCACACGTTTGAAACTTATCGTGAGTGCTGTTTGCATTACATACACTCTGGTAATTTTCATTTTAGTTGTCAAAATTCCTAGCAAATAAGGCAATTAGAGTAACCTCCCTTGACTTTCACTTTGAACTAAGCCAGTAGCTATTTTGAAAGTCTCCGTGTGAAATAAACAATCTTAGAAACTTTTTTGAAAACAATACAACTGCATGCTTTAACACAAAATATCATAAAATGTGTTTTAATAACAATTAAGTTCATTTCAGATAAACAATGAAAGCAAATCTTAGAATCGTTTGGAAAACAATACAACTGCATTTTTTAAAAAATATCATAAAATGTGTTCTTAATAACAATTAAGTTCATTTCAGATATTTGCGCACGCACAATTTTATGCTAGGAATTTTAACAACTAAAGGTGAAAATTACCTACACTTCTTGGTAACACATTACATTACAAAATCTGAAAATGAACTCAATACTTTACCCTCAAATTGAACAAGTTTAGTAGTCTGCCCAGTTGGCTGGGACTGTAGAATACATTGACTGCAGCTCTGCAGACGTCCTTCCCCAATGGGGCCACCTGTTGGCCATGGGTGGTGACCTGTAATGCCTGAGGACAGGATCCTGTTTGCTGACCAGTCCATGACCCAGGTACTATGTGGATCTGTGACATGGAAGATTCCACTTTGGACCTTACTTGGCCTAGACTGATTGTCAGAGAGGCTTCATCCGCTCAGCTGGTCATGTCAAGTCCTAGCACCTATATGATTGTCCTGATTGTATTCTTCAAATTGCTCTTATGGCAAACACTCACCCCTTTTTATCATATGGGTTCTAGAAGGCCGTGACTGAGGATCAACCACCAGTTTATTAATTCAACCAATTTATTAATACACATGAAGTTAATGAAAATTATTTCTACCTGTTTAAAGCCAAACCAATATTTACCTATAAACTATTCACTTAAAAATCATGTATACAAAAAAATAGATTTGGCATTAAATAGTCCACAAGTGTTGATATGCCATTAAAAATAATCAACCAACAAAATTGTTTTTCTTAGATTGAATTTTGTTTTATTTTCAGATGGCATTTTGGAAATTCTACAGTTTTTAAAATTTGTTGTCTATTCATTACTTTGGTTTGATTTGGTTTCAATGGCATTTAATGGCATATCAGCCTTCATGGGTTATTTAATGTCAAAGCCATCCTTGTAGAAGAACAGTACTGGTACTATTTAACCCTTAGCTGCTTGTCTTATTAATCATCAATAACATTACTCTTTTGAAGGAGGGGACTTGAAATGTTTTTAGATCATATTGTTATTTATTTGATGGATTTTGATGATTGTTGAAAAATAAATTTTGGATCTGTGAGTTAAAGTAAATATAGAATAAATTTTACTTTTGTTTCCCCACCCCTACATTTTTTTTTCTCTGTTTAAGTATGAGGAAGAAATTAAATTTCACTTTCAATTTATTTTCCAGCATCAGGAGGCAACCCCTTCAGATAACACACCACAACAACCTGCCTCCAGCTCTGAAAATGAACTGCGGCACAGGAGTCATAATTTTGAAGGTTTTCACAATCAAAAGTGCGTTATTTTTTTTTTTTTGTGGTTCAAGTAACATTATAATATTTGTATAATTGTGCAAAATATGTTTAGAAAAATGACTTTAAAATTGTTTCTTCTTGTGTATTGTTGAGGTGCAAGTGGGACAGAAAATGAAATTGACAAACTGAGTTCAAATGCAACCTGAAATAGTTGATGATAACCTTGTACTAATGCTCTTCAGAGGAAGAGGGAGGGGGAATCCATTCTGTTCAATGTAATCTCTCTCTCGTTTATCTCAATCCATTTATTTGCCTCCTCTTCTCGTCAGCCACCTGGTGAATTTTCTACTAGAACTACTATGTTCACATGTATTCCAATTTGGCTGCCACCTGGTGATTATCATTGACACTACTCTAGCCAAACAATATACACATAACAAATCCATAGATTTTTGAGAAATGCATATTTTTCATTTAACTATTCCTCCCAATTAGATCAACTCAAATGTCAGGAATTATTTAAAGGAAACTTAGTGATATTCTATCAAGTTAACATTAAATGATATGTTTCTTTGGTAAGCAGGCCAAATTTGTTAGTTTGTTTTTGCCAGATATTGCATCATCAGATTTTAAATTATTCTGCTCTTTATAAAATTTTGTTAATGAAAAAAAAAAAATGTCTATTCCCTGGAAGATTGTAAAAAGCACATAAAGTTGTTCTTTACTCAGAAAGATAAAAACAAATTCTTGGAGGATGGAATAATGAAATTGCCTGAAAGATGACAGAAGGTAGTTGGATAAAAAAATTTGTATATTGTTCTATAAATTTAACATGGAAAATGTTTGTATTCTTAACTAAAAAAAATAAAAAAGTTATGAGAATTTAAAAAAAAAAAAATTTTTGTTTTACCTGACAATGTTAAAAGTGAATGGATTCTAAAATTACATTTGTAGTTTGAATCTAAACTAGTGGACAGATCCCCTGTCTTTTTGGATGGCTATTTGCATACTGGAATTGGTTGTGAATCTATAATTTTATGATGGAGTCAAAGTGTAGTTAGTTTAAACTAATTTTCTTTAAAAGTTGTTAATGATAATTTGATAATTGCAAGAGTGATGCTTTGTTCAATCCATTTTATGATTATTTCAACTTTTTATTTATTTTTTTTATTAAAGCATGGTGAATCCAATGTTCCACCAACAAATGCCCTACATGATGTCCCCAATGGGTGCAATGCCAATGCCTCATGCAGGTTTTCTGTACAGTCCTGAACAATATGCTTGGATGCAACAAATGTATTCCAGTATATGGCTCAATATATGCAATAGTAAGTACAAACTTTTTTTTTTTTCTTCTTTCACTTAAATCTCACCATCATATGTCACACTGCCGAAAGAAAAAAAAATACTAAAAATCAAGGAATTAACTGAATTTAATGAAGTTTTCAGTGTTGAATATTTAATGAATAAACAATATAATACACCAGTTTTTATTTGAAAACTCTTAACATTTTTTCAGGTCAGTTAACTTTGAACCACATATCTTTGAGCGTAACACAGATTCTAACAGGATACATGGTTCAAAGTTAATTAACCTGAAAATTGTAAGTTTTTAAATTAAATAACTGGTGCATTTTATAACCTGAAAAAATGTAAAAGTTTTTAAATTAAATAACTGGTGCATTTTATAACTGAAAAATGTAAAAGTTTTTAAATTAAATAACTGGTGCTTTTATTCTATTCATTAATATATCAACACTGAAAATTTCATTAAATTCGGTTAATTCCTTGATTTTTAGTATTTTTTTCTTTTGGCGGGGTGACATACAATGGTGGAATTTATGTCCGTTAAGTAGGATTTAACCAAAACCTGAATTTTTTTTTGGTTGATTTTCTAAATCTATTTTGTTTTGTTTTTGCACAGTTACCAATCTGGAACTTATAATCCCTTGTCAATGCCTACTAATATGCCTGGCACCGTTCTTGACAATCAAGCTGAAGCAAACAATCCAGAAATTCTTCGACCAATTAACCAAAATCTTCGAATGAACGCCCAAGGAGTGATGGATGATGATGATGATGAATTTGAACAACGTGATTGGCTCGATTGGCTTTATGCTGCGTGTCGTTTCGTAATTTTGTTGAGTATTGTTTATTCTACTCAACCATTAGCCGTTTTGTGGTCGTCTTCTTAGCTTTTTCATCCTCTACATGTAAGTTTACCTTTTTTTTACCACTTCATATTTTTAGGTTTTTCACAATTAAACAGAACAAAAAATGATGACATATAATTGGGTATAGTTGAGAAAAATGAACAATTGAGCATTTTTAAATGAATCAAATATCAAAAAATTTGAGTCTTTTTAAAAAGTCTTGGTAAAATTTAGTATTTTTTAAGTAAACTAACAAGAATATATGCACCCTCCGGGTGTAATGATATAAGTTTTAATGTAATGGAATATATTAAATTAGAAAGACTAATGAATTTAAATTAGAATGTATATAAAAAGATTACACTTATTTTAATTATATTCTATATAAAATCATACATAGGATTGATTTTAATAAGTTGGAGAATAAAACAATGTTAGAGATCAATAACACCAAGTAATTATTTATTAAACCCGGTTTAGTTAAAACTAGTATGCAAATTAACCACACCATATATTATATAAACCTTTATTTCTTAGTGATATATAAGACATATTGCAGGATTTTAAACACTAATAATATGGGTTGTTTTGAGGCAAATCTTATTCGGGTGTTCATGGAGACATTATTAATCAATATGACTTATTCTATGTATTAATGATTTTGACTATAAATTAAATACTCATTGATAAACTTACGCAATTCCTGAGAGTATTGTGACGTAATTAGTGACATAGTTTTGACTATGAATCTTGATTGTAATAAGATTTTCTGTTGCTTAATAATTTTGACTAAATTAGCATGTTGGTTTGATAAAAATAATTTCTCTTGCTTCAAAGTAAAAGTTGGGTCAGCAAATATGGATTTATGGGAAGTTATTTTTGTTGGTCATTCTGTTGTAGATTTTATGGGTAGGCTTTTTGGATTAATTTCATTTTTTTTTTTTTTATAGTGTGTATTTAAAAAGAATAGGAGAAAGCAGAGACTTGTTTTGTTTTCTCTATATTTCCTTATTTGTAACACAAAGTGTTTTCATTTTAATATTCTGAAAGAAATTATCAGATGTTCAGCAAATATTTATATAAGTGCCAAATAAATGACAAATTTTGTTAATTGCAAATAACTAATTAATTACATGCAAACTACTTATTTACAGGTATAATTTCTTGGATTTTGAAAAAGATATTTACTTTTAATTGAATGTAAAAAAAAAAATGTTCTAAAAGTTCCATGGTATTGAAAATGTCAGAATTTGAAATTATCAATGACAAAAACATTTTGAGAAAAGCAGAAATAAGATGTTGGATTTTCTGGATTTAAAAAAACAAACATTTTTTAATTCTTTTTCAAAGTGGAAAATATTTTTCTAGTTTCATTAAAGACCATTGTTGTGAAAAAATGTGATAAGTAAACAGATTTGAGAATGTTTTTCAAATTCTTAGTATTTATTTATAATATAGTGTTCATCTGTGTATATTATGATGGCTCTTTTGGGTGGGGTGATGGTGGGAGTGTCCCCTTTTTGAGAATTTCAATTCATCTCTGAAAATGTCAGGAACACATCTAAAGTGAAAATTCTAAATGGAAAAATTTAGATGAACCAATCTAAACTTAAATTTTATTTGTATTTACATGGGAAAAACAGCTTTAAATAGATAGCTGGTGAGTGGCTGACAAAGGTCTTGTTGAGGAAAACAGCCAGTGTTTTTTTCTTTTTTGAATATTCTAAATTCCAAGGTTCAAGTTTGAAATATTCTATAAATGAAGAATGATTTATTAAATAAATTGAAATTGTTTCTATTGTGAATGTTGATTTGTTTTCAGACATCAAGCTGGTTGGTTCCAAGTGAGAAGACAAGCAGTTCCTCCTGGTGTTGCAGCTGCTGAGCAAAATACAGAGAAGCTCAACAAGCGGCTCAAGCTGCAAATGATAACCAACAAATGAAAACAGAGATGCACAGGTAAGGCAGTTTGTTTTTTCACCTATCTGGATTTTTCTTGGAGGGGGAAAAAATCAGCAAATAATATTGACCTCTTTGGGGTGGGAGGGGGTTGTTATTTTTTTAAGTTCAAAAATGTTTTTTCTGAAGTTTTTGATATTGCGAGATAAAGTTGGTTGTTAATAATTGAAAATGAAATGGAAATAATAAAACTTGATTCATCCAACAGTTTTTGTTTTTTTTCTCTTTCAGAATGATGGAACTTCGATGACAATGGAACTGATCCCACAACCACAAGAACCTCCTCACCCCAGAGGATTGGCTCTTGTTTGGCTTCTTGTTCGGACGTTTTTCACTTCACTTTTCCCGCAGCAACCCCGGCTGTCAATGCCAATTAAGACCCCTCCCCACTTCCCAGAGAGTTGACACTTTTCACACGAGCTATTTTTTTTTTTTTTTTTTTTAAAATTTTTTTTTTGTCTGGGTTAAAAAGAAAAACTTCATAAAATTTTGGCAACATCTTTTTTGGTATTTAACCGAGAGAATTTGACTTAAAAAAACAGAAAAACTCTAATGAAACCTGAAACTGGAAAGAGACATTCAATTTGGGTTTTTGGCCTTCATAAGGCCTTTTTTTGGGTTTTTGTCTTTTTTTTTTTTTTTTTTATATAATCAACTTTGTCTTGCGGATATTTTGTTTTATTTTTTGCTAACTGGATCAGTCATCAGTTGGCAAAACAGAAAGGAGAGAAAAAAAACAAAAAAACATCAAAAAATTTCTGACTAGATTAAAATTGTGTGATATGAATGGGACTTTCCAATTTTCAAAAGTGATTGATTTCTGCTATTGAAAGAAAATAGCAGTAAACAAAAACTTGAACAGGCCCACCGATTTATCTCTCGGCCCTGCAGCACAAGATATCAAAGATATGAAACAGATATTTTATTCAACTAGCATTATATAAATATTGTGATCATGTTCATTTGATCCAATCTTTAAATGAACATTCAGTCTTTTCAGTTTCTCTTTTCCAGTTTCATTTTTTAAATTTTTTTTTAGTTTATTCCCTTTTTAAACAAGGGAAATTTGTAATCTTTAAAAAAAAAATTCTCTGATAAGTGAACTTGTTAAAGAAAAAATTTTTTTTTAATTTTTTTTTTTAAGCAAGGCCTGGTGTTTTCTATTGTCCCATTGGGTTGTAACAAAAAAAACAAACAAACAAAACTTAACATAAAGTGAACTCAAATGTAAGCAATTTGGTATTTTATGTAATATAAATTTTTTTAGATAAAGTATTTAAATTTTGAAAAGTGAAACAAGAACTCATGTAAAAAAAAAAAAAGGAAAGAAATCTCATTTCCAGAAATTGAACTTTTTGTTGTCAATCATCTTGGGTGAAAATTTTTCTCTCTCTTGCTAAAAAAAAAAAAAAAAAGAAGGAATCTTGCGTCTCAGCTTTCTATTAATCACTTGGTTTTCTCTCTCTCTCTCTCTCGACAGAAATAAACAGTTTATTCTCTTTAAAGAGTTGAATTTCTACAACAAATCGATATCTTCAACTTTACTCAGTCAAAATTTAGGGATTTTCTTAGCTGTTCAGTTTCCTGATTTAAAATATATTATTATTATTATTATTATTATTATTATTATTATTTTTGGAACGATTTAAATTTCTTAGTTATTTTCATAATTTCTAATAAAATTCTTTAAAAAAAAATGGATAAATTCAACATAAGTTAATTTTGTTATTTGTAAAATTCATCTTTTGAAATTTATTAACCTTTAAATCAACAGAAAATATTTGGTGATTTTCTCAAATGAAAAGAATTATTTTCTCTCACTTAACCCCCCACTTTTTTTTTTCCTTCTCTTTTTATACAACACATTGATGATTCTATTTATCATCAGGTCTTTAGAATTTCATTTAATTGAAAAAAAAGGGAAACATTTATTACAAAACATTTTTAATAACTTTTTGAATTTCTATCAGAATTTTGACTAACAGAATATTCTCCATAGATATTTGAGATTTTACGTACACACTATTTAAGATTGAGGAAAATTCTTCATTGACTATAAAATATCTTGGTATTATACTAAATATTTTAATTAGTTTTATTTGGACTTTCCTATTTATTTTTAGAATATCAGGATTTTTAGTGCAAATGTCCAAAGAAAATATTTTTCTAAACAGTTTTTTTTTTTTTTTTTAAATTAAATTTATGAATTGATTAATGATCAGTACAAATCAAGTAAATCAACTGATTTTTATTTTTATGAAGAGAAAATATAAAAGCAGTTTTTTTTTTCTTTCTTGGGTTTGTCATTTATGGGTAATATTTAAACTGTAATGTTTTGTTATCCTCAACACATTTTTTAAGTGTGGAGATGAATTTTTCTCCATTTATCGCAAATGGCTTTGGTATTTTCTTCTAGTTGGCTTTTGATTCGAGCAGGGTAAACGCTTTTTTCTCCTCGATGGAATTTCTGTAATATTCTATTTTTGGGACGACCTGAAAATAATATTTTGTGAATGGCCTTTTCTAAAGTAAACAGGCAAATTTTGTTAAGTGAAATTTTTGTTTTATTCTAGACAAGAAAAATAAGAATTAAATTTTAATCAAATTGTGTTTCTGTAATGAATGAGATTCTTAAGATTGTTGTTTTATTAAATTTAAAATCTCAATAAATTTCTGGGGTGGGTCGGGGGAGGCTGTTAAGGAAACTGAATCAGAATTTAAAAATCGTTTATTTCTCAATCTGAGATACAAAACATTTTTTTTACATTGTATGTCAGTTGACCTCAAAGGTCAATTGACTTTTCATCAACAATTGGTAAAAATAAAAAACCTGAGTGAAACATTTGGGGGGGGAAATTCCTTACAGAAAAATTCACAAAGCTGGATTGATTCATTTTCTTTCTGGTGATAAAAACAACAAAAAAAAATGGTATTGACAATTGAAACATTTGCACTTTTTAAAAAAAAGAAAAGGGGGGGAAGGGCAACCACTTCTGTTAATTTGAGAAGAAAAGAGTAAAGAGCAAAATTTGCAATTAAATTGTGATATTAAAATTGAACACTTCGCTCTCTATTTAATCTATAGCTTATAAAAGTTTTGCTTGGTTCATTTCAACCATCGCATTAAGTCAAAAAAACAAAAAATTGTCTTGTATTTTAGCAAAGTCTTATCTAACGCATTTTGTTTTGCTGTGAAAAGAAATTTTCAGTCCTGTTAGAATTGGAGATTTCTGTTATTTTATTTCAATCCCAGTTAAGGGAGGTAGTATGTTTTCATTTTTTTCTTCTTACTGAAAGAGAATTCTAATGAAGAAAACGCTTAACTAACGACCAATAATTCAGCCTCTATATCTTCAATTTATATAAATCGATAGAATTAATGTTCTTATTTAACCAAAACTTCTGTTGATCACTTCGATTCCACCTCATCAATTGTAGATTTGACAAGGAGAAGAGATAAATCCAAGTAAACTGGGTTTTTTAAAAACTTCTCTACAGCTGTAGTGTGAAAACTTCATTTCTGCCACAAATTTTAGTTCTTTCTCTACCTTGAAATTTTTTGTAAAATTTATTGAATCTAATAATTCTGTTTGGATTGAATATTTTGATATTCTGTCGTCTTATGATGATGATGTGGTTTCATAATAAGGCTTGTCGCACTCAAGTTGTATTTTAATTTTCTTCTCTAGTAAAGATATCAGATTCTAGTCAAAGAATCTCTCAATCATTTAAAATGATTAATCATTGATGAAGCATCAACCTGATAATCACTCAACTCTTGAGTACGTAAATACTATGATAAAGCCCTTTCTTATTAAATTAATAGATAGTTTTATAAGAAAGATTTCTGTACCTCACGAGGTAAAATTTAAATGTGCTGTGGGTCATGGTTTCAAAAGCATGCAGACTTCTTGACCATATTACCTTTAGGCACCTCTTTTCGATTTGTTTCATTAGGTCATTTTTTTCTTTCACTTTGCAACCATCATTATCCGTTGTGTTGTTAGGGGTAGGGGTTAGTTTTAAAATAAAAAAACTCGTCTGTTAAAAACATACTCGGATATTGAACGGTGTATAATGAAAACGTCCTTTCTTAATCAGATCAATAGGGGTGCCTTACAGGTCATATCGCGCAACCTTTTATTAATGGCGATTAGACATTCTTCAGAAGTCAGAAATTGTACCAAGAATTTGTCAGTAGGCAGAAAACTTGTAGAAATAATAAAAACTAATCAATTTTCATTTTCTGCTTAAAAATCTTCATTTTAATATATTTCTACTTTGCTTAATCACGAGACGAAAAATGGTAATAAGTACAATGTTTAATTTGCAGAAAGAAAAAAAAAGGTCATATTGTAACTCACTTAGTAAAACTTGTCCTCATCTTTACAATGTTCATTACAATACAATAAAGATGAGGACACTAGTCTAAATAATACAATTATCCAGCCTCATCTCAAAATTCAGAGATGTAAAATTATTTTTCTGTTGTAGAAATCATCTTGCTGTGTAGAAAATCCCCCAAAAATTATGATTAAAAATATTTCATACAAGACCCTAAACAAAATTTGGGTCTTCTCTTTTTCTGTCTTATAATTTAGAATAGTAAAAAGTTTCTGTGATAGATTTCCTAAAAAAAAAAAAAAATCTGAAATTGTCATCTTGTTTCAACAGCACAGTGGATGTTGAGAAAGAAACATAATTTTCATTTTTTCTGTAAATTAATTTTTCAAATTTTCTTTGAATATCAAAACAAAAATAGGTGCCATTGATATTGTAGAAGTGTTTATGAAGAAAGAAAAAAAAGCAGCATGCAAAATTTGAAATTAATTTACAGAAAAATGAAAATATGTTTCTTTCCTCAATCGCACTGTTTGCTGTGAAACAAGTACATTTCAGATTTTTTTTTTTTTTAGGAACATCTATCACAAGAACTTTTTTACTATTTCTAAATATAAGACAGAAAAAGAAGATTGTAGCCAAATTTTGTTTTAGGGGTCTTTGTAATGAAATATTTTAATCATAATTTTGGGGATTTTCCTAACAGCAAGATGATTCTACAACAGAAAATAATTTACCATCTCTGATTTTTGAGATGAGGCTTGATAATTTGTATTTTGTAGACTAGTGTCCTCATCTTTATTGTATTTGTAATGAAACATTGTAAAGTGAGGACAATTTTACTAGTGGAGTTACAATAATTGACCTTCTTTTTTTTTCTTTCTGCAAATTAACATTGTACTTATTACATTTTCTCTCGTGTAAGCAAAGTAGAATATATTAAATGAAGATTTTTTAAGCAGAAAATAAAATTGTTAGTCTTGTATTGTATTTCTACAATTTGCCTACTGACAAATTTCTTGGTAGCAATTCGACTTCTGAGAAGAATTCTAATCTGGCCCATGTAAATAAAGTTGGACGATATGACCCTTAAGGCACCGCCTATTTGATCTTGATTAGAAAGGACGTTTTTTCAGTTTACACGTAATATCCGGTTGTTTTAACAGACGATTTTTTTATTTAAAACTAACGCGCCTACCCCTAACCAACAACGGATATTGATTGGTGGCATTGAAAAGAAATGACCTAGAGAAACAAAATCGAAAAGAGTAGCGCTTAAGGTATATGGTCGCAATGAAGTCTGCTGCTTTTTGAAACCATGACCCAGAGCACATTTAAATTTACTGTAGGGTACTAGAAATCTTTCTTTAAAACTATCCGTATTAATTTTATTAAAAGAAAGGCTTTATCATTAGTAATCTTTGGACTGTGATGCTCCAAGAAGTTATTTGAAGATATTATTCAGGTTGTATGGCTTCATCAAATGATTAATTCCATTTTTAAAGATTGAGAGATTCTTTGGACTAGAATCAGGATATCTTACTAGAGAAAAAATTCAATACAACTTGACTGGAACAAAGCTTATTATGACGCACATCATCATCATAAGACGATCAGAAATATCAAATATCAATCACGATAGTCAGTATTCGCATTTACAGATATTAAGATTCAATTAAATTTACAAAATTTCAAGGTAGAGAAAAGAACTAAAATTTGTGGCGAATGAAGTTTTTCACACTACAGGTAGAAGTTTTTAAAAAAACCCGGTTTACTTGGATTTATCTCTTCCATCCTTGTCAAATCTACAATTGATGAAGGGTGGAATCAAGTGATCAAAACCATAGTTTGGTTAAATAAGAACATTATCTAATCGATGTTCTATTTGATAAATGAAAATAGAGGCTGAATTTTAGGTCTTTAGTTAAGCTTTTTCTTTCATAGAATTCGTTTAAGTAAGAAGAAAGAAAATGAAAACATACTTACGCTCCCTTTAACTTGGGATTGAAATAAAAATACACGAAATGCTCCAACTTCTAACCAGGCTGAAAAATTTCTTTCACGCAAAACAAATGGTTAGATAAGACTGTTGCTAAAATACAGACAAGTTTTTTGTTTTTTTTGACTTAATGATGGTTGGTTAAAAATGACCAAGCAAAACTTTATAGTATAGATTAAATAAGACATTTGCAATTTTAATATCACAATTTATTGCAAATTTTGCTCTTTCTTCTTTTCTTCGGCTAAATTAACACAGAAGTGGTTGCCCCTTCCCCCCCTTTTCTTTTTTTAAAAAGTGCATGTTTCAATTGTCAATACCATTTTTTTTATTGTTTGTTTTTATCACCAGAAAGAACAAAATGAATCCAATCCAGCTGTTGTGAATTTTTTCTGTAGAGAGGAATTTCCCCCCTAAAATGGTTTGCACTCAGGTTTTTTATTTTTACCAAATTTGTTGATGAAAAGTCTCATTGACACTTTGAGGTCAAGCTGACATACAATGTAAATAAAATGTTTTTGTATCTCAGATTGAGAAATAAACGATATTTTTAAATTCTGAATTCATTTTCCTTAACAGCCTCCCCCGACCCACCCCAGAAAATTTATTGAGGATTTTAAATTTAATAAACAACAATCCCTTAAGATCTTTCATTCATTAGGCAGAAACAACAATTTGATAAATTTAATTCTTATTTTCTTGTCTAGAATAAAATAAAATTTTCACTTAACAATTTGCTGTTTACTTTAGAAAAGGCCATTCACAAATATTATTTGCAGGTCGTCAAAAATAGAATATTAAGAAAATTTCCAGGGCGGAGGAGAAAAAAGCGTTTACCCTGCTCGAATCCAAAAGCCATACAGAAAATACCAAAGGGCATTTGCGATAAATGGAGAAAATTCATCTCCACACTTAAAAATGTGTTGAGGATAACAAACATTACAGTTTTTAAATATTACCATAAATGAACAAACCCAAGAAAGAAAGAGAGGAGAGCTGCTTTTTATATTTTTCTCTTCATAAAAATAAAAATCAGTTGATTTTCTTGATTTGTACTGATCATTAATCAATTCATAAATTTATATTTAAAAAAAAAAAAAACTGTTTAGAAAAAATATTTTCTTTGGGACATTTTCACTAAAAATCCTGATACTAAAAAATAATAGGGAAGTCCAAATAAAACTATTAAAAATATTTTAGTTCATACCAAGATATTTTTATAGTCATGAGAGAATTTCCTCACATTTCTTAAATAGTGTGTACGGTAAAATTGCAAATAATCTATGGAGAATATTCTGTTGTCAAAATTATCTGATAGAATTCAAAAAGTTTAGAAATGTTTTGTAAATAAATGTTTCCCACTTTTTTTTCAATAAATGAAATTCTACAAGACCGCCTGATGATAATAGAATCATTCAATGTGTTGTATAAAAAGAGAAGAAAAAAAAAGGTGGGGGGTTAAGTGAGAAAATAATTCTTTCATTTGAGAATCACAAATATTTTCTGTTGGAATTTTAAAGGGTTAATAAATTTCAAAAGATGAATTTTACAATAACAATTAACTATGTTGAATTTTATCTCATTTTTTTTTAATAAACGAATTTTATTATAAAAGAAATTATTGAAAATAATTAAGAATTTATTCGTCAAAATAATAATTAATAATATAATAATAATTAATAATTAATAATATATTTCAAATCTAGGAAACTGAAGCTAAGAAAATCCCTAAAATTTTGACTGAGTAGTTGAAGAATTCGATTTTGTTGTATGATTTCAACTCTTTTAAAGAATGTAATAAGACTGTTTATTTCTTGTCGATGGAGAGGAGAGAGAACCCAAGTGGATTTAATAGAAGCATGAGACGTCAAGATTCCTTCTTTTTTTTTTTTTTTTTTTAGCAAGAGAAGAAAAAATTTTCACCAAGATTGATTGACAGACTAAAAAGGTTCTTAATCTGGCATGAGATTTCCTTCTTTTTAACATGGGCGCACCTATAATTAAAAATACTTTATCTAAAATTTATATTTAGCATAAAATACCAATTGCTTTACATTTGAGTTCATTTTGTTAACGTTGTTTTGTTTGTTTGTTTTTTTTGTTACAACCCAATGGGAATAAGAAAACCCAGGCCTTGCTTAAAAAAAAAAATTAAAAAAAATTTTTTTTCTTTTAAAAGTTCACTTAATCAAGAGAATTTTTTTTTTTAAAGATTACAATTTCCGCTTTGTTTAAAAAGGGACTAAACTAAAAAAAAATTTAAAAAATGAAACTGGAAAAGAGAAACTGAAAAGAACTGATTGGTTCATTTTTAAGATTGGATCAACAATGAACATGATCACAATATTTATATATGTATATGCTAAGTTGAATAAATATCTGTTGTCCATATCTTTGATAATCTTGTGCTGCAGGGCGAGGATAAATCGGTGTGGCCTGTTCAAAGTTTTTGTTTACTTGCTATTTTCTTTCAATAGCAAGAAATCAATCCACTTTTTGAAAATTGGAAAGTCCCATTCATTAACAATTTTAATTCTAGTCAGGAAATTTGTTGATGTTTTTTTTTGTTTCTTTTTCTCTCTTTCTGTTTGCAACTGATGACTGATCCAAGTTAGGCAAAAATATAAACAAAATATCCGCAAGACAAAGTGATTATATAAAAAAAAAAAAGACAAAACCCAAAAAAAGGCCCTTATGAAAGCCAAAAACCAAATGAATGTCTCTTTCCAGGTTTCAGGTTCATAGAGTTTTTTCTGTTTTTTTAAGTCAAATTCTCTCGGTTAAAATACCAAAAAAGATGTTGCCAATTTTATTGAGTTTTTTTCTTTTTAACCGCAGACAAAAAAATTTAAAAAAAAAAAAAAAAAAAAATAGCTCGGTGAAAAGTGTCAACTCTCTGGGAGTGGGGAGGGGTCTTTAATTGGCCATTGACAGCCGGGGGTTGCTTGCGGGAAAAAGTGAAGTGAAAAAGTCCGAACAGAAGCCAATTACAAGAGCCATCCTCTGTGGTGAAGGAAGTTCTTGTGGTGTGGGATCAGTTCCATTGTCATCGAAGTTCATCATTCTGAAAGAGAAAAAAAACAAAAAAACTGTTGATGAATCAGTTTTTATTATTTCCATTTCATTTTTCCAAAATATTAACAAACCAACTTTATCTCGGGCAATATCAAAAACTTTCAGAAAAAACATTTTTGAACTTAAAAATAACAACCCCCTCCCACCCGAAAGAGGTCAATATTATTTTGTGATTTTTTCCCCCTCCAGAAAAATCGCAGATAGGTTGAAAAAACAAACTGCCTACCTGTGGCATTCTGTTTTCATTTTGTTGGTTATCTTTGCAGCCTTGAAGCGGCTTGTTTGAGCTTTCTGTTATTTTGCTCAGCAGCAGGGGGGGGGGGTGCACACCAGGAGGAACTGCTTGTCTTCTGCACTTGGAACCACCAGCTTGATGTTCTGAAAACAAATCGAACATTCACAATAAAACAATTTAATTTAATTTAAATAAATCATTCTTCATTTGATAGAATATTTCAAACTTGAACTTGGAATTTAGAATATTCAAAAGAAAAAACCTGGCTGTTTTCCTCAACAAGACCTTTGTCAGCCACTCACCAGCTTAATTATTTAAAGCGTGTTTTTTCCCATGTAAATACAAATAAAATTAAGTTTTAGATTTGTATCATTATTTTCCATTTAGAATTTTCACTTAGATGTGTTTCCTGACATTTTCAGAGATGAATTGAAATTCTCAAAAAGGGACACTCCACCATCACCCACCCAAAAGAGGCATCATAAATATACAAGATGAACACTATATTATAATAAATAACTAAGAATTTGAAAAAATTCTGCAAATCTGTTTACTTATCACATTTTTTTTGCACACAATGGTCTTTAATGAAACTAGAAATATTTCCAACTTTGAAAAAGAATTAAATGTTTGTTTTTTTAATTCCAGAAATCCAACCATCTATTCTGCTTTTCTCAAAATGTTTTTGTCATTTGATAATTTCAAATTCTGCATTCTCAATACCATGAACTTTTAGACATTTTTTTTTTTTACATCATTAAAAGTAAATATCTTTTTCAAAAATGCCAAGAAATTAACCTGTAAATAAGTAGTTTGCATGTAATTAATTAGTTATTTGCAATTTAACAAATTGTGCAATTTATTTGGCACTTATATAAATATTTGCTGAACATCTGATAATTTGTCTTTCAGAATATTAAATGAAAACTTTGTGTTAGCAATATAAGGAAATATAGAGAAACAAAACAAGTCTCTGCTTTCTCCTATTTCTTTTTAATACAACTATATATAAAAAAAAAAAATGAAATTAATCCAAAAGCCTACCCATAAATCTAACACAGAATGACCACAAAATTACTTCCCATAAAATCCTATTTGCTGACCCAACTTTTACTTTGAAGCAGAGATTATTTTTATCAAACAACATGCTAATTTAGTCAAAATTATTCAGCACCAGAAATCTTATTACAATCAAGATTCATAGTCAAAACTATGTCACTAATTACGTCACAATACTCTGCAGGAGTTGCGTAAGTTTATCAATGAGTATTTAATTTAAGTCAAAATCATTAATACATAGATATAAGTCATATTGATTAATAATGTCTCCATGAACACCCGAAATAAGATTTGCCTCAAACAACCCATATTATTATGTTAAGAATCGCTGGCATATGTCCTTATATATCACTAAGAAATTAAAGGTTTATATAATATATGGTGTGGTTAATTTGCATACTAGTTTTAACTAACGGGGTTTAATAAATAATTTACTTGGTGTTTATTGATCTCTAACATTGTTTATTCTCCAATATTAAAATCAATCCTATGTATGATTTTATATAGAATATAATTAAAATAAGGTGTAATCTTTTTATATACATTCTAATTTTAAATTCATTAGTCTTTCATTTAATATTTCATTACATTAAACTTATATGCATTACACCCGGAGGGTGCATATATTCTGTTAGTTTTACTAAAAATACTAAATTTTACGCAAGAACTTTTTAAAAAGACTCAAATTTTTTGGATACTTTGATCATTTAAAAATCTCAATTGTCATTTTCTCAACTATACGCCAATTATATGTCATCATTTTTTGTTCTGTTTAATTGTGAAAACCTAAAAATATGAGTGGTAAAAAAAAGGTAAACTTACATGTAGGGATGAAAAAGCTAAAGAAGCGACCACAAAACGGCTAATGGTTGAGTTAGAAATAAACAATACTCAACAAAATTACGAAACGACACGCAGCATAAAGCAATCGGAGCCAATCACGTGTGTTCAATTCATCATCATCATCAATCCATCACTCCGTTGGGCGTTCATATCGAAAGATTGGTTTAATTGGTCGAAGAATTTGCTGGATTGTTTGCTTCAGCTTTGATTGTCAAGAACGGTGGCCAGGCATTAGTAGGCATTGACAGGGTTATAAGTTCCGATGGTAACTGTGCAAAAACAAAACAAAATAGATTTAGAAAATCACCAAAAAATTCAGGTTTTGGTAAATCCTAACTTACGGACATAAATTCCACCATTGTATGTCAACCCCGCCAAAGAAAAAAAATACTAAAAATCAAGGAATTAAGAATTTAATGAAATTTTCAGTGTTGATATATTAATGAATAAGAATATAAAATGCACCAGTTATTTAATTTTAAAAACTTTTACATTTTTTCAGGTTATAAAAGTGCACCAGTTATTTAATTTAAAAATTTTAACATTTTTTT
>CM042156.1:33991645-34113919 GCA_023376005.1 Doryteuthis pealeii
AAAAAAGAGAGAGATAAACAAAATGCCAAAGCAAATCTTCATTAAGAAAATGTAAAAAGAACACCCACTACTTGTGACCCACTTTTTGCCCAGCTAGACTTACAAATACCCCAACTCAAGAAATGACTAATAAATCACTGGTACACTCTCACTACTACCCATGAGCAGCAATCTTCTAAAACCAAGGCTTATAAGTCAGGGTGGGGGTGGTTGTGGTGGTGATAAGATTCTACACAGACAGAAAGTCCAAGGCAGACTACTATGATCATCATGCACATGATTGTGTTAAATGAAGACTACAATGCACCTGTAAAAGAAAGGTGTTATAAAATCATTGTTTGGACGAATGGGATCATATGAACAACAGGATGTATTGATACAACAGAATTATCTGTATTAAAGGTCACTAGCAGGACCTGTGGATATACCATAGGGTATGTTTACTTAAGAGCTACTGCTAAAATAGTTCAATATGTAAAAAGTATAATAATCTTTATATAATAATATTAAACTCTTTCTCACTCTTTTCTTTCTTTCATTCTTTTCATCATGTTCAATTGATACAGATTAGCTTATCACTTCTATGTGCTCACCCCCTTTCTCAGTCTTTCCCCTACTCTTTCTTTCTTATTATATTTTTCTGTGTAGGCATGTCCTTTTCTTCTTTTTCTTTATAATAAAATTGAATGTCAATTATTAGTGACGACACACTCATACAAATATGAATTCGTCAGATAAACAACACCAGATAATCAAGATTTACATTTTGTATTTCATCTTGGAGGATTTAGATGGGTCTCATTTTTAACCAGAGGGTGTTGCAAGATGAATAACGGTCATGCAATTAAAGAACACAAGTATTAATTAAAGGTCATTGGTGCCAAACCACAGATGGTGGACACACACACTCTGAAATATCAAACTGCCCCCCACTTTAGATGTCACTCTAGTTCCCACTTGCAGGATGCACAGGTACTACAGAGTATCTTGCTGTTTAGAGTAGCATTTTCACTGCCTGTAGTTATCCTATTGTCCAGGGAGACTAATTAGGTAGAATCCTCACCCTCATTGGAAAAGAGGTTAAGCAACCATCATAGTTGAGTGATTTGTCTAAAATGACCCTATTGTCCTATAATGTCAATATTAACTCTAACATCCTGTTGAGAATTTTCTAAGTCCAGAGCCCATTCCTATAAGATTTATAAAAAAAAATGTCTAAAAATGTCCTTTTCTTTTAAAGTTACCTGTTATTTCCCTTAAATCAAAGACTTCTAAATATGTTTCGTATTACATTTAAACAAAAGCTATAATTTGGGGCAGATTAGGAAAACGAATGTGACTTCTGGATGGGTGGAATGAGGCAGTATAGGATGTTAAGAGTTTAAAAAAAATAAAATCAACCTCCTTGAAAGCAGAAAAGGCAAGATTTTCCATTGAAATTCTTTTTATGCTATTTTAAAACTGAGAATTTTGTAGAATTTTAATTTTATTGAAATGACAGTGGGATATACATTAGATTTTAAAATGCAAATATTCGGTAACTTAAAAAAATTTTGATTTGGTTTCTTTTTTTTTTTAATGGCATATCAACTTTTGAGGGTTATTTAGTGGTACTATTTAACCTATTGATATTGGAATAAGGAGGCTCATACCTTTCCCAAGGGTATTAGTCTGAAAGTGAATGTAATAGTGCCGGGTGGAATGAGGCGGTATAGGATGTTAAGAGTTTTAAGAAGAATGAACTTCATCTATAAAAAGGGGAGAAGGTTATATTATAATTTAATATATACTTTCTATAAGGGTGCAATTCAATATAATAGCCCCCACCCTCACACCACTTCTCCTTGCTTATCTGAATAAGAGAAGAAGAATTAATACGTTGTTGTCTTTCATTCATGTTAGACATAGTGAATGAATTCAAACTGGTAATAACATGGCTAGCCATTATTTCTCATTTGCACATTGTCTCTTCTTAATCCCTTGAAGAGATTTAAGCTATGAGACCCAAAATTATAAAATATGTTTATATATATATATATTAGTTTATATAAAGGAAGTAGAAAGTTTAAAAAAACTTGGAAATATTTCTCATGGAGAAAAATTGACATTAGTCTTTTAATAATTATCATCCACTTGTCAGATTTATTTAAAAACTAAAATTTTGTATTATTTGGATTTTTTCGGACTATTGTCCTCATCTTTATTGTTATATACATGGTTTGTCCAATGTGCTCTCTGGCCTTCTTCAAATGTTTCTTTTCTCGCTCGGGAACCTTCTCTTCTCGCTCGGGAACCTTCTCTTCTCGCTCGGGAACCTTCTCTTCTCACTCGGGAACCTTCTCTTCTCGCTTGGGAGCCTTCATTGAACTTCAAACCAAACCATTTATTTAATCCATTGGGGTAAATTGTTCCCATTCTGTTAACCATGACCATGTACAAGTGTTAAGTTATGTTAAGTATTCTATGTTATTCAAATAAAAACTGAAAGTTTTCAAATTTCATACACTCTCATGATTTAAATATTTGTTAGTCGACTTTAACAAAGCAAAACAAATATCATTTAATTAAAGGAAAATTTACGGAAAAGGTGGGAGGTACCAAAAAGAGTTTTTTTTAAGACTCTTAATTGTTTTAATAAAGTCCTTCATTTCGGGTCATAATGTTTGAGTTGAGGCATGCAGGAAAAGGGATTCATCTGCAATAAGATAAAAATACTTTTTAAAGAAATTAATTTCCATAAATTATTAAATTTCTAAGGCCTTTTATTTCTATCCAAATCTTAAGCTCTGACCCGGAGTGGTAGTACTTGTTAGGGTCCCATCTATGGGTTAAATAGAAATAAATGAGTTTAAAAAATTGAGTATCCATCAAGAATGAATCAAACAAAATGTCTTCAGCATAAAATAACCCAACAAGGGTTGACATGCTGTAAAATCCAACCAACCAAATCTTAAAGTATACTCTTCAGTTTATCTTACTGGACAGAGAAATAATAATCACAACAAATCTCCTTTCTCTTGATGTAATAGGATTTTTAAAAAAAATTGAAATCTCAAATTCTGAAAATTTGTTAGCCAATATTTACATCAGATTAAACAATTTTTGTTTTGTTTAAATGTGTTCTTAGTCTACATGAGAAATTTAAATTCAGCAATTTTTAAGCTTTTAATATTTTTATTATGAATGTTATGCTCCAAAATGGTTGGCTCCATTAATTCTATGCTTTACTCATCTCTTCAAAATCTGTAACCACCATAAAAATGATTGTTTAATTTGTTTAGATATGATATTAAAGGTTTATGGTAGTTGATAAAGTAGATTGAGAAAAAGATTTTAAATTTTTATACACTGATGAATTGTTTCTCAAACATTTATCTGAATGTATTCAAAGTTAGCAACTTGAAGTTAACCATCCATCCATCTATCTATCTATCTATCTATCCATATATTAAGGGCAGTTGTGTGTATCTGTATGTCTGGAGGAAACTTCAAAAATAAAACAATTTAACGACAAAGTAAATATATATATATATATATATATATAATATATATATACACATTAAATATCACCAGGGCTTGGTTTGTGAGCAAAAATAATGAAGATTTTATTTATATTTATTCATATTTGGGAAGATATTTAAAAATTCAAATTTGAAAAGTAAGTCATTTGCATGTTATTTTGTTTATCTTTTTTTTTTTTGTATGTTTTTTTTTTTGTTTTTTTTTTTGCTTTGAAATATAATATTGATTGATTGAATTAATTGCATCATTTATATCTTTTTTTTTTTTCTAATTGAATGGAAATTTCTTACTATATTGTTATATATTTCCATGGGGATTTTTAGGGGGCAACTAGCGAGGACCTCACTCGCGATAAGTAATAATGGATCTGTGAGACTAACTTAAAAAAAATCCTCCCTCTACCCAGGCGACGCCGGGTAGCCACTTCTAGTTATCTTATTAAAAGTTGGAACTTAGAAAAAATAATCTTATCATCACCACCATAACTCATAAGCTTTGGTTTTTAGTTACAATCTTGGGACATGATCTGTTAAACAAGACTAGTATAAACTCTTGTTTTGTTTTTTTTACTCTTAGTTATGGTAAAAAACTAAATGGGTAAAAAAAATTGAGGAAAAGTGATTATTTTGTGCTAATCTTCTAGACGAAAAGGGTTAATCTGTCTGTTTTAAGAATTAGCCTACAGAATCCTGACTTTTACTTGGATTTAACATTGGCATTGGCATCAGTTGTAAATCTGCAACTATCTTGACCATTAGGCAGATTGCAATCATCTTTCTCTTTATTTATTAGGATGTAGTTTAAAATTTTGTAATATTTTAACTCTAAGTTTTGTTTTCAATAATCTTTCAAGGGAGCTATTGTTATTTAATATTGATGGGCCACTATGCATAGAGCTTCCTTTTTCAATCCGTATGCGATCTTCAGTTGTCTCTTCTTTGCAGATGTGTCCACAACTAATATTGATATTTTAGAATTTGGTTTTCAGTGAAATTCAAAGTTAACAATAAGTAAACATAAGTTATTGTTTGCAAAAAGAATAAATTTTAACTGACTGATCAATTCAGTAACTGCTGAGGTTTGCTAAATGTTTCTCATCTGAATAGGATTGATCTTTTTTTTCCCTTTTTAATTTTAGAAAGCTTTCATATATATATATATATATATATATATATATATATATATATATATATATATATAAGGGTAGACTGGGCTCTTTAACCTTGGCTAGGTAAGCCGTCTAAGAGAAGGAAAACTCTGAATTCAAACTTGTTAAACTCCGCTTAAGAAATTGACTTTGTGTTGCATCCTGTTTGTGCAGAGGGGTTTGGTAAATATATATACACTGGTCCCCCCCCCCACATGAATGTTTTGATTGACTCTGATATTCTTACCCCCACACACACACACACTATATTTTTCTTTACCCCACAAATTCTTCTGGAAATATAAATTTAGCACACTTGATAAGGGTTTGGACATAAAAATACCGTATCAGCTAAGTAAGTATCTAACAATATATCTAGCTTAAAAGTCCTGAGGTTGAGTTCTATCCTTGTTCTCATAAAATTATACAATTTTGAAGTACAATTAGAATTAACTTTGTTCCCTTCCAATCAATAATCTGTTAAACTATAGAATCCTTATTTGGACAAGCTTAGGCCAAATCTAACATAGTAGTCACATGATTAAAATGACATATAAAAGAATAAAATTGAAGGTTTTTAATTCAAATCAAAGCAATTCCATTCAGGATATCTATAATATATACAGATCACTGTGTCTATATGGTTTATCTTTATTTGAATAAATTTGTTGGTAATTCAGAATTTTATTCCAATCTTTTTCAATAATTACCAATGGATGTCGTATTTTTATAAAGTTAAAGTTTTAATGAGTCTGTTTCAGTTTTTTTAAACTCTTTTCATTTTGTCTAAATTTTTAATGGAATGTATGAAATGTTTTTAATGAAGTGGACAAGTTGAATGAAATTATTATTATTATATTTTTTTAAAAAAGTTAACAGGTTTAAGGTTTCTACCTTTCTGGACACAATGTTTATAAGGGACCCAAACACTTTCACAGTTATAGGATTCTGTGTAAGATTTGATGTTCTTAAAATTTATTAAATCTTTATTAATAAACCTTTTTCAAAGGGTTTCATCATCTTCGTCATATTTTTTTTCCTAAACTTGAAAAAGAAAATTTAAGATTTTTATAACATCACTGATAATATTCAATAATCTTTTACACTAATTAAGAATTTATTATTTTTCTATTCAATTTTTTCTTTTCTTCTTTTCTCTATTGGCCTTAAACAATTGATTTGTGGAACATGTTGTTTGATGCTTCAAATATAAGAAGAATTTGTTTTAACTTCAGACAAACCTTTTATTATTATTATTATTATTATCTATACTGAATTATTGACACTCGTAAACTGTCCTCAGTATAATCACTTAGTGGAGAGAAGTCTATTAGGTTCATCTGCAAGATCTACTGCTTTTACTTTAGCTTTTTCAATAAAATTGTATTTAAATATTCTTCTAATTCTGAAAAGACATTCAATCTATAATGGCAACAGATGCTTTCATCTGTTCTCTTGTTGTTTACTTTCCATTTTGAATATTTTTAATATGGACAGCTGGAATATTCACACCTGTTTTGTATTCTTGATGCAGTTTCTTTTTTTTTCTTCTTTTTTTTATATTTATTATGAACTAGAAGCTGCAACCCGGCATTGCCTGGGTAGAAAGGGGGATAAAAAAAAAGTTAGTTTGCAGAAGAAAAAAAATGATGTTCAAAAGTGAAACTAAGTGATTAATTTTTAAACTCTCCATAAAAAATGTGTATAATGAAAAAAATCCGATTAAATAAACAATTGTTTATTACATACAATTGTTTAATGAAATATTTACTACAATTTTGAGTAAAAACATAGATTTAATTAAAATTTAATTATTGAATTTTTCTCTTTTAATTTGTTATGCTATTTTTCAGTATGAAAAATTACCACATCAATATAATTCTTTAAAGATTTGATAATTTTATATTTAATATTTGAACATTAAAAAAGAAACCCAATAATGAAAAAACTAAATTAACACAATTATTTTTTAAGCAATAGCTAACATGAAATAAATAAATAAATAAAAAGAAAAAAAAATGATTATAAGAGTTTTATAATTTGCCTGAAGCATTGTGTTTACATTGGTTTGGTGGTTGGTTTTGAAGGCTATCATAATGCAAGTGTAAAGAAAAATGATACAATACAACAGAATGGACAGAACCTAGCAGCAAGCTAACAGCTCTGGACCTTCAGAAATCTTCTGATGAAGAGATCTTTATCTCAAAATATTAAGAATAAATCAAAGGTAAACAAACAACATCAGTTCATTTTTCTTTACACTTGCATTGTGATAACCTTCAAAACTAACCACCAAAAAAAGATTGTTTTGGTCTTCCATAATTGATTTATTTATGTTTTAATGACAAATGCTGCCAATGACTTTCAATGCTGTTACTATTTAAATTTAAATTTTTTAGTATCTTCATGAATATAAATAAAATCTTCATTATTTTTGCACAAAAAGCAAGATCTTGTGATAGTGAATGTGTATATATTTACTTTGTCGTTAACTGTTTTATGTTTCTAGTTTCATCTGGACATACATGCATACATACCAACTGCCCTTTATATATGTATAAATAGATAGATAATCTTCAGAGCTTAAGGCAAATTCGTATTTATAAAATTGGTGTAGTAGTTTATAACTTCTTTTGGGGGTAGGGCAAACACTGAACATTGGCATTTTTGTCAAGGGAGTAAACTCTCTTTAGTGTTATAGGTATTTATATCTTTTGTCTTATTTAAAATTTTTCCTTTTTCTTTTCTTTTACTTTGAGTCATATTAATCTCTCTACCCACCACCAAGTCTCCTTTCGCTTCTCTTTAGATTTTTATTCTCCAGTGATTTCTTCTTTTATCCAATCAGTTGGTTGTGAATAGTCTTATACACTCCAGGAAGGGTTTAAAAATTTTTTTTTTTTTGTGTGTGCTACTCATGTGCTGAGTTGATGAGGGCCGGTATCAAACCAAGAACCTTGTAGACCCTAGGCAAATGTTCTACTGACTAAATCAAATTTATGAAAGATTGGTTTCCAAGGTGAGGGATAGGAGTTCAAATTTTGTCAGAAGTTATTTTTATAAATTTCTAATTTTACTCTATAGTCAAGAGTATTGTCCGGATGAAACTAAAAAAATAAAACAATTAACAACAAAGTAAATATATATATATATATATATATATATATATATATATATATATATATATATATATATATATATCAAATATCACCAGTTCTTACTTTTTGTGCAAAAATTATGAAGATTTGATTTATATTCAAAGATATTTAAAAATTAAAATATACATAGAAATAGCATTGAAATTCTACTTAAAAATGTCCAGCATTTGTTAATCTCAAAGGTAAACAAATCAATGCACCAGAGTTCTCCCACTTTACCCAGGTGTCGCTGGGTAGCCACACTAATTTTTTTTATATAATTTACAAAAGTTTCTTTAAACGTTTTCAAAATGGGTACATGTATTTTTTTGGCATGCAAAATCATTTGTTTTACAATTTAGATGATAATATTTTTTTTTCTGAGAGTCTTTTAAATTTCTGGAGTGTCTGACTAGTTTAACCTCTCACCTGTCTCTATTGTTTTACCTCCATTGACACAAAGTGATTGTGTCATTTTGAAATTCTCAATGAAAAGGATTATTATTATTATATTCAATGAATTTAACAATCCAGATATTTTTTGTAGAATTCCATTTATTAAAACTTGGCAAATATTCAAATTTGTGTAATTATCCTCTTTTGTTTGAATAGAAAAAGAATTTCTTTAGATACCATTCATAAAAATCCACACCTATAAAATACAATGTATATCCACATATATTTTGTGTGTGTAACTATTTTTCTACATCATCAGCAGAATCCACTATATGTAAAAATGGTTAGTGCCAAGTATCTATATAGTAGACTCTTCTGCTAATGCAGTAGAAATAAAAAAAATGTTTTTTGATGATGTAGCAGAAATAGGATTTTCTGTTGTTTTTTTTATTTATTTAATAAATAAAAGAGCCTAATTTATCTTTTAATATTCATCTCTATACATATATAAAGGCCAGTTGGTTTGTATGTATGTCTTGATGAAACTATGAAAATAAAACAATTAATGACAAAGTAAATATATATACACATTAAATATCACTGGTCCTTGCTTTTTGTGCAAAAAAATGTGGCTAGAAATTAGAAAAATATTTTAATTTTTAAATGTTTTAATTTCTAAATATCTTTGAATATAAATAAATCAAATCTTCAAAGATATTTAAGAATTAAAATATCCATAGAAATAGCATTAAACTTCTACTTAAAAATGTCCAGCATTTATAAATCTCAAAAGTAAACAAATCAATACACCAGGATTTCCCATTCCCTCTACCCAGTCAACACTGGGTAGCCGCTTCTAGTTGAATATAAATAAGAAAATTCAAGGCCTATGTAAATTATTAGGTAGTCATGAGAGATATATATATATATATATATATATATATATATATAATCTACAGTCATCAGGAAGATTTAAGATGTTTACATCATACAGTTTGTTAGTGATATCAGTCATGATTTCATCATCATGTTAGATTGACAGCACAGATTCCCATGACTCTCTCTTGCTGTCTCTCCCTATTGATCCTCACTTTTGGTACGTCCCCTTCACGACATCTAGTATCCATACAAAGCTGATCAATGTAAGTCTCTACTGGTCACCCCAGTGTGTCTATGTTCATCTTACTTGGGTGGTTTGTATGATAGGAGGTAAGTGGCCGTACAGCTGCTTTTTAGTGGGGTGGTGCTTCTAGGATTTGTTCAGGACAGCACACAGCATCCTTGTGCGGTTCCCATCTAGTTTTTTTTCCAATTGTTTCATTAAAGTTCAAGTGGTACAGCCATACAATAGCACTGATACGGCTACCGCTTGGAAGAATTATTGCTTTATCTTATCAGAGAGATCGGATTTCCATAGGATGAATTATTAATGGGTTCTATTTTCATAAGTTAGGGACAGGTTAATGTATGAATAGCCCTATTAAAAATAAAAATAATTTTAGTTTTAATCAAAAAGATTTTATCATTTATCTGTAAATGCGGAAACTTTCATTAAAAAAAAAAAGTAAATATTTTCTATAAATCCTAAATGTGAAATTTACCAATGAAAATTGTTCATATTTATTTTTTGTCAAATAAAAGAAACAGTTTATCTTTTTATGAAAACCCTTTTTTATGAATTTAACAAATAATACTTGTCAATGATCTTCTTATTCTATGGGGAGGATTATTCATTGTAAAGTTGGATGCATAAAACTTGTCAAACTCTTTATCCTTTTGGGACTTTTCATTGGAAATGTGGATGACTAATTAATTATCTGGAAGTTTAGACTCTAGGGATTATTAGATAAATGTATGCAGGTGTATGACCACTTACCTCCTATCACACAAACCATTCAAGTAAGACAAACAAGATAGGCTTGAGAAGCAAGGACAAACTCATGATTGACATTCTCCTGTGGACACCTACACATGGTCATACCAGTGTAGGCTGATCAGCAAAAATCTACATGAATTAGCTCTGTGTGGATACTGGATACTGTATAGATGACCTCCCAGGGGTGATGACTGATAGGGAAAGGTGTCAAGAAAGAGTCATGGATATCCATGCTGTCAGTGCAACTTGATGATATATACATACTTTTTAGGGACATTAATTTTGGGGGTTGATGGTTGATCCATAAATACTTCTTATAAAAAAATGAAATCTCATTTTTTTTTTAACCTGTTATTATAAACTATTATTTTTGATAGAATATTAACTTTTCTTGATAGTATTTTTCTGTTGAACTATTCATTTTTATGCTTATAATAAACACATGGTGTGTTGAATATAAGGGTTGAGTTAATACAGTTTTAAGTGACAATCATTTCTAGGTTGTAGGTTCAATCCTGGCCAAGGATATACATAGAATAATTAACAACAACATAGAATAATTAACATAGCTTAACACTTGTTCCCTAGTCATGGTTAACAGAATGAGAATAGTCTATCCCCATGGATTGAATAAAGGGTTTGGTTCAAAGTTCCATGAAGGCTCCTGATTACGACAAGAAACACCTGAAGAAGGCCGGAGGACACCTTGGCCGAAACATGTATATAACAATAAAGATGAGGACAATAGTCCAAATAATCAATTTTATCAAACTATTTGCTTTTCTATATATTTTCTTTTAATGAGTTGTTAATTTTAATTTAACCAAATCACTTTGAAAATTTTGATCCACACCTTAACAACAACAACAAGTATAATTCTGATTTTTAAAAAGAAACATAATTCTTAACTGAGAGGAACAAATAAATAGCTAAACTTTTTTTACTTAAGTGATTTATTTTCTATTTGGATGTGACTGGCTTTTTGGATCAATAGTTTTGTAAGATCATCTGACAAAACTATTAAGTCCAATTGGTTTGATGTCATCACTGCTGCTGCTGATTTACAATTGGTGACCTTGTGCTACAAATATTTATTCAGCTTAGTAAATATCAATAAACCATTTCTAATCATTTAAAAAAAAGGCAGTTCATAAAGTTGTTTAATAAAAGCAGATTGCAGAAAATAAATTTCTTTCTTCTTGTTTATTTTTTTTTTTAAACACATTCACTGTAGCATAATTTTTCATTTAAGATTAAACGAAAGTAACTTGGGTTTTTTCTTTCTTTTTCTTTCTTTCTTTTCTTTTTTCTTTTTCGTTTTTTTTATTTTTAAAAATAAAACATTGATTAAATTTGGATGTGAAACGACAGCATTTAAAAAGAAAATTTTTTATTGGACATTATTCATGAAAAAAAAATATCTTCTTCCTAATTTTATTTATTTATTTATTATTTTTGTGGGGGTTTCAATATCTATTTTAGAAGGATTTATTTCAAGCAGTTAATTTTATCTCTGCAAACACGTAAAATTTCATTAGCTTCAATTATCATCATAAAAAAATACTTAGAAATAAAATGTTCATGTGACTGTTTTTATGAATTGTAGATTTTTTATTTTATTTTGATCAGCCATCATTACATAAATGTTCTGAGTAGAATAGAATGTTGTCTCTAACAGATAATTATGTTTAACTCTTTCCATTTAATACATTCAGTTTTATGAAGTGATTACTGTGTTTGTCTAATCCAGACTTTTATTAAACATCAATGAATTATAAAGATTTATTTTCACTGACCTATTTTGTTTGTAATCATTTTAGTCATTTCTCAAGTGATATAACTTGAGAAATTACTTAACAAAATGGTAAATTTTTATTATTGGTAGTGACAGGAAATTGGAGTAGTGGTCACAAAGTCTACCTTTTTTATATATAGAATATGTATGGATCATTCAATAAAATGTGTAAGAAAAATTGATTTATTCTGCATTTTGATTGGATGAATTTTTTTACAATCCTGATTTTATAAGACTGTCAATATTACCAACTGTTCTTAGCCACTTCATAAAGTTTGTGGGACTCATTTTCTATAATAATAATAATAATATAATTTATTGTGTACAGTGCTCAGGTGCACCACAACTCATCAAAGTCTCATGTCAAGTACACAGAATAATGTTGTGTCAGGAACATGAACAGTTCACAGTAGTAATATGCATGTATGTGTGTGCATGTGTATGTGGAGAGTGGCATCAGGTATAGTGTTGGCGGACTACAGGAAGCATGGAGGCTTTGAAAGATTCAGTGCTCCGGCAGCCTACAACAGATGCAGGCAGTTTATTCCATATCTCCGCAATTCTGAGCGTGAAAAAATGTTTCCGAAAGTCACGTGAACAGTGCTGTTTTCTGACTTTGTAGGCATGCCCATGTGTATTGGAGAGATGGAGATCAAAAAGGTGCTCAAGATTGCTGTTGTTTTCTTTTGGGATTTCTTAAAAATATTTTTTTTTCTGTTTCCTTTTTTATTTGTTACCCACTTGAACTATTTACTTTTTAAACTTTTTGCTTTTCATTTAGGAAAAAAAAAAAAAATTAACTAGTTTCAATTTGATGACAATAATTTTTCTATTTTATTTTATTTTTTTTTTAAAGAAAAAGATTTTTTGATGACTGACAGTTTTTGTTAATTTTAATTTTTATTTTTTTTGTTCAATTTCAGAGTGAACAGCACCAAAAGTTGATATATTCTGGAAAACTTTTAAGTGATCATCTGCAATTGAAAGATGTCTTTCATCAAGTGAGTACTACCTTCTTCTTTTGTTTATTTCTTTGAAAAAATTTCAGAATTTTAAATAAGTCTTTGAATATGTGGTTCACTCCTAATAATTGAACTTTTCTACTAACTATGCTCTGCTAAAGGTTTAGGGCCGGTAGGGCGTTCGGCTAGAAACCACAAGATTCCTAGTTCGATACCGGTCCTCGCCAACTCAGTGCATGAGTAGCATAGGTATCTGTGCAGTAAAGTAAGGAACTGATGGTAGGTGTTGCGCTCCATCTCAGACGCCAAAAACAATCTCCTTGGTCTAGCGCTAGTTAAAAGGGGATAGACTCCCTTGCTGATTGGCTGATACCGACTTTAGGCCACCCCGGCGACTTTTTTTTTACTAACCTGATTGATTTATCATTGGAAATAGGCAAGTATCTGAATATATATATATATATATTGATGAGTCTATATATTTACTTACACTAAGTGTATGACACTATAAGTTTATCTGTCCCTGGGTGCAATAATGCATATGCATGTTGGTGTGAGCGTATACACACATCCGTAGTATACATGTATGTATATGCATGTAGGTACAATCATATCTGTAAGAGTGTATGTATGTATATAGGCGTAACATACATGTATGTATATATATATATATATATATATATATATATGCATGTAGGTGTGAGCATATCTGTATGAGTATGTATAAGCATAAGTGTAGCGTGTATGTATAATAGTATTAAAGGGCTAGCAAAACAAATTAAATTTTTTTTTTGTTTTTTGTTTTATGGCATATCAACCTCAGTGGGTCATTTAATGTTGACAGTTTTAAAATAAATTCATTCTTAATGAATACTCAGATTTTTTTTTTTATAAACACATTTTTCTATTTAACCCAGAGATGGAACCCCAATAGGTACTACCATTCTGGGTCAGAATGGACCTGGGAGCAATGGGGATGAAGGGTTACTCCACATTCCCCAGACCTCCAGAACTGGAACCTCCCCATCAGATAGTTTAGCGTAATTCCCAGGACATTAAGACTCCTTAGCCACCACATTCTGGCACATATATGATAAAAAGGGCTGGAGCTTGCCATTAAGGCAATAGGGTTGGGACAATCATATTGGTGCTAGGGCTTGACATGACCAGTCAATTGATCGGAGGGGGCCTCTCCAACCGCCTGTCTAGCTTAAGTAAGGGTCTAAGTGTAGTGTTGCATGTACTGCACATCCACCAGGATTCCGTCTTTAAACATCATGGGTCACCACCCACAGCCATCAGGTGGCCCTATTGGGGAGGTCTTACCCCTCTGCAGAGGTGCAGTCGAAAGCCCCAGCCAACAGGGCTAAACAAACAAGTTAAGGAGATTGGCAGATTTTAAAATACAATAAAATAGAAAGAGAAAGATTTCTCAATGGAAATGAAAGGATTATTATTTAATGTCTATAATAAACTGAAATCATTTGACCTACATACAATCAGGGGTTAACAATAAACAACTATAGACAACTTACAGTCAAAATCAAGAAAAATCCTTGGAAAAAACATAATAAATCAGACCATCCCTTACAATTTACTGTTTGGTATAAAATAACCCTTGACAGTTTGATGTGCCATTAAAATTAATCAAACATATTTTTACTACTTTTTATAAAATTGATTTTTTTCTTTTCCAAAACTTTTAGTGAAATATCAATTAAACTGATGATATAATAATTTATATATTTTCTAAACACCCCAATGCTTTTTTTTTCTTTTTGTCCAGAACTATTGAAATTAATTGAATGGGTTTTTGTTACATTTTTCTGAATGTGCCTAATAAATATATTTTTGTTTTTTTATTTCAGTATGATCAAGGCAGTCAACACACTGTTCATCTTGTCTGTTCCCAAATGGTAGACTGTCCAGCCAGATCTACGCACCAGACAGCTGATTCAAGAGAATTTGTAAGTAAATTTTCATCAATTTCAATTCGGAATTCACTCATTATTATATTATATATATATATATATATATTAATATATATATATATATATATATACTCATACACACACTTACACCGTCCATACTCACACCGTAAAAGACAATATTTGACATCATATTTCAAACCGTCTCTTTTTTTCAAACCTTAGAAATTTTTAAACTGACTGAATAACAAAGACTACCACTCGCTTTTTCTCGTTATCCTGTGATAAAAAATTTCTTATTACCTTCCATATACCAACAAATGCCCTGAAGATGATCTAATTAATAGATTGAAACACTGCAGCGTCGGCCAATAAACTCGTCTCTTAACCCATTTAAACCTGTGATTTTTCATTTTTTCTTAATATACTACATACCGTCGGATTCACTTCCTTTCTTCACATACTCATTATTATAATATATATTTTATTATAAAGTTTTGTATTTTAATTTTTCGAGTATATATTCTATTGATGAGAAACTAATCTGCTTATGGTCAAGTCACATTGAAAGCAGCAGTTCCTATTAAATTACCAAAGTTAAGCAGCAATGAGTCTCTTCAATACTTAGATGGGTGACCATTTAAACAAAATGAACTGATTCGGCATTAAATTACCTGAAAAGGGTTGATATGGTGTAAAACCAACCAACCAACCATTCTAATCTTTGTATTTATGAGATGAGGGTTCATGTGAATAATTTTGATGTTGTCTTCATCTTTATTAGTTTTTTTAGCTCTGAACCCATATTTTAATTCCAGGTTATCATCTGATGATGACTTTATTTTAAGGTAAATAAGAAACACCTAAACTGGTCACAAGGTTACAGTGGCCTGAACATTGAAAAGATGGAATCCCTGCCAAAAATCTATCAAATATTTAGGTTAAAAGAAAATTTGTAAAGATTTTTCTGAACAAATTTATGAATTTAAATTCTTTTATATTTAATTGTTAAGAGTGGAAATTTAAAATTTTATAAAGTTTACAACTTGGTCGATAAATGATGGCTTGAACAACATTTATCCATTTTCAAATGGAATTACTTTAAATTTAACTTTAACTGGTTCTTGTTCAATTTCTGCTGATAAGAATTGATATGCCAACTCAGTGCAAAAGTAGCACAGGGAACTGTGTGGTAAAGTAAAGAGCTGGTGGTAGGTGTGGTACTCCACCTCAGATGCTAAAATAATCTCCTTGGTCTAGTGCTAGTGAAAAGGGAATAGACTCCCCCACTGTCTGGCTGATACTGATATTATTAGGCCACCCTGATTACTTATTGTTGTATCAGTTCAAAAGTATTTTTTAAATTTATTTTTTCTAAAAAAAAAAAAAAATTTTTTATAATGATATACTCCAAATTTTCGGTGTCCTTAAATTGCATCTAATGGTGAAGTTCCAGTTCTGGAGCTCTGGGGAATGTGAAGTACCCCTTCATTACCATTACTCTCAGATCCACCTTGACTAGTAGTGGTAGTACCTCTTAAGGTCCCATCTATGGATTAAATAGATAAAAAATGAGTTTAAAAAATTGAGTTAAAAAAAAAAAAAGAATTTTCATTACCCATCAAGAATAAAACAAAATGTCTTTGGTATAAAATAACCCCTCAAGGGTTGACATGTCATAAAATCCAACCAACCAAATTTTCTCATAAGATTAATTTAAAGTCTTTTTTAATCATTCAAGTGATTTTGTTTCTATATTTTATCGTCTAACATTTTTGAAAACAAATGTTAAATTTAATATGGAAATGAGGAAAAAACTTAAAAGAATAATTAAATTTTGTTGTTTACCATAAGTAGTAAAGTCTGTGGAATGGCCTATTGATGGTATCAGCCAAACAGCAAGGAAGTCTATCCCCTTTTCACAAGCACTAGCACAGGAAAATTGTTTTGCTGAGGTGGAGTGACACACCTTCCATCAGTTCCCAGATGCTTTATTGCACAGATCAGATTACCCAAGCTGTGCTACTAATGTGCGGAGTTGGCAAGGACTGGTATTGAACCCAGGACCTTGCAATTCCGGTAATTTTCACCTTTAGTTGTTAAAATTCCTAGAATAAAATTGTGCGTGCGCATTATCTGAAATGAACTTAATTGTTATTAAGAACACATTTTATGATATTTTATGTTAAAGCATGCAGTTGTATTGTTTTTGAAAAGTTTCTAAGATGTGTTTATTTCGCACGGAGACTTTCAAATAGCTACCGGCTTAGTTCAAAGTGAAAGTCAAGGGAGTTACTCTAATTGCCTTATTTGCTAAATTTTAACAACTAAAGGTGAAAATTACCACAATTCCTAGGTAGATGCTCTACCAACTGATCTAAAACAGCCCTTCTTTGTGTACGATAGATTTGGTTAAATTTATCAAAAAATAATTTTTTCCTAAAATAGTTTAAAATTTAGAAAAATTCTGAAAAGAACTCACTAAATTATTTATAAGGTTTCTTATCTTGCAAACAGCTGTTTGGTCAATTTGTAACGGATTGTACGACCTATAGACATAATGACAGAAGATTCCAGAAAACATGACCTAGTTCTAGATATAAATTATTTCTAAACATTTTAGCCTAAAAAGGTGGGGGGGGTGACTCAAAATATTTTGATTGAAAAAAAAATTTAATTTAGTGACAATGTGATGCCAGAGGGTTGAGAGTGATCTGACTGAAAACTGATTGGGGTGGGGGAAACCTTCTTGAAGTGAAAGTTGAATGAGAAAAGGATGCCCATCCTAATAAACTGGGAAGAAGGTTAGAAGAAAAATTATTTAAGGACACATTTTCTTAGAGAATTCAGAGTGCTTCCAGAACACAAAAGAGAGGTTACACTAGGAGGAACGTCTAACGTTACGCGTTTGATAATCCCGAGGGAACACGACTAGCTAATGACGATTTTGTGGAAGATCTCTTTCTCTCTCATCTTTAAAGAACTGATGACAAATCTATCTATCTATACATGTATAAAGGGCAGTTGCATGTATGTATGCATGTCCAGATGAAACTATGAAAATAAAATGATTAATGACAGTAAATATATATACATATAAAATATCACTGGTTCTTGCTTTTTATGAAAAAATTATGAAGATTTGATTTATATTCAAAGATATTTAAAAACTGAAATAGAAATAGCATTGAAATTCTGCTTAAAAATGTCCAGCATTTGTAAATCTCAAAAATAAACAAATCAATACACCAGGGTCCCCACCCCCATCTACCCAGGCAATGCTGGGTAGCTGCTTCTAATAAATTATATAGAAGAAATTACTATTGTCTGTTTCATTCTGTCAACTGAGAGGAAAAAATCTTATGAATGTTATGACCTGGTTAGGGGTCAGAATAAAGACACAAGACAGGAAATGAGGTAAACAAATATATTAACAAAGAACAGTAGTACAAACATACAGAAATGAAAAGTTTACTCACGAGGCTGTCTTATCAGCTATCTGCTGAAATATTAACTCTCGCTTAAGTGCAGAACCTGCTGCTATTTATAATTGGAAGAGTTTCATGTGTGCGTGGTAAATTACTATAACAGAATGAAATATACACAAGCAGGCGTAAACAATGCAAAGAGGCCAGTTGTGTGGAATGTCAGCAACCTCGTCCAGTGGTAGCAGTAAAACCAAATTTTGACTTGACCAACTCGATTAAGGAATGTTGTTTATCTAAACAAACTGATGATCCTTACTGTTGACGAAAGCCATTTGTTCGTACTACACATGAAAGGCACACGTTTGAAACTTATCGTGAGTGCTGTTTGCATTACATACACTCTGGTAATTTTCATTTTTAGTTGTCAAAATTCCTAGCAAATAAGGCAATTAGAGTAACCTCCCTTGACTTTCACTTTGAACTAAGCCAGTAGCTATTTTGAAAGTCTCCGTGCGAAATAAACAAATCTTAGAAACTTTTTTGAAAACAATATAACTGCATGCTTTAACACAAAAATATCATAAAATGTGTTCTTAATAACAATTTCAGAACTGGCGCAAACACAATTTTAGTGCTAGGAAATTTATAAACTAACATGCACAAAATTACCTACATTTTGGTAACACATTATTACAAAATCTGAAAATGAACTCAATACTTTACCCTCAAATTGAACAAGTTTAGTAGTCTGCCCAGTTGGCTGGAACTGTAGAATACATTGACTGCAGCTCTGCAGAGGGGTAAGACACCCTTCCCCAATGGGGCCACCTGTTGGCCATGGGTGATGACCTGTAATGCCTGAGGACAGGATCCTGTTTGCTGACCAGTCCATGACCTAAGTACAATGTGGATCTGTGACATGGAAGATTCCACTTTGGACCTTACTTGGCCTAGACTGATTGTCAGAGAGGCTTCATCCGATCAATCAGCTGGTCATGTCAAGCCCTAGCAACTATATGATTGTCCCAACTGTATTCTTCAAATTGCTCTTATGGCAAACACTCACCCCTTTTTATCATATGGGTTCTAGAAGGCCGTAACTGAGGATCAACCACCAGTTTATTAATTTTACCAATTTATTAATACACATGAAGTTAATAGATTATTTCTACCTGTTTATAGGTAAATATTGGTTTGGCTTAAAGCCAAACCAATATTTACCTATAAACTATTCACTTAAAAATCATGTATACAAAAAATAGATTTGGCATTAAGTAGTCCACAAGTGTTGATATGCCATTAAACAAAATAATTAACCAACAAAATTGTTTTTCTTAGATTGAATTTTGGTTTATTTTCAGATGGCATTTTGGAAATTCTACAGTTTTTAAAATTTGTTGTCTATTCATGACTTTGATTTGGTTTCAATGGCATTTAATGGCATATCAACCTTCATGGGTTATTTAATGTCAAAGGCATCCTTGTAGAAGAACAGTACTGGTACTATTTAACCCTTAGCTGCTTGTCTTATTAATCATCAATAACATTACTCTTTTGAAGGAGGGGACTTGAAATGTTTTTAGAGCATATTGTTATTTATTTGATGGATTTTGATGATTCTTGAAAAATAAATTTTGGATCTGTGAGTTAAAGTAAATATAGAATAAATTTTACTTTTCCCCCACCCCCACATTTTTTTTTCTCTGTCTAAGTATGAAGAAGAAATTAAATTTCGCTTTCAATTTATTTTCCAGCATCAGGAGGCAACCCCTTCAGATAACACACCACAACAACCTGCCTCCAGCTCTGAAAATGAACTGCGGCACAGGAGTCATAATTTTGAAGGTTTTCACAATCAAAAGTGCGTTATTTTTTTTTTTTTTTTGTGGTTCAAGTAACATTATAATATTTGTATAATTGTGCAAAATATGTTTAGAAAAATGACTTTAAAATTGTTTCTTCTTGTGTATTGTTGAGGTGCAAGTGGGACAGAAAATGAAATTGACAAACTGAGTTCAAATGCAACCTGAAATAGTTGATGATAACCTTGTACTAATGCTCTTCAGAGGAAGAGGGAGGGGGAATCCATTCTGTTCAATGTAATCTCTCTCTCTCGGTTTATCTCAATCCATTTATTTGCCTCCTCTTCCTCGTCAGCCACCTGGTGGATTTTCTACTAGAACTACTATGTTCAACATGTATTCCAATTTGGCTGCCACCTGGTGATTATCATTGACACTACTCTAGCCAAACAATATACACATAACAAATCGATAGATTTTTGAGAAATGCATATTTTTCATTTAACTATTCCTCCCAATTAGATCAACTCAAATGTCAGGAATTATTTAAAGGAAACTTAGTGATATTCTATCAAGTTAACATTAAATGATATGTTTCTTTGTAAGTAGGCCAAATTTGTTAGTTTGTTTTTGCCAGATATTGCATCATCAGATTTTGAATTATTCTGCTCTTTATAAAATTTTGTTAATGAAAAAAAAAAAATCTATTCCCTGGAAGACTGTAAAAAGCACATAAAGTTGTTCTTTACTCAAAAAGATTTTTTAAATTTCTTGGAGGATGGAATAATGAAATTGCCTGAAAGATGGCAGAAGGTAGTTGGATAAAAAAAATTGTATATTGTTCTATAAATTTAACATGGAAAATGTTTGTATTCTTAACTAAAAAAAAATAGAAAGTTATGAGAATTTAAAAAAAAAAAAAAGAAAAGAATTTTTGTTTTACCTGACAATGTTAAAAGATTTTAAAATTACATTTAGTTTCAATCTAAACTAGTGGACAGATCTCCTGTCTTTTTGGATGGCTATTTGCATATTGGAATTGGTTGTGAATCTATAATTTTATGATGGAGTCAAAGTGTAGTTAGTTTAAACTAATTTTCTTTAAAAGTTGTTAATGATAATTTGATAATTGCAAGAGTGATGCTTTGTTCAATCCATTTTATGATTATTTCAACTTTTTATTATTTTTTTATTAAAGCATGGTGAATCCAATGTTCCACCAACAAATGCCCTACATGATGTCCCCAATGGGTGCAATGCCAATGCCTCATGCAGGTTTTCTGTACAGTCCTGAACAATATGCTTGGATGCAACAAATGTATTCCCAGTATATGGCTCAATATATGCAATAGTAAGTACAAACTTTTTTTTTTTTCTTCTTTCACTTAAATCTTCACCATCGTATGTCACACTGCCGAAAGAAAAAAAAATACTAAAAATCAAGGAATTAACCGAATTTAATGAAGTTTTCAGTGTTGATATATTAATGAATAAACAATATAATACACCAGTTATTTTATTTGAAAACTCTTACATTTTTTCAGGTCAGTTAACTTTGAACCACGTATCTTTGAGGCGTAACACAGATTCACAAACATACGTGGTTCTAAGTTAATTGACCTGAAAAAATATAAAAGTTTTTAAATCAAATAACTGGTGCATTTTATATTCGATTCATTAATATATCAACACTGAAAATTTCATTAAATTCGGTTAACTCCTTGATTTTTTTTTTTTTTTTTTTTTTTCTTTTGGCAGGGTGACATATGATGGTGGAATTTATGTCCGTTAAGTAGGATTTAACCAAAACCTGAATTTTTTTTTGGTTGATTTTCTAAATCTATTTTGTTTTGTTTTTGCACAGTTACCAATCTGGAACTTATAATCCCTTGTCAATGCCTACTAATATGCCTGGCACCGTTCTTGACAATCAAGCTGAAGCAAACAATCCAGAAATTCTTCGACCAATTAACCAAAATCTTCGAATGAACGCCCAAGGAGTGATGGATGATGATGATGATGAATTTGAACAACGTGATTGGCTCGATTGGCTTTATGCTGCGTGTCGTTTCGTAATTTTGTTGAGTATTGTTTATTTCTACTCAACCATTAGCCGTTTTGTGGTCGTCTTCTTAGCTTTTTTCATCCTCTACATGTAAGTTTACCTTTTTTTTACCACTTCATATTTTTAGGTTTTCCAATTAAACAGAACAAAAAATGATGACATAAAATTGGGTATAGTTGAGAAAAATGAACAATTGAGCATTTTTAAATGAATCAAATATCAAAAAATTTAGTCTTTTTAAAAAGTCTTGGTAAAATTTAGTATTTTTTAAGTAAACTAACAAGAATATATGCACCCTCTGGGTGTAATGATATAAGTTTTAATGTAATGGAATATATTAAATTATAAAGACTAATGAATTTAAATTAGAATGTATATAAAAAGATTACACTTATTTTAATTATATTCTATATAAAATCATACATAGGATTGATTTTAATAAGTTGGAGAATAAAACAATGTTATAGATCAATAACACCAAGTAATTATTTATTAAACCCGGTTTAGTTAAAACTAGTATGCAAATTAACCACACCATATATTATATAAACCTTTATTTCTTAGTGATATATAAGACACATTGCAGGATTTTAAACACTGATAATATGGGTTGTTTTGAGGCAAATCTTATTCGGGTGTTCATGGAGACATTATTAATCAATATGACTTATTCTATGTATTAATGATTTTGACTATAAATTAAATACTCATTGATAAACTTACGCAATTCCTGAGGGTAATGTGACGTAATTAGTGACATAGTTTTGACTATGAATCTCAATTGTAATAAGATTTTCTGTTGCTTAATAATTTTGACTAAATTAGCATGTTGGTTTGATAAAGATAATTTCTCTTGCTTCAAAGTAAAAGTTGGGTCAGCAAATATGGATTTATGGGAAGTTATTTTTGTTGGTCATTCTGTTGTAGATTTTATGGGTAGGCTTTTTGGATTAATTTCATTTTTTTTTTTTTATAGTGTGTATTTAAAAAGAAATACGAGAAAGCAGAGACTTGTTTTGTTTTCTCTATATTTCCTTATTTGTAACACAGTGTTTTCATTTTAATATTCTGAAAGACAAATTATCAGATGTTCAGCAAATATTTATATAAGTGCCAAATAAATGACAATTTTGTTAAATTGCAAATAACTAATTAATTATATGCAAACTACTTATTTACAGGTATAATTTCTTGGATTTTTAAAAAAGTATTTACTTTTAATTGAATGTAAAAAAAAAAAAATGTTCTAAAAGTTCATGGTATTGAGAATGTCAGAATTTGAAATTATCAATGACAAAAACATTTTTGAGAAAAGCAGAATAAGATTTTGGATTTTCTGGATTTAAAAAAACAAACATTTTTTTAATTCTTTTTCAAAGTGGAAAATATTTTTCTAGTTTCATTAAAGACCATTGTGTGCAAAAAATGTGATAAGTAAACAGATTTGAGAATGTTTTTCAAATTCTTAGTATTTATTATAATATAGTGTTCATCTGTGTATATTATGATGCTCTTTTGGGTGGGGTGATGGTGGGAGTGTCCCCCTTTTGAGAATTTCAATTCATCTCTTCAATTTATTTCTGAAAATGTCAGGAAACACATCTAAAGTGAAAATTCTAAACGGAAAAATTTAAATGATACACAATCTAAACTTAAATTTTATTTGTATTTACATGGGGAAAAACAGCTTTAAATAGATAGCCGGTGAGTGGCTGACAAAGGTTTTGTTGAGGAAAACAGCCAGTGTTTTTTTTTTCTTTTTGAATATTCTAAATTCCAAGTTCAAGTTTGAAATATTCTATCAAATGAAGAATGATTTATTAAATAAATTGAAATTGTTTCTATTGTGAATGTTGATTTGTTTTCAGACATCAAGCTGGTTGGTTCCAAGTGAGAAGACAAGCAGTTCCTCCTGGTGTTGCAGCTGCTGAGCAAAATAACAGAGAAGCTCAACAAGCGGCTCAAGCTGCAAATGATAACCAACAAAATGAAAACAGAGATGCACAGGTAAGGCAGTTTGGTTTTTTTTCTCACCTATCTGGATTTTTCTTGGAGGGGGAAAAAATCAGCAAATAATATTGACCTCTTTGGGGTGGGAGGGGGTTGTTTATTTTTTTTTAGTTCAAAAATGTTTTTTTCTGAAGTTTTTGATATTGCGAGATGAAGTTGGTTTTGTTAATAATTTGAAAATGAAATGGAAATAATAAAAACTCGATTCATCCAACAGTTTTTGTTTTTTTTCTCTTTCAGAATGATGGAACTTCCGATGACAATGGAACTGATCCCACACCACAAGAACCTCCTCACCCCAGAGGATTGGCTCTTGTTTGGCTTCTTGTTCGGACGTTTTTCACCTCACTTTTCCCGCAGCAACCCCCGGCTGTCAATGCCAATTAAGACCCCTCCCCACTTCCCAGAGAGTTGACACTTTTCACCGAGCTATTTTTTTTATTTTTTTTTGTCTGGGTTAAAAAGAAAAAAACTTCATAAAATTTTGGCAACATCTTTTTTGGTATTTAACCGAGAGAATTTGACTTAAAAAAACAGAAAAAACTCTAATGAAACCTGAAACTGGAAAGAGACATTCAATTTGGGTTTTTGGCCTTCATAAGGCCTTTTTTTGGGGTTTTTGTCTTTTTTTTTTTTTTTTTTTTATATAATCACTTTGTCTTGCGGATATTTTGTTTATATTTTTGCTAACTGGATCAGTCATCAGTTGGCAAAACAGAAAGAGAGAAAAAAAACAAAAAAAACATCAACAAATTTCCTGACTAGAATTAAAATTGTGTGATATGAATGGGACTTTCCAATTTTTCAAAAGTGATTGATTTCTGCTATTGAAAGAAAATAGCAAGTAAACAAAAACTTGAACAGGCCACACCGATTTATCTCTCGGCCCTGCAGCACAAGATATCAAAGATATGACAACAGATATTTTATTCAACTTAGCATTATATATAAATATTGTGATCATGTTCATTTGATCCAATCTTTAAAAATGAACCAATTCAGTCTTTTCAGTTTCTCTTTTCCAGTTTCATTTTTTAAATTTTTTTTTAGTTTTATTCCCTTTTTAAACAAAGGGAAATTTGTAATCTTTAAAAAAAAAAATTCTCTTGATAAGTGAACTTGTTAAAAAGAAAAAAAATTTTTTTTTTTTTTTTTTTTTTTAAGCAAGGCCTGGGTGTTTTCTATTGTCCCATTGGGTTGTAACAAAAAAAAAACAAACAAACAAAAACAACATTAACATAAAGTGAACTCAAATGTAAGCAATTTGGTATTTTATGTAATATAAATTTTTTTAGATAAAGTATTTTTAAATTTTGAAAAGTGAAACAAGAACTCCATGTTAAAAAAAAAAAAAAGGAAAGAAATCTCATTTCCAGAAATTGAACTTTTTGGTCTGTCAATCAATCTTGGGTGAAAATTTTTCTTCTCTTGCTAAAAAAAAAAAAAAAGAAGGAATCTTGCGTCTCAGCTTCTATTAATCACTTGGGTTTCTCTCTCTCGACAGAAATAAACAGTTTTATTCTCTTTTAAAGAGTTGAAATTTCTACAACAAAATCGATATCTTCAACTTTACTCAGTCAAAAATTTAGGGATTTTCTTAGCTGTTCAGTTTCCTGATTTAAAATATATTATTATTATTATTATTATTATTATTATTATTATTATTTTTGGAACGATTTAAATTTCTTAGTTATTTTCATAATTTCTAATAAAATTCTTTAAAAAAAAAAAAATGAAATAAATTCAACATAAGTTAATTTTGTTATTTGTAAAATTCATCTTTTGAAATTTATTAACCCTTTAAATTCAAACAGAAAATATGTGATTTTCTCAAATGAAAGAATTATTTTCTCACTTAACCCCCCCCTTTTTTTTTCCTTCTCTTTTTATACAACACATTGATGATTCTATTTTATCATCAGGTCTTTAGAATTTCATTTATTGAAAAAAAAAGGGAAACATTTATTACAAAACATTTCTAAACTTTTTGATTTCTATCAGAATTTTGACTAACAAAATATTCTCCATAGATATTTGAGATTTTACGTACACACTATTTAAGATTGAGGAAATTCTCTCATTGACTATAAAAAATATCTTGGTATTATACTAAAATATTTTAATTAGTTTTATTTGGACTTTCCCTATTTATTTTTAGAATATCAGGATTTTTAGTGAAAATGTCCCAAAGAAAATATTTTTCTAAACAGTTTTTTTTTTTTTTTTTTAATATAAATTTATGAATTGATTAATGATCAGTACAAATCAAGTAAATCAACTGATTTTTATTTTTATGAAGAGAAAATATAAAAAGCAGTTTTTTTTTTCTTTCTTGGGTTTGTCATTTATGGGTAATATTTAAAAACTGTAATGTTTGTTATCCTCAACACATTTTTAAGTGTGGAGATGAATTTTTCTCCATTTATCGCAAATGGCTTTGGTATTTTCTGTAGTTGGCTTTTGGATTCGAGCAGGGTAAACGCTTTTTCTCCTCGCCTGGAATTTCTGTAATATTCTATTTTTGACGACCTGAAAATAATATTTTGTGAATGGCCTTTTCTAAAGTAAACAGGCAAATTTTGTTAAGTGAAATTTTTGTTTTATTCTAGACAAGAAAAATAAGAATTAAATTTTATCAAATTGTGTTTCTGTAATGAATGAAGATTCTTAAGATTGTTGTTTATTAAATTTAAAATCTCAATAAATTTCTGGGGTGGGTCGGGGGAGGCTGTTAAGGAAACTGAATCAGAATTTAAAAAATCGTTTATTTCTCAATCTGAGATACAAAAACATTTTTTTACATTGTATGTCAGTTGACCTCAAAGGTCAATTGACTTTTCATCAACAATTGGTAAAAATAAAAAACCTGAGTGAAACCATTTTGGGGGGGAAATTCCTTTACAGAAAAAATTCACAACAGCTGGATTGATTCATTTTCTTTTCTGGTGATAAAAACAAACAAAAAAAAATGGTATTGACAATTGAAACATTTGCACTTTTTAAAAAAAAGAAAAGGGGGGGAAGGGGCAACCACTTCTGTGTAATTTGGAAGAAAAGAAGTAAAGAGCAAAATTTGCAATAAAATTGTGATATTAAAATTGAAATGTCTTATTTAATCTATACTTATAAAAGTTTTGCTTGGTCATTTTACCAACCATCCATTAAGTCAAAAAAAAAAAAAAAACTTGTCTGTATTTTAGCAAAGTCTTATCTAACCGTTTTGTTTTGCTGTGAAAGAAATTTTTCAGCCTGGTTAGAATTGGAGATTTTCTGTTATTTTATTTCAATCCCAGTTAAAGGGAGGTAAGTATGTTTTCATTTTTTTTTCTTACTAAAACGAATTCTAATGAAAGAAAACGCTTAACTAAAGACCAAAATTCAGCCTCTATTTTCAATTTATCAAATAAAATCGATAGAATTTTGATCACTTGATTCCACCCTTCATCAATTGTAGATTTGACAAGGAGGAAGAGATAAATCCAAGTAAACTGGGTTTTTTAAAACTTCTAACCTGTAGTGTGAAAACTTCATTTCTGCCACAAATTTTAGTTCTTTTCTCTACCTTGAAATTTTTGTAAAATTTATTGAATCTTAATAATTCTGTTTGATTGATATTTTGATATTCTCATCGTCTTATGATGATGTGGTTCATAATAAGCTTGTTCCATCAAGTTGTATTTGAATTTTCTTCTCTAGTAAAGATATCAGATTCTAGTCCAAAGAATCTCTCAATTTAAAATGATTAATCATTTGATGAAGCCATCAACCTGATAATATCTCAAACTCTTGGAGATCACGTCAAATACTAATGATAAAGCCTTTCTTTTAATAAAATTAATAGGATAGTTTTAAAGAAAGATTTCTGTACCCTAGAGTAAAATTTAAATGTGCTGTGGGTCATGGTTTCAAAAAGCAGCAGACTTCTTGGACCATATTACCTTAAGGCACCTCTTTTCGATTTTGTTTCATTAGGTCATTTTTTTTCATTTGCACCATCAATATCCATTTGTTGGTTAGGGGTTAGTTTTAAAATAAAAAAATCGTCTGTTAAAACAACCGGATATTGATGGTGTAAATGAAAAACGTCCTTTCTTAATCAAGATCAAATAGGGGTGCCTTAAGGTCATATCGTCCGACTTTTATTTAATGGGCAGATTAGAATTCTTCCAGTAGTCAGAATTGTACCAAGAAATTTGTCAGTAGGCAAATTGTAGAAATAAATAACAAGACTAACAATTTTATTTTCTGCTTAAAAATCTTCATTTAATATATTTCTACTTTGCTTATCACGAGAGAAAATGTAATAAGTACAATGTTTAATTTGCAAGAAAGAAAAAAAAAAAGGTCAATATTGTAACTCACTAATAAAATTGTCCTCATCTTTACAATGTTTCATTACAAATAACAATAAAGATGAGGACACTAGTCTAAATAATACAAATTATCAAGCCTCATCTCAAAAATTCAGAGATGTAAAATTATTTTCTGTTGTAGAATCATCTTGCTGTTAGGAAAATCCCCAAAATTATGATTAAAAGATTTCATACAAAGACCCCTAAAACAAAATTTGGGTACATTCTCTTTTTCTGTCTTATATTTAGAATAGTAAAAAGTTCTGTGATAGATGTTCACAGCAAACAGTGGATGTTGAGAAAGAAAATATTTTCATTTTTTCTGTAAATTAATTTTCAAATTATTCTTTGAATACAAACAAAAATAGGTGCCCATTGATATTGTAGAAGTGTTCTATGAAGAAAGAAAAAAAAAGCACATGCAAAATTTGGAAAGTTTTATCAAATCTATTCTACTTGTATATTACTTATGCTACTTCAAACTAATTCTTAAAAAAGATATTCTAACACTGTAAAAGCGAAATATTAAGCAAGATGAATTTATGAATTTAAAAATGCCAATTTCTTTTAAGGACACAAAATGAAATAATGTTAAAATTCTCTTGGAATTATTTAACATTTGAATGAATCAGGCTGTGTTGTAAACAAAAACAAAAAACATTGAAACTTGTGACTTAGTTTACTATATAATAAAGAAAATTGTAATATTTATGTAATTGTTGGAAAGGTTAAAATTTTTCCAAGATTTGAAATGCAGAATCACAAATGTTCATAAATTTGCAAAGTTCACATTATTCATTCTACTAATGATGTTTGCTTTCTTGTGGAGTTAAAATAAATATCTTGAATGTTCTGAAAATATTGGTATCATAGTTATCTTGCAAAATAAATAGTTTTTTTTAAATTAATTTCTCATCATGACACATGAGTAAAGCTGAAGCATTTATTCTTTTGTCATTTTTCTTTAAAAGTCATTTAAAACCATCATTATATGGTTTATCTCTGTAATAAAGACTTCAACAAAATTTCAGTGTACTGGACCAAATTTTTCCCCCCCCCCCCAAAAAAAAAGAGTATTTTTTATTTAAAAAAAAAATTTTTTTTTCAAAGTTTTTGATGATTAATTCTGAGAAGAGATTTGAAAAAATTCAACAACTCATTTGGTGTGGATGGTTGTAAATCAAGCCAGTGATCACATCTCCAAAGTGGTTCACAGTGGTCAGTTATGACATAATGATGGGTAACATGAGAGAGCAGCATTTCTAACAATCTGGTTAGCAGTTTATCAGGTAAAGGCAGCAGATGTACAATCACTTTGCTTAAATAATCCAGAATTGCATGTGGACTCTACAATAGAAAATTTAAAAAATTGTTTTAAAAATTGGTTGAGAAAGATATTAAATATTTACTGACTAATGTAGTTAATATACTTTGCTTTTTAGTTTTTATGTATGAAATAAAAATTAATAGCATTCAAAATATTCTGAAAATGTGATAGAAAAAACAAAATCTAAAAAAAAAAAAATCTCATTAAGATTATTTCAGCTTAAAATCAGAAAATAGAATTTTTTATTTTGTAAAACTTCAAATTTATAAAACAAAATTTAAAGATCTCTTAAAAAGAAATAAGAATTATTTTTGAGAAAAAATGTTTTAACCCCCAAACAATATACAATGTATATCAATAAAAATAATTCTTTACTCTAGATTTAAATTCTACTAAGAAAAAAAAAGGTGCATAAAACTTGAATTTGTTGTCTCTGCATTTATATTCCCTGTTAGATAATTCCAATTATTGAGAGAGCAAAGTTGAAATCTAAATGAGAATTATTCTTATTGCATCAAACTTATTTGTCAATTTGAAAAGGAATATTGGAATTAAGAGAAAATCTTTTTTACATAATCACACCCACACACTCTGCATGTTTTGTTCTTTCTTTAAAGAAATTATTGATTTATAAAATTAATTTTTATATAAACAATTCCATTCCATAAATGAATCTAAAAACTGACCTTTTCAAGTGTACTGAGACCCGAAAGAGGGTCATTTGCATGGGAAAGTAATCCTTTCAAATCTGTATATCTTAATATTGGTTCCTAAAAGCAAATAAAAAAAATAGGAACAATTACACAAGACAGAATACATAATGGTGCAGCCAACAACCAAATAAATAGAATACATTAATAAGCATTAAAAAATTGGGTAGAACTGTCATATATATATATATTATAGTAAAAAGATTTTGATCTGTTGACAACTTTTATAAAACTCATGATAAACAATTCCAATAATTTGATCTTTTCACATTTATTTTTATATCCACATTATGCAGTGAAAAGAAATGTGATTATTTTATAAAATAATGTTGGATATTTTTTTTTTTTAATATATAATAGGAAATTTAACAAATTTCCTAAAACTGACCCTTACAATATTAATTATATCAAACAATTTACATAAATATTTGTATTTGTCATATCTAAAGTTAACCAATTTCCAAGTCAACATAAAACAAGAAATTTTAAGTTGATGTCAAATTGTTTTCAAAAAGAAACAAAACCAAAAATTGAAATAAATATTTTTTACTTCAAACATTTTCATTTTTCCTTTGAGAATTGTTCATTTAAACTAAATTTTCATTTCAAACTCTAATAATCAACTAAGAATTGAAAATAATATTTGTAGCAGAAATATATATTTCAAAAATTTCAAAACCGAGTTCATTTAAAAATCCTATTTAATTTGCTTCTTACATTCATTTTAAACATTTCTTAGTATTATTTGTATTATTCGGACTATTGTCCTCATCTTCAGTGTTATCTGTATAACGTTTCGGCTGATGTGCCCTCCGGCCTTCTTCAGGTATTTCTTGTCAGACCCGGTAACCTTGTCGTAATCAGGAGCCATCACAGAACTTTGAACCTAACCCTTTATTCAATCCACGGGGGTAACCTGTTCTCATTCCGCTAACCATAGCTGGATTTCAGGTGTTAAGCTGTATTAATTATTATTCTATGTTACTGTCGCCCTTGACCAGGATTGAACCTGCAGTCTAGAGATAACTGCCTTAACCTAACTCTTTTATCCACTAGGCTATGTGTCCAATTGGACAATCCAGTGTGAATTTTGGGAACTTATTTTCTTTTAATGAAAATAATTGGGAATAAAAAAAGTAAAGTCGTCTGGGTGGCCTGATGTCGGTATAAGCCAGACAGCAAGGGAGTCTATCCCCTTTTCACTAGCACTGGACCAAGGAGATTGTTTTGGTGTCTGAAGTGGGGCACCACACTTAACTCACAGATCCCTGTGCCATTCATATGCTGAAGTTAAACCAGCTGAAATAACAAATAAATCAGTTTCTCAAAAGAATCTAAAAATTTAAAGAATTATTTTACCCAATGAAATTGAAGTGAATGTTAAGATGTAATATTATAGAATGATTAGTATTATCTGCATTATTCGGACTATTGTCCTCAACTTCATTGTCATCTGTACAACGTTTCAGCCGATGTGCCCTCTGGCCTTTTTCAGGTATTTCTTCTCGTAATCGGGAACCTTCTTGCTGTGGACTGAATAAAGAGTTAGGTTCAAAATTCTGTGATGGCTCCCGATTACGACGAAGTTTCCCCGAGTCAGATATGGTTCCTGAGTCTGACAAGAAATACCTGAAGAAGGCCAGAGGGCACATCGGCTGAAACATTGTACAGATGACAATGAAGATGAGGACAATAGTCCTAATAATGCAGATAATACTAATCATCAAGCCTCATCTAAAAAAATTAGAGAAATATTATAGAATGAATTGTACATTTCAAGAACCAATTCTGTTTTTTTTTTTTTTTTTTTTGGTTCTTATTTTATTTGGTAAAGAGAAAATAAAAATGACAAACCTTCAATCGATTTAACCAATCCCATAGAAGAGCTGCTAAAACCAGAGGATCCAATTCATTGGCAAGAGATTTCCAACTATCATCACTGTTATTGAGTTGTTTCTGAAGAGGGGGGGGGGGTAAAGAAAAAAAAAACAGATCAAATTCAAAGAGAGACAAAAAAAAATTAAAATGACAGATTTGTATTGGAGATTTTAATCAAATCTGTGAAAAAAAAAAAAGAAAAAAAAGGGTGATAATACACACACAGCCTCTTTCTCAAACTTCATTTAACAAAATACCTTTTAATTGTATGGCCAGGGTACTCTCTCTCTCTCTCATATATCTAATATATAAAGGAGAGATTTTGGTATGTACGTGTCGACGTATAACTCCAAAACAGGAGGTCACTCAAATTTTAAATCTTGCATACACATTAATATTCTTCTAACTAAGAAACACGCCAAATTTGATTATTGATTTTTACTGATTATGGGGTGTAATTAATTAATTAAGCCAAAATCACCCAATTTGCGGAACTGTCCGTATACCAGCTCCTGCTGATAATAAAATATTGTCTCTGTCTGCTTATTGTTACAGCGATATCAGCAGCGAAGTTTTGATTTTAATGAATTAATTTTGCAGTCTAAGCCGTTCAGCTCGAAATTTATCGCCTATTTATGGTCCAATCTTTAACAATTTTTATATCGTTAGAAAGAAAAGAAATTAATCTTTCTAAATATATAATTTGTATGAGTTTTTATCAATTGAATCATTTTTTACAGAGTTAAAAAATTTAAAAAATGGCTTCAGATAGCTACGCTGCCTTTTATTATCGCGATACAAGCAGTGCAGTCTATGCCAGTCAGCTCGGAATCTCACGCTTTATCAACCCTATACCCAATCTTTAAAATATTTATATCTTTAGAAATAAGATGAAATAGTCTTTCTGAATATGTAATTTGTATGTGTTTTTATAGATTAAATCATTTTTTACAGCGAGTTAAGAAAAAAAGCTACGTATAGCCGATAATACGAATAAGGTTTTTTTTTCAAGACTTAATTTGTCCATATTCTTAAATTGTACTGTACACTCATTTTAATTTTAATTTTTGTAATGCATAAAAATTGTAGAAAAAAATCAAAATTTACACTTACGGTAACATTATTAAAAAAATATTTTAATTGTAAATAAAAATATGATGAAAATCAGTTTACAGTTACATATTTGTATAAATTAAACTAACATTTTCATTCAAATAAAATGACATTTAATTCTTTAATTTATTTATTAATTTTTATTGTTAGAGTTTTAAAGGGTTAGAAATAACAATAAAATTGACGAATGTCCTTAGAAACTTTTTTTAATTATTTCAAGTATTTCCGACAATATCCAGTTATTGGAAAATTTCAAAAATTTTTGATATGTAAGTACGAAAAATTGTAAACACCCGAGTGCTTTGTTTATCAAAATGACATGATTCGGTAGTAAATGACCTGAAAAGTTGATATCCCATAAAACATAAAATAATAATTTAAATGTTGGTTGTCAACATTTAAATTATTATTTAAAATACAATTTAAAATATTCCTCAGAATTTGTCTTACAAATTAAATTTTAAGTTTTATGATTTTACTCTTTATTATGACAATAATCATCGAACAATGTTTTCTATTTATAAGTCAATAAAACTCGCTGAGAAAGTTAACTCTTATAGTTTATAGTGCAACTTTTCAGTTCTTAAAAATTGGCATGTTTAAATATCATAGATTTCATAGGTGACATTTGAACTTTTATGAAAATGGTTGTTTTGTAATTAATACTAATGCTAAAAAAAAGTTAATTTTTTAGAGAACTACTGAAAACGTTGGTGGACCTAACCATCTGCACCCCCCCCCCATCTAAATTTTTTTTTTCCTTCAATGGATTATTATCGATTACGCACCAATCTATCAGATTGTAAAAAAAAAAATTCTTAAAAGTTCTTTATTTTTTTAGTTTTCAGGGATGCTCATTTCCTCGTATAAGTTTATAGTAAATCGATCCCCCATATCGGAACCGTTCTACCTTAACAGTTGGGCTGAACTGGCACAAAGGTGTCAAAATTAAGTCGACCCAGAAAAAAACAGAACCCACAAATTTTGTAATAAAGTTTGTAATAATTTTAACTACGGGGATCTAGGGTTTAGGGTTAGAGTTGGAGTTTAGGGTTAGTTTAATGGGAAAATGAATAAATAATTTGGGTTCTGTTTTTTCTGGGTCACCCTGTATACCGTTGACCCAGAAAAAACAGAACCCACAAATTTTGTAATAAAACTGTTCATTTTAGCTAGGGGGTTAGGGTTTAAGGTTAGTTTAATGGAAAAATAAATTATTTGGATTCCGTTCGAGCGGTTCTGATATGGGGGATCGATTTACTATAAACTTATACTAGGAAATGAGCACCCATGAAAACAAAAGAAATAAAGAACTTTTAAGAATTTTTTTTACAATCTGATAGATTGGTGTGTAATCGATAATAATCCACTGAAGGAAAAAAAAAATTGACTTCCAGATGATCAGGTCCACCAAAACGTTTTTAAACAATGTGTTTTTAAAATACTATCTTAAGTTTAAGCAAAAATAGATATTGCAATACGAAGAATTTAAATTTTCGATTCTCAGCTTCTTTTTAAACTCAACATGCAATTAAGAACTAGATGTGAATTGTTGTCATGTACAAAAAATTGTGGAAAAATTAAGATTGTTTCAAAACAAGTTTATGGTTACTTTTTCATTTGAATAAAATGGTGAAATCTTTCAACTACTGATATGAACACAATTTTAATTTTGAGCTTCTGTTATTATTAGAGTTTTTTAAGGGCTAAAAGTAAAAATAAAATAAAATTGACAAATACTTATTCATTGATTGGTCGGAGCAGATTTTTGGCAATTTTTTTGTGAAGGGGGGTTAAAATTGTTTTGTAAAAACAAGGATTTTTCAACAAATTGGGTATACTTACAAGAACGTGTATTACATTAAGTAACAATATTTTTTTAATCTTATTTTCCTTTCTTTACATGCGTCTAATTCGGTTGTAATTTAAATATATATTACATTAAGTTTTTTTGTTCTATTAAGTACATGTGATGTTACAAAAAACAAAAACAAACAAAAAAAAACAAATGTACAAACAAATACTTTCAATTTGTTGTATAGTAATATGTAATAATTTTAAACTATAAAACAGAAAATACAAATCCTGAAATATACAAATTCTCAATGATTTTAGTTTCAAGAATTATTTTCCTCTTACCCCCTCTCTAACTACTGTCTTCCACTTTCTCTCTCACTAGTGTTCCAAATTTCATTTTAGTCTGGTCATGTACCGGGTACTTTAGCTAGTATATATAAGTTAATCCACATTGACATATATTTCGAGGTTTCACCTCTCATCAGTGTGGCTATACTTTTAACAGCTACCTCTAGCCGGGAACGAGACCTGACTGAATTTTTGTCTGCCAAGTCTCTTACCCATATGGCTATTAGTGACTGTCAACTTTAAAAGAATAATTAATTGATACATTCCTAAGCGGAAATGATTTCACGAGAGTCCTCTAAATATTGTAAACAAATTGAGGGTTAGCTATGCGCCAGACAGTGAAATTTCAATTAAATGCCTTATTTTAAGAACTCAACCAAATGGGAGTATATAAGGAAATAACAGATTGTGTAAAATCCAACAAAAAGCAGATAAAACACAAACAACTTCATTCAATTATTATTTTGCCTCACCGTATCAACAAAGATTTATGAGAATTTTTTTCTTAACTTTTAATTACATTATATATATAAAAAAAAAAAAAATGGACTCTCCCGTCGATTTTCGACATATGAGGGTTCATACACACAATGAACATCCACACAGGGATTTGTTTATAGTGGTGAAGGCTTGTGTTGGACCATCCACACTTTTTGGCACAGTCGATAGGAAAGAATTGGTGCATCAAGGGTTGCCACAAACCCAATCAACGACCAACCCCAGGAATTTTGAATTCAGAGTTATCCCTCTCCTAGACTGGTTATCTACCCAAGGCTGAAGAGCCCAGTCTGCCCTACTATTTAACCCATAGCTGGAGGGAGAATATATGGATTCATACCTTTCCCAAGGGTATTAGCGCTATGTGAAATGCCAACAGCTCCGTCTAGGAATTGAACTCGAATCGACGAGTCCATTTTCCACGACTCTAACCACTAGCCCACGCGCCTCCATACAACTTATATATATATATATATATATATATATATATAAGTTGTATGAAGTTATATATATAAAAGTTGTATGAAGTTATATATATATATTATACACAAAGTTGAAGTGTAGAGTGACATTACACATTTTTGATTAATTTTGCACATATTGTAGGAATTCATTTTTTTTTTTAATTATGTAAGAGATAACCTTTTTTTGACCAGAAGTCTTTTAGATAATTAAATAATGGCATTTCAGTGGAAAAGTTTTCATTAGTGAGAAGAGAGATCATCTTTTGAGCATTCCAAAAATCATCTGGAAATTATTTTCATCTTTTTCTTTTCCTAAGAAAAAGTTTGGTTTGGTTTATTTTACGGCATATCAACCTCAGTGGGTCATTTGATGCCGATAAAGTTTTGAAATAAATTAATTCTTAAAGGATACACAATTTTTTAAATTTTTATAAATACATTTTTCTATTTAACCCATAGATGGGACCCTAACAGGTACTACCACTCCGGGCCAGAGTGGACCAGGGAGCAATGGTGATGAAGGGGTGCTCCACATTCCCCAAACCTCCAAAACTGGAACCTCACCATCAGATAGAGTTTAACGTCATTCCCAGGACATGTAGACCTTTAGCCACTGCCTTCTAGCACCCATATGATAAAAAGGGTTGGGGGTTGCCATAAGGGCAATAGGGTTGGGGCAATCATATAGGTGCTAGGGCTTGACGTGACCAGCCGAATGATCGGAGGGGGCCTCTCCGACCGCCCAGTCTAGCCTAAGTAAGGGTCTAAGTGGAGTGTTGCAGGTCATGGACTGCTACATACCCCAAGACTCCGTCCTTAAGCATCACGGGTTGCCACTCACCGCCAACAGGTGGCCCCATTTGGGGGAGTCTTATCCCGCTGCAGAGGTGCAGTCGGTGCATTCTAATGCCCCACCGACAGGGTGGCCTAAGAACAGGTAATCTGAACATTAGCTACTTAAATGTGAGTAACCTCCCCTTGTTTCTTTCACTTTGAGGAAGCCATGTGTTTTGTTTTGTTTTGTTTTGTAAAAACACGGATTTTTCGACAAATTGCATATACCTATACTTTTCTAATATACAGGTACTCTCATAGAAATATTAACATCTTTTTTTTTTTAAATCGATTTAAAAATGTTAACACACTTATAGGAATGCCTTAAACATATTTTCAAATGGTCTCATGTTCACCATCCTTGTCAACATATGCTTATCCCACAGATGATTTTAAAAAAAAGATGTTAATATTTCTATGAGAGCACCTATATATTAAAAAAGTATAGGTATACACAATTTGTCAAAATTTGTGTTTTTACAAAACAAAACACACGGCTTCCTCAAAGTGAAAGAAACAAGTGGAGGTTACTCTCATTTATGTAGCTAATGTTCAGATTACCTGTTTTTAGGCCACCCTGTCGGCTGGGGCATAGCTAATGTTCAGATTACCAGAGAATGAGAGTACCAAATATGAAGTCAATAGGCTGAGGGGGTGGGTCTAAAAGTTGTATACATTTAATGAAGATTATCCAAAATATTTTCTGTGTAGTGGTGTAGTAGCTAATGTGCTAGACTGCAACATTGTAGTAAATGAGTTCAAACTCAGTTGCACTATTACATTCACTTTCAGACTAATACCCTTGGGAAAGGTATGAGCCTCCTTATTCCAATATCAATAGGTTAAATAGTACCACTAAATAACCCTCAAAAGTTGATATGCCATTAAAAAAAAGAAACCAAATCCAAAATTTTTTAAGTTACCGAATATTTGCATTTTAAAATCTAATGTATCCCACTGTCATTTCAATAAAATTCAAATTCTACAAAAGTCTCAATGTTTTAAAATAGCATAAAAAGAATTTCAATGGAAAATCTTGCCTTTTCTGCTTTCAAGGAGGTTGATTTAAAAAAAATCTTTTTTTAACTCTTAACATCCTATACTGCCTCATTCTACCCGTCCGGAAGTCACATTCATTTTTCTAATCTACCCCAAATGATAACCTTTGTTTAAATGTAATATTAAACATATTTAGAAGTCTTTGATTTAAGGGAAATAACAGGTAACTTTATATGAAACGGTCATTTTTAGCCATTTTTTGATAAATCCTTATAAGAATGGGGCTCTGTACTTAGAAAATTCTCAACAGGATGTTAAGGGTTAAAGAGCACATAAGATCTATGAGTGAAACAGACACTGTAACACAATCTGTGTGATTTTCTGTCTGATTATATATTTATAACCTACTCCTCACCCAATTGAAATAGATATCTTCAAAATGATAAGCCCATGCCAACACTTGTTCTGGCCTATTTTTGATTTAAGATTTGATTAATAGGATAACAAATCTCTAGAGATTCTCTTACCATTATTTAAAACCTTTTACACATTTTGTTTTTGACTTTTGATTCTTTATTTAAAAAAAAAAAAAAAAAAAAAAAAAAATCACACACAGTTCGTACATGCATCAATTACAAATTTGTTTTTTTTTAGAGGAAATATTTGATGAAAAATTGGGTAATCAGAACATTAGCTACATAAATGAGAGTAACCTCCCCTTGTTTCTTTCACTTTGAGGAAGCCATCTGTTTTGGTCGGCCATTTTCATTTCACCTTAAATCTATACTGAAAATACAAATTTGTTTGAATCAATACAACTGAATGTTTTAACACAAAAATATCATAAAATGCGTTCTTAATTGTGCTTGCGCATTATTTGAAATGAACTTAATTGTTATTAAGAACACATTTTATGATATTTTCATGTTAAAACATGCAGTTGTATTGATTACGGTGAAATGAAAATGGCCGACCAAAATAGACGGTTTCCTCAAAGTGAAATAAACAAGGGGAGGTTACTCTCATGTTTAATCAACTGATAACAAAAAGATTTATTTTTTGTTACAACCCCACCCCCAATCATTTACTAAAGAAAAACTTTGATAAATTTTTTTTTTCTTTTTTTTTTTTTTTAAATTTCGTCTCAAACTTTTCAGTTTATTTTTGTCTAGCAGATTACTCTGAAATTATTTCTTTATCTCCTCTAAGAATAAATGCATATGCCAGTGTATCAGTTTTTTGTCAAGTTTACTCCTAGAGGCTGTAGCCCAACATATACCATTTTGGAATTAAAAATATTCCGAACCTGAAATTTTGAATTCCCAAATTTTAATTACTTGATTTTTTTTTTTTTTTTTTTTTTTTAACTTGATTTTTTTTTTTGTGTGATAATTTTTATAAATTGGAAATAAATTTGGGTATAATAAAAATTAATTGGGAAATCCAGCAGAAGTCACCCATGAAATAGAAATAATTGTTTGTACGGAAAGTAAGGACCTACGTACATACATCAAATTGTCTTTAAATTAAGTGGCAGCAGAAGAATTATCATTGAAATTTTAAAAGGTAAGCTTAAACATCAATGCAATACATAAATGCAGTGATCAATTTTGAGTTTTTCTGTAGTTTATTGTTAGCTATTGCAGGTGCTAGCTTAACTGCCACCCAAGATGGTGGCTTTTAAGCTATTAAGTGTATATATAAATGCCAAACAGATAAACAAGGTATGGATAAATCGAGAGCTGCTCTGAATTAAAAAAAAGAAAAAAAAGAAAAAAAAAAAAAAAAAAAAAGAAAAAAAAAAAAGAAAAAAAAAAAAGAAAAAAAAAGAAAAAAAAAAAAGAAAAAAGAAAAAAAAAAAAAAAAAAAAAGAAAAAAAAAGTCAACTTGAGACTTGACAAACCTTAATGTAATCTTTGCGTTGCTTAACAGCGTCTTCAAAAGTTGTATCACATAATGCAATTGCAATTGCTTTTGCTTTTAAACACGTCACTTCAGTTTGTGTCATTTGTTTCCACCATTGTTGCACATCATCCACACAAGATTCAGATCTATTTAAATGTGTTTCATCTTCGTTTTTATTTGATTTTGTTGAATCAGTCTCGTCACAATCTGGTGTAGAAGACAAAGAATTCTTCACACCATTACTGGGGACGGGGACGGCATCGGCTGAGTTACTTGCTTCTTCTGTACCATTCTGGTTATTTGAAATGAGTTGCAGAGAATTCAAAGCATTCTCTGCTGTCTCGAGATCATCAGACAGTTCACCTTGACTTTTGGAAAATTTTGTGGACAATGTGTTTTTGCGTTCAGCAAGTTCCAAAAGACGTTCACAAATAATATAAATAACCTGAAATTGAAAAATAATTTTTTTTATTTAAAAAAAAAATTTAAACATTGAAATTTTAATAAAAATAATTCATTTTGTATTGTGACACATATCATCATAATAAAAGTAAAAAGTTGTAAAGTTTCTTCAATGGCCTATAGTTGGAATCAGCAAGGGAGTCTATCCCTTTTTTGCTAGCACTATACCAGATTGGTTTTTAATTTTTCTGAGTTGGAGCACCACACCTACCGTCAGCTCCCCACTTTATTGCACAGATCAAATTACCCAATCTGTGCTACTCATAAAATGAGTTGGCAGAGACCAGTATTGAACCAGGAACCTTGCAATTCCTAGGTGGGTGCTCTACCAACTAAACTAAACTAGCTCCTCTATTATCATAATATAATAATGAAATTTATTGTGTACAGTGCTCAGGTGCACCACAACTCATCAAAGTCTCATGTCAAGTACACAGAATAATGTATTAATGTCGGGAACATGAACAGTTTACAGTAGTAATATGCATGTATGTGTGCGCGTGTGTGCATATGTATGTGGAGAGTGGCATCAGGTATAGTGTCGGTGGACTACAGGAAGCATGGAGGCTTTGAAAGACTCAGTGCTTCGGCAGCCTACAACAGATGCGGGCAGTTTATTCCATGTCTCCGCAACTCTGAGCGTGAAAAAATGTTTCCGAAAGTCACGTGAGCAGTGCTGTTTTCTGACTTTGTAGGCATGCCCACGTGTGTTAAAAAGATGGAGATCAAAAAGGTGCTCATATCATGATATAATAATGAAATTATTGAGTACAGTGTTCAGGTGCACTACAACTCATTGAAAAGTGTATGTATATAGTACATAGAATAATGTACTAATGTCAGGAAAATTAACAGTGTATAGTCATTTATTATTATACTAAAGCTGAGTTAATCAACTTTTGCTTCCTAAAGGCTTTTTTACTGTTTAGTTTAATGACGCAAAAATTATGCTAAATTATTCCTTACTTTTAGGATTGAATTATGTTAGAAAAAAATTCTGTTTTAATTGGTTCTAATTAGTCGTAATTTGCAATTAAGTCAAAAACCGACAAATCTCTTACTTTACTCTGTGTCTATCTCTTTCTTCCCCTCTATATTTCTCTTGACTACCTCCTCGTTATATAATGTTAGTTTCTCTATAGGGAGAGAGAGAGAGAGAGTTGGGATAATTTGAAATGTATTTCTATGTTAAATTTCACAACCAGCAACCTGTAGCTTAAATGAGGTCAAACATTTCCCTTCTTAGAAAGCTAACAAAAAATGATTTTTAAGGTTTTGTCCGGCCGTATTTTAGATTTAAAAAAATTTTTTTATTTTATTCGCTTTACTAACTTCCTTTTCCCTAATCTCAATTATTCACCCAGAGCTGAATGGGTGAACCAATGGGTTACGTTTTGTCTAGTAATATATATATATTTGTGTGTGTGTGTGTGTGAAGGGGGATAGCAGGTGTAGAGTTGTTCAATTACAAGAAGCATGGAGCTTTTGAAGGATGCAGTGTCTCAGCACCTAACAACTGATGCAGGTAGTTTGTTCCATGCTTTAACAACTCTGAGCATGAAAAAAATGTTTCCGAAAGAAAAACTGTGTAAATGACTGAAAAATGATAAAAAAGATCTTGTTGTCCTCTCTATTATTAGTCAAGTCAACTTTTTTATAAAAAATAGTAGAAATTGAATAAAATAGAAAAGGAGTATAAAAAACAAAACAAAAAATAAAAACCTTTGGAATGTATTTAAGTTTTCTTGCTTCATAACCATGAAGGAGTTTTCTTTGTCGACTTAAATATTGTTGTAAGGTGAATTCACAGGTAACATCTTCCCTGAAAAAAAAAAAAGATAGAAAAAGGATTTTCAGTTGTCTTGTTTTTGTTTTTGTTCCTATTAAATCTTACATGGAACTTGATGTTACAATCTTATGGGCCATATGATAAATTATTTATCTATTTTCCTATTAAACTAACCCTAAACCTAACCCCGTCTTCTTTTTTCCTAGTAGATCAATAAATAAATAAATAATTCATCAGTCAAGAGTGGTTCCCCTTTGTTTATGTTAGACTTATAGGAAATAACTTCAAAATATTCCAACACTTGATTTAAACACTAAACCAATTTTCATAGATTTTGACAAATTTAAAATCCTTTTGGCAAGAGTCAAAATATTTGATAAAAATGTACTATCCAGAAAACAAGTTTTCAGATATGGTTGTTTTTTTTTGTTTTTTTTTTGGGGGGGAGGGTTACAGAATATGAACCCTTTTTGGGTTATTTAATGCCAAAGTCATTTTGATAAACCATTGTAGAGGAGTTAACACCCCTACAGGATGGACTGGCTCATAGCCTTATAATAGTAGACGTAACAGTGATAGAGAAGGGAAAATTATATTCGGACAAAATCACTGCGTTTGACTACGCACATTTGACCCTCATTCTTGTAGGTTTGTCTTTGTGAATTGTTCTACTTCTTGGTTTTATGTAATAAGTATCTGTTAGCACCAGATACAAGTGCTGAATAAAATATATATCAAGCACACTATTTCTCTGTATCTTTTACCACCTCAACGATACTTTGTAAACAAAGAACTCCAGTTACTTACAGTATCTACTATTGCTTAAGTGGTCACCTAATTAAATATTGAACAGGCTTATCACTGCTTAACTTCGGAGATCTAACAGGAACTGGTGCTTTTAGCCTGACTTTATCATAATAGTTTTCTGATATAAAAAGTCTATTACCACATTTAAAAATAATTACACTTAATATTTTATTAAAGTTTATTTTATTTTATATTGAATAATGATCAGTTATAAAAAAAAAGAAATGAAGATTCAAATCTGAAATAGAAAATAATCTTTAAATAATTTTTTTTTTTTTTTTAAATTTTGTTAGCAGACAAAATTGTATTCAGCAAAGGAATTGAATCAAAATTGATTCAATAAAAAGAAAAAGAGCAAATGACATTTAAATCTTTAAAAGATTTTTATGAAAGAATTTCATTCAGAATTGAAAGAGACAAATTATGTTTTTGTTGTAATTACGGTATTTGACGGCATATAAGACGCATCCCCATTTCAGCAGGACAGATTCAAGAAAAAAAGTTTTTAGTGTATTTAAGCATATATTGTTGAAAACAGTCTAGCCGTGCATTACACAGGCAGAAACAAGCAATAGAAATAAGGATGCATGGAGTTTAGGGTAGGTAAAAGTACTGAGCATAAGCTGGGTAAGTGAGCATCATAGAGAAGATTAGCCTAGGCCTACAGTAGGTCTCAAACTTCACCTACGATGTATAAGACGCAGGGCAATTTTTTGAGCTAAAATCTTGGCAAAAAAAGTGTGTCCTATATGCCATCAAATACGGTACTTCAAAATTCTCTAAGGAATTTCTTTGGTCATGGATTTAAATATAACTTAAGTACTGCATTCTCGTTTGTAAAAAAAACAAAAAAAAAAAACTTTTTAGGTTAGAAAAGAAATGTTACATAATCATTAGATACTTAATGATTATGACAATAGTGTAGAAATCATTATGGCGATCAGTACAGCTGATGGCCTTGAGAGTGAGTGACAGCGTTTGACCTCACTCTCACCTTGCGTTCTGGGGAGAACCATGAGAAACGGAACCCCGATAGAAAGCCCCTTCCAGTTTAAGGGGTAAGCAACTGGGACAGTTAGAGTTAGGACTTAGAAGTGAAGCTAGCAAGATGTGAGCTGACTGCGTGATTGTCTGGTCTGGGGTTCTACGAATAAAGTAACATCATCATAAATCGAAGTCTTGTTGTTATTACTAAAAGCTAACAATAGCACAAGGCTTCTGATAAGGAATGATCTCCAACAGAGAAACCAGACACGGAACCCTCAATAGAAGACCAGACGAGACCTTAGAAGATATACCAGACCAAGATAGAAGATATATCAGATCCGGCCAGAAGAATAGACGACCAGAGTAAGACGTAAGAAGTATATAACATATAGATATGTAGTGCTGGTAAAGAGGTATGCAACATATACCTATTTGGTACCGTCAAGGAAAAGGCACTACGTAACAGAAATATAAAAAGGTCAATAGAAACTTACGTGAATGTGCAAATGACCCAGAGTTCCTGTAAATAATCAGCAAAATTTTTAAGGCATTGCATTTGTCTTCTGGTTTGTATTGCCCTTGGTCTAAAAAAAGAGAACAAAATTTACATTCATTTATCAATCACATCATTAACATTCAATTAGGAATGCTAATCAACAAACGATAACAAACCTTAGTATTATTTGTATTATTCGGACTATTATCCTCATCTTCATTGTTATCTCCGGAGGGCACATTGGCCGAAACTATGTACAGATAACAATGAAGATGAGGACAATAATACAAATAATACTAATTATCAAGCCTTGTCTAAAAAATTCAGAGATATGGTAACAAACCTTTTCTACACATTTTCCAAACTCAATGCATTAAAAACATCCATCATCTTTTTTAACTAGATAAATTCTTTTTTCTCCTTTACTAGTTTCATATTGTCCTGAAGAAGGTTTCTTTAAACTGAAATGTTCAAACATCGACATTACGACTAATAAATTTCCATCCATTGTAACATCTTGTGTTTGTTCTACATTTCTCCACATTGATTTATAGATAAATGCAAGAATAATTCAAAATAAAAGGAACAAGTTGAAAAAAATTAAAGTAATAATAATAGGAAGTCACAAGTATTAAGCAGATAGATATTTCTACCAAATTTTAGAATACAAGTTTAAAAGAAAAGAAAAAGAAAAAAGAAAAGAAAAAAAAACAAAAACAAAAAGGAAAAAAAAAAAAACAAAACAAAACAAAAAAAAAAAAAAAAAAAAAAAAAAAGAAAAGAAAAACAAAAAGAAAACAACACACAAGTAGGATTTGATACAAAATCAATTTCTTAAGCGGAGTTTAACAGATTTGAATTCAGTTTACCCTCTCCTAAACTGGTTACCTAACCCAATATAAAGAGCCCAGTCTGCCCTACTATTTACCCCTAGCTGGATGGAGAATATTTGGATTCATTAACTCTAGTATAACTTACATTCATCTTCCATTATGATACAGCTAAATTCTTTTAACTTTAAAAGTAGAAAATGAAATTTAAAATCAAAAATACCTTTTTTCCCTAACATAGTGAATGGCATCATTTGCGGACATTCGATTTGTAAAAACAAGATAAGAACCAATCAACAATCCTGTCCGACCTACAAAAAAAAAAAATTAAAAAAAGAAAATGCTTAAGCAAGATATTAGACAATAATTCAATTATCAGGTAATCTGAACGTTAGCTACATAAATGAGAGTAACGTCCCCTTGTTTATTTCACTTTGACCACGGCCATTTTCATTTCACCGTAAATATACACTGAAAATACGAATTTATTTGAATCAATACAACTGCATATTTTAACACAAAAATATCATAAAATGTGTTCTTAATTGTGCTTGCACATTATTTGAAATGAACTTAATTGTGATTAAGAACATATTTTATGATATTTTCGTGTTAAAACATTCAGTTGTATTGATTACGGTGAAATGAAAATAGCCCACCAAAACATATGGCTTCCTCAAAGTGAAATAAACAAGAGGAAGTTAATCTCATTTATGAAGCTAATGTTCAGATTACCATTATTATCAAAATAGAAAACAGAAAGTTCAGTTTGTTAATTGGAAGCACAAAACTTGTCACTTTAAGATAGAATTGAAAATTTGGGTCTTAAAATTAACAAATTTGTTTTTTTTATTGCAAAAACAATTGGACTTTGTTTTAGACACATTGGAAACTTTTCATTTTATATTGAGAGAGAAACAGAGGTGGGGGGGAGAGAAGTGGTCAATTTTAATGGGAATAGAAATTGGGAGAGGGGGAGAAGTGGTCAATTTTAATGGGAATAGAAATTGGGAGAGGAGGAGAAGAGAAGTGGTCAATTCTAATGGGAAGAGAAATTGGAGAGGGGAGAAGAGAAGTGGTCAATTCTAATGGGAATAGAAATTGGAGAGGGGGAAGGGGAAGAAGAGAGGTGGTCAATTCTAATGGGATAGAAATTGGGAGAGGGGAAGGGGAAGAAGAGAAGTGGTCAATTCTAATGGGAATAGAAATTGGGGAAGGGGAAGAAGAGAAGTGGTCAATTCTAATGGAATAGAAATTGGGAAGAAGAGAAGTGGTCAATTCTAATGGGAATAGAAATTGGGAGAGGGGGAGGAGAAGAGAAGTGGTCAATTCTAATGGGAATAGAAATTGGGTTGAACAGATCAAAATTGGACAAAAATTAAGTGTAAGATCAAAAGAATCGATTCACCTCAAACATTTTTATTTTAGCTGAATTCATTATTTATTATCATCATTCTTGAAAGGTGACATTAACATAATTCAATAATACAAATAAAAATTACGCTGAAAAATTTTTTTGAATTTGTTAAAATTTTGTTTTGAAAGTATATTATTATCTATATTTTTTTTAAGGCAATTACAATGCGTATATCGTATAAAATTCAATAATTATTGAAAATAATCATGACAAGCAAACCCGGCAAATAACGTGCGCCACATAGAACACTGCACAGCTGTTTCAACTTTTTTTAAGTCTCATCAGCGGTGTATACCTACGATTTCCCTCTGACAGAAATCGATACCGAGAACCCAGGACGCAGAGTCATAAACTCTACCTCTGGGCCACCAGCACGTAGCACACGATACATGCCAAATTAACCTGTCAATGATAAACACGCCACTACTATACATAGTACAGTGAGCGTTGAGGTGATCGCAAATTAGGCCTATGCCTATTTGTCGTTATTATTTTCAATAATTATCGAATTAGTAGTGGCATGTTTATCATTGACAGGTTAATTTGGCATGTATCATGTGCTACGGGCCAGTGGTCCAGAGGTAAAGTTTCGGACTCTGCGTGCTGGGTTTTCGGTTTCGATCTCTGTTGGAGGGAGATCATAGGTATACACCGCTGATGAGAATTAATAAAGTTGAAACAGCTGTGCGGTGTTCCACGTCACGCGCATTATTCGCCGAGTTTGCTTGTCATGATTATTTTCAATAATTATTGGATTTTATACGATATACACATTGTAATTGCCTTCAAAAAATATAAATAAAAAATATACTTTACTTAACAATGCTTCAAAAGTAAATTATCAAATTCCATTATATATATATATATATATATATATATAGTTTCATCTAGATGAACATATATACACACCAAGACAGACAGACAGACAGACAGACAGACCGTACAAACGATGAAGACATTTTCATGTTGTGAAGAATATTATATAAACTTACCAAGGCCTGCGTGGCAGTGGATGGCTACTTTTCCCTGAGTTAAAGCAAATTGCATCACTCGTACCATATCCAAAATTGTACTGTTGCTTGAAGCACCAAAATCGGGGCTAAAAATTGAGAGAGAAAATCATTTTGATGAATTTATTTTTATTCATAAGCAGACTGTTATGTTTTTAACATACAGATAAAATATGGAGGATTGAAATGATAATGCAAGACCAGGCTGTTGTAAAATTAACAAGGTTTTATTTAACACAGGGTAGAGAAATGCTTCTACCTTCAGTGACTTAACCAGTACTTAAACGCTGCGTTCAAAACATAAACAAACGGCAAATCCACAAGTAAGATGGCGGAAAACCTACTTCTGGCTTTGACAAAGTAAAGGGGAGCAACTCTATTTTTGTTTAAGTCTATTTTTGTTAGGTGTACCTAACACAGACAAATCTGATGATTGGTGTTTCTAAATTGTATTTTTTAAATCGTATTTTCACAATTGCATTTTCTGTTTTCAATTAGTTTAAAACTTGTTTAGTAATTGTCTGCCCTTGCTGAGATGGACTAGAGTCCAAAAGGGTTATCTTTCCTTATTGCAAGGGTTTCACCACTAGGTGGCTTTACTAGCTGAGTATTTAAACTCTCTCTCTCTTTTGGCTGGCATCCACTAAGATGGACTAGATGAGTGGTGTGTCTGTCCATTAACGTGGGGCTTTGCACTCGTACCTATGTGTGTACATAGCCCTGTAGAGACACTATCATGTAGATCATACACAAGTAAGTGACTCTTATATTCAGTAATGTTACATAATTATTGGATCCCTAATGCTTTTATAAGGTATTGTAGAAATCATAATGGCAATTAGTGCAACTGATGGCCTTGAGGGTGAGTGACGGCGCTTGACCTCAATCTCACCTTGCCTTGCGGGGATGGATCATGAGAACCGGAACCCCCATAGAAGGCCCTCTTCTGGTTTAAGGATATAGTAAGTTTAAAGAAGTTAGAAGCCGAGCTAGCAAGATGTAAGCATCTGCGCAGATTGTCTGGTTTGGGGATTTACAAATAAAGTAACATCAATGTAAATCGAAGTCTTGTGGTTATTACCTAAAAAATGACACAGGGCTTCTGATAAGGAGTGATCCCTAACAGAAACCAGACCCGGAATCCCCATAGAAGAAAGTCAACACCAGACGCGAGACCAAGATAGATGATAGACGATCAGAATAACAAAGCCGGCTAGAAGAAAATACGACCAGAGTAAGAAAGGTATGCAACGTTATATGCTGATTTGGTACTGTGAAAACCCCAGTATATAACAGTAAGAATCCTTTTTTACTACCGAAGGACATTCGCCCTAACTGTTGTGTCTTGTTATATGTCATGTGCTCAGACAATAAAGTCTATATTGTTGTTACATTGTACCTCTTGGTTTGGATTTCATTATGTATGTATTCACCCACGTTGGAATGTTTCTCTGAAGCCTTTCTAATGTATTATAAGAACCAGTTTTGGCCACTAAAGTTAAAACCAAACATTTAATTCTTATACTTACAGGGCCGGGTTAGCTCAGTCATAGAGCGTTTGGCTAGAAACCACAAGGTTCCTAGTTTGATACCGGTCCTCGCCAACTCAGCATATGAGTAGCACAGGGATCTGTGTGGTAAAGTAAGGAGCTGATGGTGGGTGTGGTGCTCCACCTCAGACACTAAAATAATCTGCTTGATCTAGCGCTATATTGAAAAGGAGATAGACTCCCTCGCTGATTGGCTGATACCGACTTTAGGCCGCCCCGACGACTTTACTTACTTACATTCAGAAATTCAAAGAATTTTGAATAAGGTACAATTATCCTAAGGATTTGAAATCATCATCATGTCACACTAGTAGCATGGATATACATGACAATCTCTCACCAACTGTTTCTACAATTCATTGCCGTCAGGAGGTTCTCTGTGCAGCATCCAGTATCTGCGCAGAGCAGGGTTAGTATTCAAATTTGCAAGATTAATGTTGTAAATTAAGTAAAACTGAAATACTTTAAATAAATTCAAATGTCACTCAACTACTTGTTGAGTTCACAAACAGCTAAAATGAAAAGGTACCCTTGTCAGACTCAGGAGCCTTCTTGTTGTAATTGGGAGCCATCACGTAACTTTGAACCCAACCCTTTATTCCATCCTGGTGTATCCTGTTCTCATTCCACTAACCATAGCTGGATATAAGTGTTAAGCTGTGTTAATTATCATTCTATGTTACTGTCACCCTTGACCAGGATTAAACCTGCAGCCCAGAGATAACTGTCACATTGGCCAATACATTCTACAGATAACAATAAAGATGAGAACAATAATCCAAATTATCAAGCTCCATCTCAAAAATTCAGAGAAATAAAAGGGTTCCATTGTAACTTTCAATATAATCATATTTGATCAAACTTATTTATAATACAGAAACACAAACTCATGTAACTTCGTTTAATTTACATATTATACATTTTCCCTATTAGAAAAATGAGAACTTAAAAAAAAATTTAATTTAATCCCACCAATATCATGTAGGGGGCAATTATTTTAGTTGAGAAATTTAATGAAAAAAAAAAAAAGAAAAAAAAAAAGAAAAAGAAAGATTTTGCAATTTAAAGTAAACAATAATAAATTCAGGTGCTGATTGTGATAAACACTTAATATCAATAATCTTGTAATACATTGTGTGGCCAGACACCTTTCTCACAATGATAATATCACAATGATAATACTGTGGCCAGACACCTTTCTCAATGATAATACTGTGGCCAGACACCTTTCTCAAATGATAATACTGTGGCCAGACACCTTTCTCACAATGATAATACTGTGGCAGACACCTTTCTCATAATGATAATACTGTGGCCAGACACCTTTCTCACAATGATAATACTGTGGCCAACACCTTTCTCACAATGATAATACTGTGGCCAACACCTTTCTCACAATGATAATACTGTGGCCAAACATCTTGTTTAGAATGATATGCCATTTAGAAAGAAAAATTGTTTATCTGTTCAAATGCAAAGTTGTTGAAAGAAAACTAAAACATTTCATCTAATATAAATAATAAAGATTAGCAAAAAATAAACTTACCAGCCAAAATTATAAAAAAAAACTGAAAATAAATAAAAACAATGAAAAATTAGTATCATGTAAAATATGAAAATAAGAGAAAATCAATTTTATTTTGTATTAAAAAATCTTAAAACTTTTAAGCTAATTACTTAAATGTATAAACAATTATTAAATGCATGAATACAAAGTATTAATAAGTAAAAAATCAAGTGAGCAGGGATTTGAAATATTAATAAAAATTATTAAATATATTCAACAGTAAAAGTAGAAATGAAACCAAGAATTCATTGGAATTATTTACCATGTTTTTATTATTCTATAAATCAAGAAATCTTAAAATCAAACATTAATATAAATTTTTGTTAAATGTTCAATTTATTCTCTTTAATTTAAAATGTTGACCATTTTAAAAAGGAAAAAGTGTCATGGCTGCTGTTAATAGAAAAGTATGACAGGAATTTTAAGAAATGTTACATTCCTTCTTCAAACGAAGTGAATATGAATAAATGCATTCAGTTGATTTTAGGGTGGCAAGGAGATAAAAATCAATGGGACTTGGTAACTGTCAGTTTCTTGTCTATGCAATTTTAAAACCCAAGTCATATATAACTGGACTTAACAGAAAGGATGTAATATTCAACCAAGATTAACACAACACCCAAAAACCATGATAATAGCTTGATAGTGAAATTCAGAATCCCGGTCTTCTGTGAATTGATTTTGATGAAATTTTCTCCAGATGATCTGCACAACATGACAATATCATTGTTAGGTTTACATTATTCTATGAAACACCCTATTGTTTTTATTTCAGATTTGATTTATAAAAAAAAAACAAAAAAAACAAGATTTAAATCTCACTACTCTAAATTTCACTACCAAGCTATTATCGTGATTCTGGGTGTAGATAAATCTTTGATCACCAGGAAAGATTGTTCCACAAATTGCACACCTTGAAATTATCATTTATTTTCTGGTCTTTGAAATTGGTTAAGAAATGAATGGAACAAAATGTCTTAAAAAAAATTTAAAAAATTTAAAAAAATTTTTTTAAAAATAGTTTTCATTAAATTTTACTTAATAAAAAAAAAAAATCGTTCAAAATATTTGTGAATGTTGGCAAGAATAGAAATCTTTCATGAAGTCAATTTAGTTGCAAAATAACTCACTGTCTGAATCCATAAAATCTTGGGGCTCGTAGGAGAATCCACTTGGTTCCAATCCGGGACCACAATTTGCATGTTCTCCACATTGTTGCAGGTTTATCACAGTTTTTATGTTGGCACTAAAAAAAATCGTATATGATAATTAATCATAAATTCTTTACAATGAAGGAAGGAAAAAAAAAATAAGCCTGAACAGCTTATAAATTGTCAACATCAAATTCACTTTTTTACATTTTTTGACTTTACAAAAAGTCGCCATCTTTCGCAACACCCCACCCAAATTTGGAGAGTTATGTTGAATCAACATAACTTTGCCAATTTTTGGAATTGAATACTCAAATTTTGGGGATTGGCTAACTTTAAGATACTCCATACCTGTACAAAATTTCAGAAAAATTGAAGTGCAAAATTTGAATAAATTTTTTGCAAAATGTTGTAGCTTCGGTTCTGAGCAAATATCAAACTATCTTTTTGGTACAAATAATGTTCAATATATGTGAAATAATAATAGAAAAAAATTGTTGAAGATGCAGTGCCACATCAGGTTATTGATCTTGCTATGAAAAAATCAGAAATCATCAATAACTTAAAATTGGTTGACTAAGACTTTTTTGATAGTAATTGTTGGATTCCTTGGGTGAAAATACTTTTATAAACCAATTTTTAGAAATATGGAAGCTCTAGAACTCATTTTACAGACAAAAATAGGTTACAAAAAGTCGCCATTTTTCGCGCCCCTCCCAAATTTGGAGAGCTAAAAATTGACATAAGTCTGCCAATTTTGGGAATTGGAAGCTCAAATTTTGGGGGTTTAACATAATCCACATCTGGACAAAATTTCAGAAAAATTGAATGATTTGACATGGAATTACCCATATTAGATTTTTTAATTTGAAAAATTTAAAGTAGAAATGTATTTTAAATTTAAATTTATTTCATGTAGCGATTAATTTTGATTTCTAGCCAAACAAATTGTTATTTGTACAACGTTTTGGCCGATGTGTCCTCCGGCCTTCTTCAGGTATTTCTTGCCGGACTCAGGAACCATCTCAGACTCGTGAACCTTCTTGTTGTGGACTGAATAGAGGGTTAGGTTCAAAATTCTATGATGGCTCCTGATTGTGACAAGAAGGTTCCCGAGTCTGACAAGAAATACCTGAAGAAGGCCAGAGGACACATCGGCCGAAACATTGTACAGATAACAATGAAGATGAGGACAAAAGTCCAAATAATCCAAATAATACTAATCCTCAAGCCTCATCTCAGAAATTCAAAGAAATAGAAATGTTACCTAGCAACTATTTCATTTCATAAAAGATTACCGAAATATTCAGCTGAAAGAATTGTTGAAATGTTTACAAAATTACAGAACATCATAATTTTTTTCAAAAATGTTTAAAAATCTCACTCTAGAAATTGTTGAATAATATTGAATTCTTTGATCGCAGCCGTGTTTGGTCGGGCCATAGCCAATATATTATCAGTCACCCTGAAAATAGATAAACAAATTAACTTCCCATGAATGACATTAAAATCTTTCTTGTAGAACAAGGACGTAGAATGGTTTATTTCAAATAGAATAATCTAATGAAATGAATAACTACTCAAAAAGGATTTACAGTAAATAAGAATGACTTGAAATTTTAATTATTTCCCACAACCAAACTTTACATTCAGAAAAAATTCTCTTCTGTTTGAACAACATCAACAGCAATAATACTAAGTGTAATAATACTAAGTGTAATAATACTAAAAGTAATAATACTAAGTGTAATAATACTAAGAGTAATAATACTAAGTGTAATAATACTAAAAGTAATAATACTAAAAGTAATAATACTAAGAAAGGTAAAAAGGCTGCAAAGAATTTTAACTCGAATAAAAACACTCTACAACATTTTAGGCAGACATCTAAGATATTCTAATTTTAATTTCTTTTAGTTGCAATAATCAAAGAATAAATTAAATAGAATTAAAATAGAAACAAAATACAGTTCTACATTGACTTACAAGTTTAATTAATACCAGTCATAACTCAATTTCCTCATACATCAAATCAATTTTCCACATGGAAATAATTTTTTGTTATGTTTTTTTTAAAAGAAAAATAGCAGTGTATTGTATAAAGAATAAAATAGAATGTAATGAATTATGTGGTGTAATATTTTTAACATTTATTTTTTTTATAAATAATATTTTTGTTTGTCATAATAAATTTCAAAACTTAAATGTTTTTAGTGAACTTATTAACATAAGTGTAACTGAAATTTGCTCATACGTCTAATTTTAGCATTGAACACAAAAAAAAAAATTTTAAAAAACAAACTGAATGACAGCTTGTAACTCAGAAAATGTTAAAGTCCTCATGAGTCAAAGTACCAGTGTATATCTAAAATAATGCAATATACATATTTACCAACCCTTCTGCACGAGCAAGATGTGACACAAGGTTAATTTCTTAAGTTTAACAGGTTAGAATTCAGTGTTTTCCTTCTCCTAGACTAGTTGCCTAGCCAAGGTTAAAGAGCCCAGTCAGCCCTGCTATGTATCCATAGTTGGAGGGGGAGTAGGTGGATGCATACTTTTCCCAAGGGTATTAGCGCTATGTGAAATACAAACAGCCTTGTCCAGCATTTGAACTTGCATCGACGAGTCAAATTCCTACAACTAACCATTACACCACGCACCTTGATAAAAATAATGCAATATAATTAAATAAAAGTTATATTTTTGCGGGTCAGATTTAAAAAACCTCAGTCATCAACCATCGAGTGGGATAATTATTTTGACTTTTATAATTTCCATTTCTTTCCCAATTTCTATCGGATTCTGCCACCTAAGTTCCTTTACATCATCAATTGTCATTGGTTATTATAAAATTCTAATTCAGGATTAACAAGATATATTGAATGTTGTTTTGATTTCAAACTAACACAAATTGCACAACAAAAACTTTAAAAAAAAAAAAAAAAAAAAAAAGAAAATTTTTTACCAATGTGAAAAAAGTCCATTGATGGCCGTTTGGTTGACCCAACAGTCTGACCTTTCATATTTGCACTTTTGACCCCCACAAAAAAGGGCACACTGCTTTTCAAGGGAAATCAGGTTACGTGCCTGTTCGGTTAAAATACTATAATGAGGATAGGGCACATTACCTGCAAAAGAGAGAGAGAGAGAGAAAAAGAGGAAAGTTAATCATTGTATTGTATCACGTCTGTTCACAGCAAACAAGGTCGTGTTTTTTTTTTTTATATAATTGACAAATATAAAAACAAATAATTTTGTTCCAAACTGAATCTGAGTGCAAACAAAGCATTTATTATTGATAGTAGTTTTTATTGCAAGTAATTTAAAAGCAATTCATCTGGTCTTTTCTCACACAAGTATCATCGGTAAGACCATCACAAACAACCGGTTCTCCCAGCTAAAAATAGTAATTCGCCACTGAGAGTAGCATTCCCAGTTGATTTTCTTTTATTTGAGGTTATTGTTATTTAATCATATCATAAATAGAGCTGTGTAAATGGAGTTCAAAACTGTATTAATTATACAAATATCCCCAGTGGTTCAAAAGTTATGAGAATTTAAAGCTCAGAAATTGATTTTTTTTTTTAAATATAAAAATAATATTAATTTAAATATATAACATCACTTTGAACTTAAAAATACATTTTTAAATGCTTATGCTGAATTACATATAAGAAACAAATTACCTATTTACATATGTTTTTTTGTGCTGAGTTTTGTTTACATTTCTTGTAATTTTAAGTTGTTTTTTTCAAAAATTGAAACTTTGACGAAAAAACCCTGACAGTTAAGCAACATCTAAATAACATGTTATACATGAAAATATATTCTGAGATTATCTTCTATTAGTGATATACTGCTTTTTATTTGCTTATACTTTTTAATGAAATCTCCAACTTTTGTCTATCATATTTTCGCTTCCAAAGGTCAGAAAAGAAAAAAAAAAAACAAGTTCCTTCTTGTATTTAAAGTGTGTGCTAATTAAATGTAAAATTTCAAGAATATTGATAAAGATTAGCCCTTTTGATTTTACAAAAGAAATCCCCATGTGAATTTTAGTCTGGAAAAAAAAACTTGTATTACGAATTTACGGCTGTTCGAAAGAAAAATGCCATTTTAACTTGCCGTAAAATATAATGCAATGGATAAAAACACATAAAAATGACATATTTAGAAATATTATTTTCTTTTCTTTCCAACCATATAAATATTTTTAAGCTTGGAACTGTAAAATGTGAGAAATTGCGATTTAAACTGATTAAGATCGGAACTTGGCAATGTCCAACACAATCAACGAAACAGCTGGTGTTACTACTTAGAGAAACTGCCTCCACTTTTATGCCTCCTCACCAGCTGAACCACTCCAACCAACAGGGGATGACAGTAGGCTTACCAAGAGTCACCACTCACAACCAGGAGGTTGTTCATCTGTAGCTTTGCAAGGCTAATATCTCTACCAAATAAACTAAATGCATGTAAAGATCATGATAGTAAATTAAAAGAATTGTAAATATCAAAGTGTTTAAATCATTGTAAATCAAAGGAAAAAAATGGACCAGAGAGATTGTTTGTACTGAGGCAAAGCTCCCTACTTTACCACACAGATCAGATTACCCAAGCTGTGCTACTAATACACTGAGTTGGCAATGACTAGTATCAAACTGGAAACCTTGTGGTTCATTCAATGTAGATTTTTTTAAAATTAAAAAATTTTCTTCAGTTGTTTATTAGAAATGTTTCTTTTATAAATTTCCATTTTCCGTTTAGACTGTCGAGTAATTTGCCTTTTAGCCGGGCCTGTGGAGTCGTTTTGCCTTTTAGCCGGGCATGTGGAGTCAGAGTTGGAAGCAATTAAGACATCATTGGTATTGGAGTCAGTAACATTATACGAACCATCATACCAGTTGAATTTATACTTTATATGGCCCTAGTTTAGTTTGTAAAGTTATACAGTGCACACTCCTTATAAACAGATGATAAAAATTCATGGTTTTTGTAGCGAGAGAAATAACTAACCTCAGAGCTCAAAGTGGGCATGAACATGTCTTTCGTGCAGGATGCCAACAGATTAAGAAATATTGCAGTTCTTGGAATAAAAATTTATAAGACTGATCAAAACCTCAGTAAAAGGAGGAATCTGAGTTATGCGAACAGGTGTCTTACAGAACAGTCATAAGATTAATGAGTGGACTGACGAGTTAAGTTCACGGTCGGACTTGGTTTTTTGAGTGGACTGATGAGTGAGAAATCAAGTGAACTGACAAGGCGAGGAAATTCACAGTCAGACTTGATTTTTTACTAAGTTTACCATTGAAGTGACAGAACTTCAAATTTCTTTCTCTGGAAATATCAGTTTTGTAGGCCATAATCCTTAATTACATAAAGAGGAGTTGGAATCAGAGGTGCCAAAAATAGAGTCAGAGTCAGAGTCAAAGGTTTTGTGTTACAATTCCACAGCCTCCTACTTTTAGCAAGGAAAAATTAAAATGTAAAATTTAACTGCAACTAGTCAGAAACACCTGTACACACACACACAAAAAAAAACAAAAAACAAAAAAAACCTCATTTGTTATCCACCTACCCTGCAAAGCTTCCTTTGTCAACCATTGAATCTTCTCAGCTCCCGGATTGATTACTTCATCAGGATCAGGATTCATGGTTCTGGAAAATAAGACAGAAAAAAATTAAGTTTTCAAAACTGACAACTGTTCTCTATTCAACTTATTCATTATCAATATTGGCATTTTCTACATCAATATTGGCAATTTTCTACAAATATATCAATGTGTGTGTTTGGTTTATTTTTTAGAAATTGAGTCTTGTTTGTAAACAGAATGAACAATTAGTATTATTTGTATTATTCGGACTATTGTCCTCATCTTCATTGTTATCTGTACAACGTTTTGGACGATGTGCACTCCGGCCTTCTACTGGTATTTCTTGTTGAGCGAAACGTTGTACAGATAAAAATGAAGATGAGAACAATAGTCCAAATAATACAAATAATGCTAATTATCAAGCCTCATCTCAAAAATTCAGAGAAATAGAATGAACAATATTTTATACAATATCAAGTTTTAAATGACAGTACATTTGGCAGTGGTCAATTGTCGGTATCAGCCAGACAGTGAGGGAGTTTATCTCCTTTTTGCTAGCGCTAGACCAGAGAGATTGTTTGTACCGACACAAAGCTCCCTACTTTACCACACAGATCAGATTACCCAAACTGTGCTACTCATACACTGAGTTGGCAATGACCAGTATCAAACTGGAAACCTTATAGTTCATTCGCTGATGATCTACTGACTGAACTAAACCGGACTCTTAATGACCGTGGTGGTTCATCATTTAAATCCATTTTCATTTCAGTGAGTCACAAAATGTCTAATGTTAATAAAGTTGATAAAAGAAAATGTGTATCCCATGATTATTGTAGGAGTTTGGTGAAGTGTTGCTCTGTAAATTTTGCATGAGAAAAATTGAGAACTCTTTTGTTCTGTTTGATGTTTATTATCAAAAGTAAGGAGTTGAACCATGGCAACATTTGAAATTCACTTCCTGGTTAGATAATTTATGATGATTGGTGGAGAGAAAGTTCAAATCAGCAGTTACCAATAAGCAATGATTTTTTTGCTTATCAGATCATTAAAAGTAACTTTTTAAAATGATCTACCAGAAGAAATCCAATAACAAATTTTAATCAAAGTTTTCTTTCTATTTAAAATAAATAAAAATAAAAAGTATAATTTTCTATTCTTAATATTTCTAGAAATATCAATGCTTAAAAAGCTTACAGCATTTCATTTTTGTCTGAATTTTTTAAATAAGGCTTGAGAATTTATACATATTTGATGGCATATATATATTTACCAACCCCTCCGCACGAGCAGGATGCGACACAAGGCAATTTCTTAAGCAGAGTTTAACAGGTTTGAATTCAGAGTTTTCCTTCTCCTAGACCGGTTGCCTAACCAGGTTAAAGAGCCCAGTCTGCCCTACTATTTACCCATAGCTGGAGGGAGAGTAGGATTCATACCTTTCCCAAGGGTATTAGCGCTAAGTGAAATGCAATTACCACGTCCAGGATTTGAACTTGGGGCGATGAGTCCATTTCCCATGACTTTAACCATTACATCACGCGCTTTGATGGCAAATAAGACACACAGGCATATAAGACGCAGGCCTATTTCAGCAGGGTTAGTGAGCATCATAGAAAGATTAGCCTAGGCCTATGGGAGGTCTCAAACTTCACCTACGATGTATAAGATGCAGGGTAATTTTTTGAGCCAAAGTTTTGGAAAAAAAAGTGCATCCTATATTTTTTGACTGTTGTCCTTATGTTTATTGTTGTGTATAACAGTAAAATGTATTATATACAACATTTTACTGTTATACACATTTTGACCAATGTGCCTCCCTCTTACTTCAAAGTTCCATGAAGGTTCCCAATTGCACAACAACAAGAAACATATGAAGGCCGGAGGACATATCGTCTGAAACATAGCAAACAATAAATATAGAGGCGCATGGTGCAATCATCACCATTGTAGGAAATGGATAGGATGAGAGGAGTTCAAATCCTTGACAAGGCTGTTTGCATTTCACATAGTGCTAATCCCTTTGAGAAAGGTAGGAATCCAAATATTCTCCCTCCAGCTATGGGTAAATAGTTAGGGCAGACTGGGCACTTTAACCATAATTAGGCAACCAGTCTAGAAGGAAAAATCTGTTGAACTCTGCTTAAAAACTGACCTTGTGTCACATCTTGCTCGTGCAGAGGAGTTGTTAATTATACATAACAATAAAGATGAGGACAACAGTCCGAAAAATCTAAATAACACAAATTTCGAAATTTAGTCTAATTAACATTTTTAATTAGATTTAATTTGTTCATTTGTTGTCGACTTTTCATGTCCAATCTGACAGTTTTCAGAAATGAAGATTGAAAGAGAAATTGATTGATTAATTAAAAATGACAAATGTTTAAAAATAAAATTCAGATTTTGTAAAGAGTGTTGGAATGTAACATTTAATGAAGGAATGACAAATGAAAAAAAAAAAGAAAAAAATATTTTCACAAAAAAATTTTTTTGTAGTTTTTTTTCAACAGAATTGTAATGCTAAATTGTTAAGCATAATTAACAATTTTATTAAATAACAATCATCAACAAATAATAAACAGAAAATGTTGGATGAAGTAAATAATGAAAGTGACACTTAATAAAAAGAGAAATAAAAAAAAAAAAGCCATAGAAAATTTGTTTTAATGTATAAATATTTCATTTCTACTATTAAATTATTTCCTAACAAATGGATCTACATTTTTTTATCTATTAATAATGGAGATTCGGTCTCTATTCGTCTGTAACCAAAACTATGTCACTGCTTATATCACATTATCCAAAATTGTCAATACATAGAATAAAAAACTTTGTATTATACACACTCAGTGATGGTCTCCTATGGAAACCAGCACATGGGCATGCCAGTGTGGGCTACCTAGCAAAGACCTAAATTGACCAGCCCTGCATTGATAGTAGATGCTGTGCAGAGGACCCCCAGAAAGCAATGAATGATAGGATGATTGCTGAGAGATTGTCATTGATATCTGTGCTACTAGCGTGACATGATAATGATAATCTTGAAAGAATTTTTTTTTTTATATACAGCTCATGTAAATTTTTCAAAAGAAAGTTTTGAATGTATTTCTAAATCTAACGCAATCATAAGAAGAAAGAATCAAATTTGCCACTATATTAAACTTGCTTATGAATATTTTGGTTTGGTTTTTGTTTTATGGCATATCAACCTTGGTGGGTCATTTAATGCCAACAAAGTTGTGAAATAAATTAATTCTTAATCCATAATACAATTTTGTTTATAAACTCATGTTTTTCTATTTAACCCATATATTGGACCCTAACAGGTACTACCACTCTGGTCAGAGTGGACCAGGGAGTAATAGTGATGAAGGGGTGCTCCACATTCCCCAAACCTCCAAAACTGGAACCTCACCATCAGATAGAGTTTAACGTTATTCCCAGGACATGTAGACCCTCAGTCACCACCTTCTAGCACCTATATAATAAGAAGGATTGGGGGGTTGCCATAAGAGCAATAGGGTTGGGGCAATCATATAGGTGCTAGGACTTGACGTGGCCAGCTGATTGATCAGAGGGGGCCTCTCTGACCACCCGTCTGGCTCAAGAAAAGACTAAAGTGGAATATTGCATGTCATGAACTGCTCATCCACCTGGGCTCTATCCTTAAGCATCACGGGTCGCCACCCACGGCCAACAGGTGGCCCCATTGGGGGAGTCTTACCCTAGTATTCTAATGCCCTAGCCGACAGGGCGGGTGAATATTTTGTCCATTTTGGATTGTTTGAAACTAGATTAAGTAATCTATTTCCAACAGGTGGGATGTGACACAAGGTCGCAAGTATAGAGCATCCAGCTAGGATAAAACTCACTATTCAGTAGTAATGAATCTACAAGACTAGCATGTTAACCAATACAACATGATAGGATATCCCTTTATTAACCCAACCCATTCACCATGAGTAGGATGTGACAATGTTGCAATTATGGCATATCCAGTAGTAATGGATGTATGAGACTAGCTTGCTAACTTTTACACCACAATGGGATGCCCTAACCATTATATCAGTGGATGTAAAACTGGTATAAATAAAACTTCTAAAAAAAAAATTAAAAAAATCAATCCTCTGTTTTTCTAACATTAGTGAAAGGATTTTTTTTCTTTATGATGAATAAAAAAGTAAAGTCGTCGAGGTGGCTTAAAGTCGGTATCATCCAATCAGCAAAGGAGTCTATCCCCTTTTCACTAGCGCAAGACCAAGGAGATTGTTTTTAGCATCTGAGGTGGAGCGCCACACCTACCATCAGCTCCTTACTTTACCCTGTGCTACTCATACGCTAAGTTGGCGAGGGCCGGTATTGAACTATGAACCTTGTGGTTTCTAACTGAACGCTCTACCGACTGAGCTAACCCAGCCCATTATGATGAATAGTTTATTCCAATTTTACTAAGGTCGACATTTTTTTAAATGTTGTGAGGAAGACTTAATTTTTCTCTAAACCCTTGTAGTAGGTAGAATGGACCAAGTAATCAATAAGCACCCCAGCTGTGAGCTGTTTTGAAAGGAACACCTTTTGCTTTTAACTGTAAACTCCTGGTTGTTTGTTTACAAACAACAGACGATTTTTTGGCATTAGAATTTCACTATAAGATTTTTTTTTAAGTTTGTTCATGTATATTTACAACCCAAAGGCACGTTTTTATACTAAAATAGTTTGATTTTAATTTTAAAAAAATTAGTTATTTCATGTTGTTGTTGAATTCAATAGGATTTTTTTTTTTTAAGTTTTAAAAACTTCAAACGAAAGACATGTTTTTATATTAAAATAGTTTTTATTTAATCATAAAGAAATGTAGATATGTTTATTTTAAATAAAAGGATGTTGGGACCAAGTAACCAATAAATAACTATTTTTTTTATTTATCAAAATCTAAAACTATTTTAGTATAAAAACGTGCCTTTGGATTGTAAATATACATGAACTTTAAAAAAATCTTACAGTGAAATTCTAATGCAAAAAAAAAAAAAAATCGTCTGTTTGTCTGTCTGGGAGTTTATGGTGAAAAGCAAAAGGTGTTCCTTTCAAAACAGCTCCCAGCTGGGGTGCTTATTGGTTACTTGGTCAGGTAGAATTTGTTTTTGAGTGATCAGGATTGTTGTTTATTATTGATGGACTTGAAATGTCTGTTAGCTTCAGAGTCAAAACTGCTGGGGGTAAAACTAACTTTTTGTTTTCATTATTATAGATTATTGATCTAAGGTTCTAATGAGTTATTTTATATTTTAATAAAAAGTTTTTCTATGCTATGAATACATCAGTGAATAATAATAATAATAATAATGATGATGATGATGATGATGATGATCTCTCATCTCAGGGATTCAGACAAAAATAATAAAATGTTAAGCCAATGATATTAAATATAAATATTTTGTTGGGAAGTTTGGATGAAATAATTATTAACAGAAAATGTTTGATTATTAACTATTTAAGCTATTAATATCTTAAAAATTTCATTATCTATAAGTAAAGTTGGCAAAATGGCCTATTGTTGGTATCAGCTGGGCAGCGAGGGAGTCTATCCCCCCTATCGCTAGTGCTAGACCAAGGAGTTTGTTTTTGCTGAGGTGGTGCACCACACCTACTGCCAGCTCCTCACTTTACAGCACAGATCAGATTACCCAATCTGTGCTACTCATAATCTGAGTTGGTGGAGACCAGAATGAAACTTAGAACCTTGCAATTCCTTGGCGGGTGCTCTACCAACTGAGCTAAACCGGCCTCTTAAATATCTGAAATAGTTGCTTCCATTTCAAGATGGAAAAGTAGAGAATGGTGTTTTTCTAAGTTTTTTTTTTTCAATGGCATGTAAGCCTTTGTGGGTTATTTTATGCCAAAGCAATTATTACATGTATTTACCAACCCCTCCGCACAAGCAGGATGTGACTCAAGGTCATTTAATAAGAGTTTAACAAGTTTGAATTCAGAGTCTTCCTTCACCTAGATGGGTTGCCATACCTTGCCAGCTTAGTCTGCCTGCTATTTACCCATAGCTGGAGGGAAAATAGTTAGGCGTATACTTTTCTCAAGGGTATTAGTGCAATTTAAAACACAGTCTCGTTCAAAGCCATCCTTGAAGAAAAAAAAAAGTGGTACTATTTATGGGTGGATGAGGGATTTCATACCTTTCCTAAGTATATTAGTCCATGAAGTAAAAAAGTAAAGTTGGCGGTGTGGCCTATTGTCAGTATCAGCCGGACAGTGAGTATTACCTTTTTTCTGAGGTGGAGGGCCACAACTACCATCAGCTCTCCACTTTACCACACAGATCAGATATCCAATCTGTGCTACTCATGCGCAGAGTTGGTAGGGACCAGTATTGAACCAGGAACCTTGCAATTCCTTGTCAGGTGCTCTACCAACTGAGCTAAACCAGCCCCCCTTTTTTTTATTAGTCCATAAGTGAATCTAATAGTGGAACTGGAGTTCAAAATCACTTATTACAATGTCACAGTCCAGCATGATAGCCAGTGTGCCACGGCGACTCTCCTCCTCTGCAAATGATGTGCATGGTATTATCAGGAATCAATTAAGATGATTAGTTTAAAAATTAAAATCTGACAATGGTTTTAAAATATCTTTTATTGCAAAACGAAAATAAAATACCAGCATTCAAATTTAGCTTATACATTGAACAAATCACTTTGTATAGTGATTCTAAAGTTTAAATTAAAAAAATAAAAAAACGAACAAAAAAAAGGTACATATATATTTTTTTATGTGGAAGCGCGTGGTGTAATAGTTAAAGTCATGGGAAATGGACTCGCCGCCCCGAGTTCAAATCCTGGATGTGGTAATTGCATTTCACTTAGCGCTAATACCCTTAGGAAAGGTATGAATCCTACTCTCCCTCCAGCTATGGATAAATAGTAGGGCAGACTGGGTTCTTTAACCTTGGTTAGGCAACCGGTCTAAGAAGGAAAACTCTGAATTCAAACCTGTTGAACTCCGCTTAAAAAATTGACCTTGTGTCACATCCTGCTCATGCAGAGGGGTTTGGTGAATATATATATATTTTCTTATGTCCAAGCACATTTTGTTCAACATAAGACATGCTGGACACTGCTGTAGAAGCAAGGACGAGCTTAGAAGTGACATTCTCCTGTGGGCACATTCTTTTTCATTATATATGTTTTATCTTTTATTTCTTATATATTCTTGTTTTTATGTTATCTATTTTTATTATTCTTGTTTGTATTTTTGCCTTTTATTACAAAACAAAGATTCAATTTAAACACTATAAATCAAATCTCCAGTAAAATTTTCAAAAACTAAATTTGATGTCCTAAGGGGTTTCATTAGTAACCATAGATAACTAGCAGGACCTGTAGATATATCACAGTATGATAATTTAATTATTACGTTTGATATGTTTACTTAAGACCTATTGCAAAATTGTTCAATATGTAAAAAGTATAATAATCTTGATCTAACTCTTTCACTTCTTTTTTTCTTTCTTTCCTTCTTTGTCTTTATTATGTTCAGTAGAAACAGATTAGCATTATCGCTTCCATGTGCTCACCCCCTCTCTCTATTTTCCCCCTACTCTTTCTGTGTAGCATGTTCTGTTTCTTCCCTTTCTTTATAATAAAACAGAATGGTCCATTATTTAGCTGAGGTGACGACAATTATAAGAAATAAGAACTCAGTGAATAAGCAACACCAGTTAATCAGGATTTACATTTAAAGATTTCATCTTGGACGATCTCATTTTTAACTAGAGGGTGTTGCAAGATGATAATGATTGTACAAATAAGAAACACGAATATTAATATATAGATTGAACGGTCTTATTTTTAACCAGAGGGTGTTGCAAGATGATAAAAGTCATACAAATAAGGAGCATGAGTATTAATATAATAATTTGATGGCCATAGTTCTTGTCATTCCTGTGTTATGTGATGACAAACAAAAAAAAATAGCTGAATGAAATATAAGAAACATCCACATTGCAGTGCATTTTTCTACCAAATATAAAAATGTTATGCAAACTTTCTTTCAGTTTTAACAGTTTTCATCTACATACATAAGTAAATATTGAGAATTCTGGGGTATAGGGGTTATCGTCCTTGGTCTGCGAGCCTCCGTTTCAAACCAACAAATCACGAGCCAGCATACTTTGGCGGCAAAGCCGAATAAGCAAACTCATGCCTCTTCTGATCCAGCTAGCACTGGGGACAGACCTAAAACAGGGTCGCTCCTCTTCCTCAACAACCAGAATCGGAGTCGGACATCTACAGAAAGTATATCATATCTGAACTATCAGAAGGCCGTAGCAAGGGCTCCGATAATACCCTACCTCAGGACTAAGATAAGTTTATTACAAATTATATTTGTGCAGACGAACTAAAGTTTGCAACCTATTGTTATTCTGTAATACAGTCTTTTATTCATATTTCTAGTTATTTGGTTATTTCTTTCTCTCAACCTGTCTGCCACACTCGTGGTTAACTCCATACTTCAAACCTTGGAGTACTGCCGTTTGTGTCTTATTTCTTTATATAAATGCAAATTAATTATGGTGTGAACCAGTTGTATTGTTTCCTTTTATCATTCTGCACAAGAGTGTTTGAAATTCTGACAACTGACTTGGTAAACACCCACAAGGTTATTAACCATCTTACCAACAGCAACCTTGAACACCTTTAAGATTTCCATGTGTCTAACACATGTGGGCATGCCTACAAAGTCAGAAAACAGCACAGCTCCCATGACTTTCAGAAACATTTTTTCACGCTCAGAGTTGCTGAAGCATAGAAGTACCTGCATCAGTTGTTAGCTGCCAAAACACTGCATCCTTCAAAACCTCCATGCTTCCTGTAATTCAACAATACTATATCTGATATCTCCCCCTCTATACACACACACACACATGACTATACACTGTTTATTTTCCTGACATGTGTACATTATTCTACGTACTATAGAGTTGTAGTGAACCTGGGCACTGTACTGATATCTCTCCTCTATATACACACACACACACACACATTATATATATATATCATGACTATACACAGTTCATTTTCCTGACATTTGTACATTATCATTAGGTGAAGGTAGGTGAACAACAACACCCTGGCAGCCATAAACACATTCACCTACCTTGAGTCCACCATCACCAGCAACCTGTCCCTTGATACTAAACTCAGTTGCCAGATCGGAAAAGCTGCCTCAACTTTTGGGAAGCTCACAGTGTGAGTGTGGGACAACAGTAGGCTCACTATCCATACAAAGGTACAAGCATATAGGGTATGTGTTATCAGCACCTTCATGTATGGAAGTGAAACCTGGACCCTGTACTCCTACCAAGAATGGCGGCTAAATAGCTTCTACCTTCACTGCCTTAGACGTATACTGGGCATCACCTGGAGAGACAAGATCACTAACACAGCAGTTCTAGAGAGAGCTCAACTTCCCAGCTTGTGTTCTCTACTGAGACAGCGTCGTCTCCGATGATGGACGAATTCCGAAGGACATCCTCTATGCAGAGCTTTCGTCTGGTAAGAGACAGATTGGTTGCTCCCAGCTACGTTTCAAGGATATCTGCAAGAATGATCTCAGGTGGTTTGGCATTACCCCTTCCAGCTGGGAAAATTTGGCTCAGGACTGCGCTCGGTGGCAGCAGGCTCTCCGTAGCAGACTGTTCATGTCTGAAGCCACCCAGGCGCAACACCATGAAGCCAAGAGGTCCAGAAGAAAGCGGTGGCAACAAAGCACCGGCACATCAACATCTTCAAGGATAGCTTTCACATGCGACATCTGTGGTTGAGAATGTTTTTTGAACAATGGACTACACAGTCACAGGAGGCGCTGTAACTTCAGGGGCACAAGAACTACATAGTTTTCCAAGACTGCAATGCAAATGATGTACATTATTCTATGTACTATACATGCACCTTTGAGTTGTAGAACACCTGAATACTACGCAATAATTCCATTATTATACATTATTATTAACAATTTTGAGTTGAATGTATTTCCAATATTCTTATGTTCAGGTTAAGAATGTTATTAAAAAAATGAAAATAAAAACTTTTCCTATGTCATTGCACCCGAGAAGTCATATTCATTGAGCTATCACTGAATAAAGCTAGGCCCACCATAATGATAACATAAATAGGAGTTGGTCATGAGTGGTGACCAGTGATGCTTAAAGACGGAATCCTGGTGGCTGAGCAGTTCATGTCATGCAGCACTCACTCCACTTGACTTTGGCCCTTACTTAGGCTAGATGTGCGTTCTGGGTACACCCGTGACCATCGTAAAATTTACTAGGGTCACGGTACACCACATTTATGGCTATGTGCAACCATGTGTGGTACTAAGCTATTCTTAGTAAATATTGATAATGTGCAAAGTGATTGATGAAGAGAGAGAGAGAGTTTCCCTAATCTATTTCCCATCAAATAAAGATCGATATTATTAATCATCCTCAAACTCAAAAACAAGTTTCAACATGAATAAAAAGTCGAGGACAGTCTCTTAAAGGGATGGGAAATAACAATATAACAAATGGAATTGTTTAAAATCTGATGTGTTTTCGCTGCTGCTAGAAATTAGTTGGCAAAGCAAAAGAAAGAAAAAAAAGAAAAAAAAAGAAAAAAAAAAAAAAAGTATATTTTGCCTTTTTCTTATCGAAATAGCCAGAATGTTTCCCCACAATAATTGCAGGACTAAAAATTAATAACTTATAAAGAGAGAAACTTCCCAGAAAAAAATAAAAGTTTTAAAGTGATAATTTGATGACTTCTTTATTTAAAAAGAAAACAAACAAAAAGTTTCTACTTAACTAATTGAAATTTAGAATAGAAAAGAAATACTTCTGCAAAGGAACAATTAGTTTATTGTTGTTCAATATTTGAGTATTTTATTTAAATTTTCTGTGGTCAATTAACACATTCAAACAAAAATTCTAGAATTTATGATTTCGCAATGATTGTATAAAGTACGAATTACCTCATTTAATGATCGCGTCGTCGATGATCAATCTATTGGAAAATTTAAAGAATTTCTTTTAGGGTAAATAAAATGTGTAATCTTTAAGAAGTTTGTACCTTACGACTGAGGAGAGAAAAGTGAATCAATCTTCATGAATCGAGATCTTTTCATTTTTATGCAAAATTTCTTTTTTAAATTATCAAAAAAACAAAAACAAATAACAAATAAAATAATAATGAAGCAATATTCATTTAGTTTCGCTTTTCAAATTGGAGATGATTTCCTTTTTCATAATCAAGAAAATCCAACTTCTTAAATAAATAAATAAATAAAATCTTTTGCGAAATGTGGATAGTTTTAAATTAAAATTAGAAAGTGTAGTAAGAAGAACTATTAGTTCGATTTCGATCATAATCTTTATTTACATTCACTTAGTAGATAAGCAAAAGATAAGATTTTGATAAGATTTCTCTCGTAAATTATTTAAATAAAATGAGAGATAAAAAGGTTTTATTTTGGCTTAAAGTGTCCAAATAAATTGTAAATAATAAAATGTAAAGATAGAAAGGTGACCCTTTAAGGGAGAGAATTGAATCAGGGTTTAAATATCAAGTAGTCATTTTATTATTAAAGTTTATAGAATTTGGGAAGATTTTAAAGAGAAAATAAAACGAATTTACGCAAAGTGTAAAAATAAACAACACTTTAATAAAGAAAAAAAGAAAATACATTTATCACTAATTAAGTTTTTGTCAGTTTTTTTAAGTTATTTTTAATCATTTCTCCACCGGAAAAAAAACACGTTTTGATAAAAAGCATAATCAATTATTTGTCATTAATTTTTAAAGAAAATTCACAAGAGTCAACTAGTTTTCGTCTAAATTGTGAATAATTGAAAAAATATAAAGCATTTTTTTAATTAAAATCTTTCGAATTACATCAAGATTTAAAATACCCAAATTTGTCAGTTGATATATATCTCTTTATAGAGAGAAATGTCGGAGATTGTTTTTGATTTGTTTATTTTTTTGACATTTCGCTTAAATTGTATTGAACAAAAAAATCTAAATTTTGAATAAGTTTTTTAACATCACTTCTTACTAGAGACAATTAAGTGTAAAAATTAATTAAAAAAAAAGAAATACGTGAATAATTTTGGTTATTTCCCAGTCAGTAAGACAAAAAAAAACTACCTCTACTTTTTTGGGGAAGAAGTCAAATTCGAAATTAAGAACTTTGTCAGTCTAAAATAAAATTTATTAAAAAATTTTTTTAAAAATCGTGTTATATTGTGGAAATGATAGAAAGACAAAGATATTTTGGCCATTGTATGTATCGAAATAAACTAACATTAATAGAAAAATTTGCTAAAAGTTTGTAAATGAAACTTTTCAGGTGTTGATATGAAAAGAAAAAGGGTTAAAAGTGAAATAAGTCTTATTTTTGTTGCAATAAATTTTCCAACTAAATTTACATAGAAAAGAAAACTTGTTTAATGACTTCTGTAAATAAAATAATTTCATTTGTACCTAACTCATTTTTTTTTTTAATAATGAAATGTAAAAATATTTTCTTTTTAATTCATTCATTTTATTTATCACTTAAAAAATTCCTTTAGACTAAAAAATAAAATTCAAAATCAAATTTTTGGAATAAGCAATGGAATTTAAGAATATAATTAGGAATAAAAATTAAAAGGAAAAAATAATAATTCATTGTTTCAATAATAACAAAACAAATTAATGATTTATTCATTGCGAATGAATTCATTTAATTAGCCACACTTGTTGAATAATCTTTTTTTTGTTAATATAAAAAGCTGTTTTTTTCTATAGTCACGGGACAAAAATATTTTTTTTATTTTGGGAAAATGACAAAAATAAAATAACTACAGAAGAAAAACAAATTATTTTCCATTTTTACAGTTTTAAAAATACGAGACGAAAAAAAAAAATCAATTTTAAAATTTAAAGCTAAACCGAAACCCAAAACAAAATATTGTCTCTACTCTCTCCATAAATTCTCTTAAAAATAATTTAAAAAAATAGTGAGTACCATTAAGAAATAATGAAAATACCAACAAGTAAACTTTTTCTTATCATAAAAACATGAATGAAAAATAAGAAAAATATTTAAATATATCACCTTTTTGTTGTTCATTGTAAGAAACGTTGGAAAAGCCGCTGATGAATCCTTTCTTTTTCTTCTTCAAACGACGAGAAGAAGAAATACATTAACATTTTTTTATTCTTCGTAATTTCAATTTTTTCATATTTTTCTCCAATAAAAAAAGGGAACTTTTTTCTTTTCTTTTTCAAAGGTGCACAAGAAATTTCAATCCAAAATGTCGTTGGTATTCCGTTTTGTTTTCTTGGGAGGAAAGCAATTTACGCAAAGACCATCATCATTAAATAATAAATATAACTACAATACACTCGAACACACACCGGATGATAACAATATCACAATAGAACAATAACAATAACAATTACCCAAATAACAACAAGCTTTTCAACAGGAAGAAAGAAAGAAAAGAAAAGTTCACCTAAGTAGAAAGAGAAAGCAGAAAAAAGAAGTAGTAGGAGGAGAAATAGAAGAGGAAGGAAAAGCAACAAAGACGGAGGTGTTATCACTAAAGCAACAAATCAAATTGACCAATGACACTTTAATAGTAGTAGTAAGAAGAAGGAGGAGGAGGGCAAGGAAGAGGAGAGTAAGAAAGAGGAGGACAAGAAAGAGGAGTGCAAGATGAAGAAGAAGAAGAAGAAGAAGGAGAAGGAGGAGGAGGAGGATGTGCAGGAGGAGGTGGCGGAGAAGGGATAGAAGAACTAGTTAACTGTCATGTCACATAATTGTATGTAGTTAAAACTCGTACGTAGCAGAAATGTATTTAAAATAAATTAACATTTTATTTTAAATACGTTTCTGCTATGTACGAGTTTAAAATGCATTTGTGGCTAAATTTTAGTTTACTAATTCCATGTATGTAACAAATAATAACAGCAACAAATGTTTAATTAGAAACATTGAATTAAACGGTATACTCGTGGTGTAATGGTTAGCAATCTAGTCTCGCAGATCCATTACTGATGAATAGCGAGTCCGATCTTCGCTGTATGTCCCATCATACTTCTTGTGTCATATCCTACTCGTGGCAAACGAGTTGGGTAATTCATGTGCTTCTAGCACATATATGATAAAAAGGGTTGGAGTTTGCCATAAGGGCAATAGGGTCGAGACAATTATATAGGTACTAAGACCTGACATAATCGGCTGATTTAGGGGGGGGGCTCTCCGACCGCTCGTCTATCATAAGTAAAGGCCAAAGTGGAGTGTTGCATGTCATGAACTGTTCAGCCTCCAGGATTCCGTTCTTAAGCATCACGGGTCACCACCCACGACCAACAGGTGGCCTATTCGGGGAGGGAGTATGCTGCCCTTCTGCAGAGGTGCAGTTGGTGTATTCTTCTGTCTCAACCAACAGAACTGTGAGTCTACTGTACACAATTAAAAACTAACTTACGTTGATGCCCATTGTAAGGCGCCCCATCGTGGTATAATGACAAGCAAGCTAGTCTCACAGATCCATTACAACTGAATGGCGAGTTCGATCCTCCCTGGATGTCCCATACTTTATTTTATTGCTTTTTTTTTTTTTTTTTTTTTTTTTTTTGTTGAAATGTTTAACATCGCCTAGAGATAAAACCTGAGATTTTGTTGGGTGGGAAGGAAAGGTGACAAAAGTGGTCGTACATTCCTATATTCTACTCTCTGAACTCTTTTAAGGCAAACTTGGATGAACTGTGGAAAGAATATAAATATTCAGTGGAAATAAGATGAATGTTTTAAATAAAAGGAACAACTATCATGTCGCAGACCTAATATAAGTAAAGTCATCGGGTGGCCTAATGTCGATATCATCCAGGCAGCAAGGGAGTCTATCCCCTTTTTCACTAGTGCATTACTTTACCGCACACATCCCTGTGCTACTCATATGCTCAATTAGCGAGGGTCGATATCGAACAAGGAATCTTGTGGTTCCTAAGCGGACGCTGTACCGACTGAGTTAAACCTTTGAAAAAGATGATGATGATGATGATGATATTATTATTATTATTATTATTATTATTATTATTATTAGTCCAACTGAGTTTTTCACATCAGCGTTAGCTGATGGTATTTCACTGGAGGCTGAGTGACAACATGTCTCCTCAGGTCTTTAGGACTCTTCTGAGTATTCTAGCCGATTGCAGCAGTGCAGTAGTCTGGATGGTCTCAATTCTTACTCTGATTTCCAGATCCTCCAGTCTTTTTTTTTCCAAGTTTATTGGGACCGTTCCAAGTGCACCAACTACAATTGGTATCACTTTCACCCTCATATTCCACAGCTTTTTCAATTTTCTGGCAAGGTCCAGGTATTTATGAATCTTTTCATTTTCCTTCAGCTTTACCCTGTGATCTGCTGGAACCGCAAAGTCCACCAGTTGGCACGTTCTCTCTCTCTCTCTCTCTCTCTCTCTCTCTCTCTCTCTCTCTCTCTCTCTCTCTCTCTCTCTCTTCTTTTGTTAATCAACACTAGGTCTAGTATCCTGACTGGGATGGGGTGATCCGTCTTTATCCCGAAGTCCCAGAGAATTTTCATTCGTTTCATTCTCAAGAACAGATTCTGTTTTATGCATATACCCTTTTGTTGTACGGTCAAAATTTATTCTTTTGCATAATTCGCAGTGGATCACCTCAAACCAGTCGTGTCTAGCTTTGTATTTCCGTTGTGCTAGTTTGCTACATTCACTTAATACATGGTTTACAGTCTCATCTCTGTCACCGCACAGTTTACATTATTATTATTATTATTATTATTAGTAGTAGTAGTAGTAGTAGTAGTAGTAGTTCCCTTCACTGACCGATCCATGGTAATAAAAACCTGTCACTTGTCACCTTGTCCTACTTAAAATCCCAATCATATGAAGTATAATTATATTTACAAAAGATGAAGAGCGAATAAAGTGGATGGAAGTGGGTGGGAGAAAAATGAAAAACACCAAAATAAAATTAAAAAGACAAAACAAAACAAAACAAAACAGGGGCGTTTAGGGTTCCCCCTTTTCCCTATGCTATTGTTGGGATTATCTTCCCTATACCTGGAAGAGTTATCTTCCCGCTGGGGTTTCCGTGCCGACCACCAGGGAAGTCTGGTATTTAAGTGCGAGGTTCAAACTCTTCTGCCTCTTTTATAACCCGTCGGTCGCTACTGAGCTAAAGGGCTCACAGAATTTCCGAAATTGGCCGTCAAGATCGGATTTTCTGCATCAACCAAGGATTGCAGGGTCTCTATATTTGCTGAAAGTCTAGCCGAATGCCCACGTTGTGTTCAGATCTCAAACAACTAGAAATCCGCTATAAAAACTGATTTCCAAGGTTAATGGTGGCCTAGTGGTCACATAAAAAACAACGACTCTTTTTCTTCTTCAAACTTAACAAAATTTATATTCAAATAACAAAAGAATACAAACAATTATTTCTCAAGACTGTGGGAGTGATGGACCCGTAATTGATAACTTCTGGTCTTCTGCAAAGTATTGTGCAAAACAGTTTGTAAGTTGACTAAGTTTTCAAATGGTCTTAGTTGGAGTCAGTTTCTCTCGGCTCTCAGTATTTGCGTTAATCTTCTCAGCTAGCCCGATCAGCTCATGTGATTCTCAAGCCAAAAACGTCTGAATTAAATAATATTTCAATCGGAACAATTTTATTTCCGGCCGGCATGAAGATATTAGTAACTCTCTCTCTCGCTCTGGACATCATATTCTGGAAAAGCACCGCCCCCTCTAGTTCCAACCAGCCAATCGAATTCACTTTCGCCAAATCGACAGGGGCTTCAGTTCTTCCGGCTACTTGAGTGTTTTTAAATACATTTGATTTTCTTTAATTCCGATTTTCAACAAGAGTTTATCTCTTTTCTTAAGTGGGAAAGGAAAACAATAAAAAGATTCTCTTCAAGACAATCATGGTCAATTTCTTCCGAGCGACATCAGTCTGGTTATATCAAAGAGCTATCTCCAGCCCTTACAGTTAACTCAAGTGTTTCCCCACGGGAGGTCTCTCAGGCCACTTGAATTTCTCCAGCATCGACCTTTGGATATCTTGTTCCGCGCCTTTAGTCTGGTTACTTCAAAGGACCGTCTCGATCGCCGCCCATTCAAAGATCCTTGCTTCTGGGAGGTCCTCTGCCCACCCGAAATTCCACTTCCGATATGGTCATTTCATAGCTACCATCTGTTTTGATTCTCCGGTCGAGGTCACCCGGCGAATTATATTTCCGTTTTTTCTTCTTTCTTTCTTTCTTTTTCTAATTTCAAAACCTGTATCAGGTCACACTTTTGGTACTTCTTCTCAATGAACTCACATGGGCTAGACACTGTCTACCCCTTTCTCAGTGGGGGCAGAAGCCCCCAACGTCACTAGTAAGTGAATTATACGGCATGGACTATCCTTAGTCGTATATCTTTTATTCCTATATTTTATATGTACATTTAGATATCTCTTTTATACCTAAATATTGTATTTCCATTCATGAATGTGTCCTTTTATTATTTCTATTTTATGTATCATGTATTCCTATTTTATGTATCGTTTCCATGTGCCTGTATCAAAGTCAATCTTGTTATATGTTTAACACCCTTGTTGGAGTTTGTTTCGTTTCAACAAGTTATAACATTGTTATAACCTTGAACCTTACACTGTGTATAGGGACAGCCAACTGTCTTCCGCGTTTTCTGAAGACAAAAAGCAAGCCGGTCATCTCCTTTAAGTGGGGAGTGAGTGTCCTTACTGTATAGTTTGGGTGAAAAAAAACAAAAACAAAACAAATGGAGCGTTTGTAGGGGAGGTGGGTTTGTGCTTTACAATGGTCTTTTTTGCTGGGCACCATATATTTTCTCACATTAACAGATAGGCATTCAAATTCTGATGAAGAAGACTCAACAAACAAATGAAACAACAAACATAAATTCAAAAATACAAGTTGCAAACTTAATGGCGTTGCAGCCAGACTTATCTGCTGAGATCCATCTTGGTTCTGGGAGAGACTGAATAAGACATCTTGCTGTCATGATGGTCAACTACAAGTAACACAGAAAGGGATTCAATTTAGGCACCAATCTACGGTATTGCCTGATAGGGCAGATAATTGATCCTTTATTTTTCCAATATTACGGAAAATGACTCCCCAGAAAAGTGATCCTAAGGTGTGGTGTTTGGAAAAGAAAAAAGGTGGAACTGGGAGTCCTTATGGGGATTTTTGTCCCCGGAAAAGCACTGTTTAGACCCTACGTTTTGTAAGAGAATAAACCGTACTTCGAATGCAGTGAGGAGATGGGTGCTGCTTTTGAAGAAAGGAGACAAACGACTTTTTATAGAACAAAATATTTACTGTACATATAAAACATTAAACAAATATCAAACAGGGGTATACATATAGGGAAATAACCAAACGAGTTTTTAAAGAGTCCAAAGAGTCCAAAAGGAATTCAAATTTTAAAGATTTTTAAAATGGTCTAATAACCAGAGTTCAATGTATTTGGTAGGTAAAAGGTAATTCAAGGAGAATTAAATGTAATTAAAGGGTTGTAGAAAAAACGCCTGCAGAACTTAGCTGAAATCCTTGAGAGTTCTGTTCCTCGTAACTTGTTGAGCCCTGTAGAATTGGTTTTAGGTGTGCGTTTGCCGCTCTAGCTTCTAACGTGGTGAGGATTCCGAATCGTCGCCGTCTAACGATACGGAGCAGGTGTAGCTAGCCAATGCTAGAGGCAAAAAGAGGCCGAATTCTTCAGTGCCCCCTATTTTATAGTTAGCATCATGTGACCCTAAGGGACCGCTGCTAGTGTCCGGTGAAGCAGGATCGCCATTCCCTTAATAAAAATTTCACATCCTAAGTGAAAAAAAAAACTCGAAAAAATGGAAATAACATTCAGTGTCCCCGCTAAAGAAATATGGTGTATGCTGGTGACTTTGTTTTCAGTTATTCTATTGACTTTGTTTATCTAGAGTGGGTTCCTGTCTGAGAGCCGGGTCGTAGTGGCCATGCGAGCTGTGTCAGGAAAGATATATTCAATTCCCGCCCCTTTCTCACACTCAAACTTGCTGCATGCTTGTTTGCTGCATCTGGTAAACCCATACCTGAGCATCCACAAACCTTTCCTATTTGTTTAGACCCATCCCTGTCCGTCAAGGTCACAGATCTCTCAGACTTATAGTTCGAAACCTGCCAAACATCAAAAAGACAGTCCTTAGGTCACCTGGCACCCACGCCATCGAATTGGTGGTTTCTTCAAGACTTTTCCAGTTTCCTGATTTCATCGCACGACACAGACGTGTAATCGCGATTCTTGATAATCTTCTTTTTCTTTACCTTGAGGCTATCGGAGGATATTCAACTCTTCTTTCTGTAGTGAAGTTAACTCAGATTTAACGTTTTATAAACAGGTTTTATTACGGGAATATTTACACTCGAGGTCTATGTGTCTGTACGTTCACGTTTGTAGTGAAGTCCCTATTTTCGTGATCTCGCCCTATTGAGATTTCCCCTAATCTCACCAGGTCGAGATGTTGGGACACTACACTTTCCTTTCTTTTACTTTCCTTTGCTTCCTTTAATGTGCGTATTTGTTTAATAATACCCCACTTTTACATTATACTAACAGTCTCGATTTTCTTTGTATCATTTTTATTTTATTGTTTTGTATTCTTTCGTCATAGTTTGGTTAAGCTACAGCTTAATTCCTTTGCATAAGCAAGAAGACAGAATATATACAGTTGCATATTTTGCATAACATTTCTATAACATTTATTTTTATATACAAGACAAATCACTCTTAGGTTAAAAGTTCAACAACATTTTTAATAACCTTAACCTGCATAAACAATGACACAAACATTGAATGAATAATTGGTACGTAGGCTGATGAGACCACAACTAAATATCGTTGTTGTTGAAAGAGTTTCTTTTGTTTTGAGGGAAGTTTAATTTATGTGTTGAAATGTTACATTAAATTTAGTCACATAGAAGACTTTTGTGGCAATACCGATCCCCAGTCCGCCCATGCTGTTTCATTTATTTTTATATTTCTTATTTTTATTTTTTGCTTTTTATAAAAGAAGCCATTGGGTCTCAATGAAAAATGAATAAAGATTAAAAATAAAAATAAAAACAAAACAAATTAAACGAATCCGAGAATAGATGTCTTTATTTACTCTTCGAAACAATCCTGGGGCGGTGGGCGGGGATTGTGGGGTGATCGTGTGTATGGGGTAATGGTGTTGTGGTTTTATGTGGGTTTAAGGTCGTTGGTCATTTTTCATGCGTATTCGCAGTTTTTCATTTAAACTATTGAAATTTAGGAAGGGTCTCGCTTCCGGCTTCACCGGTAGCAGCCCTTAAGGGACAAACGTCGGGTTTCACCGATAAGCAGCAGCAGCTATGCCCCGCTTCCTTATGGTCACGTGATGTTCCTTATAAAAGGGCTCACCGTGGCTCATCCGATCTCTTTCACACTTCTTCCCTTGGGGACTAAGCTAACTCTACACCGCTTGCCCCTATCGGATACAAGGTAAGTGCTTATGCACACTCTTTCTCAACAAGTTTACGATATAACGGCGATAATACTAAACCTTGAAGGATTTCTCGTCCATTCCCTCGGAACTTCAGATATTAGAGACTTTTTATCATTAACCCTTGACGGTCGATAGGAATTACCTATAATTTCCGCACGGGAGAATTTGAGGTGCCTTCGATATATTATTACAACTTCAAACAAGCTAGCCCCCATGCAACTTGATACTTGCAGTTCTCAAAGACTGTCGCAGGATAACTCTTGCAAAACTAAACTAACTACTTAACTAAACTACGGCTAAACCTTTCACGGTGCTATGAACATTCTTAACAACAATCCTCCCTTCGGTCGCTTGTCTGACCTAAACTACGAACATTCTAATGAAAAATTTCACTAACCCACTTTGTTAATGTGTAAATAACTATTATCTATTAATAATGGAGATTCGCTTCTGGTTGTTGTCTGTAACAAAAACTACGTCACTGCTTACATCACATTACCCAAAATCGTCATAACAGAATAAATACACTCAAAATTTGAACATGCAACATTAGACAGTCCTTATTGTTTTTTAAAACAAGTTTTAATAAATACATGACTGGTATTATATATCTATATATAGTTTGTTTTATTCTAATACATATTTAAAGTTTGCATTTCAAATTGTTTTATTTTTTAATCCTTTAATGAATTTGATGATTTTACTTATTTAGGGTACAAACTCGCTGACATTGAATCTTTTACTCCCACGCCTCAGGCAATATGTTTCAAAAATCTATTTTTACATTGCCCGGAGGGTGTTTTTTATTTAGCTAGTACATGTAATAAACATGTTGTAGCAATTTATCGTCGTAAAGCTTGTTCCTCTAAAATTCATGCTCACATACTGTCTCTCTGTGCAAATGTACAGTTAAATTTACATAAAACTCCATTATATTTGTTCCTTCGTTCTTATGGGTTGTCTGGCTGAAAAGGAATTAAAAGAAGAGAAAAGAAGAGACAAAGACAAAAAGGTAGTCTAAGGTTTCAGACTTTATTCGTTGGTTCATAGCTGCTTCGTAGAGAGGAAATTTCTTCCTGTGCCAGTCGTGGCGTCTGATCCAAGTCAAGGCCTGAGTTGGAATTTTCTCAGCGGTAGGAAGTGGATCCTTTTTTCTGTGCATGCCCCGAGGGTTCTTCCTCTCTAGTATTGAGAATTCTGGGGTATGGGGGTTATCGTCCTTTGTCTGCGAGCCTCTGTTTAAAACCAACCAATCACGAGCCAGCATACTTTGGTGGCAAAGCCGAATAAGCAAACTCATTCCTCTTCTGATCCAGCTCTCACAGGAAACATACCTAAATAAGGGTCGCTCCTCTTCATCAACACCGGAGTCAGACATCAACATAGAAGTCTATCATATCCGAACTATCAGAAGGCCGTAGCAAGGGCTCCGATAATACCCTATCTCAGGACTCAGATAAGTTTATTACAAAATTATATATTTGTGCAGACGAACTAAAGTTTGCAATCCTTATTGTTATTCTGTAATACAAGTCTTTTATTCCTATTTCTAGTTGTTTGATTATTTCTTTTAACTCTCAACCTGTCTGCCACACTCGTGGTTAACTCCATACTTCAAACCTTGGAGTATTGTCGTTCGTGACTAAATTCTTTATATTGGGGGCTCATGGGAAATTGTTATTTTTTTGCGTTTATTTTATTTTATTTAGTTTAAATTTTATTTTAATCCCCACATATGTGGCACTTTTCAACCCAAGTCAAGTAGATCATAACTATACCGGATGATTTTTATTGAACTGCTATGGACCATCGGTTTAACCTGGCGCCCCTCCCTCCCTATGTCCAACTGCCCACGGCTGACTTTTTCTCGGACTGCCAGGGAGAAGGCACCTTGGCCTGGTGTTTCTCTTTTTCGGTGTCCCAATGGCCAACTACCCATTGCTGACAACTACTCGGCTACTACTAGACTTGAATTGTCCCTTTTAATATATTGATCATTTCATGTAAGGTAATCCCTTACCTTTGATTTTGTAGGATTAAATTATGGCTGAAAACGTCTCCAGTGATTGAATGGATATCAGTTCTAGAGATGGAATCTGCTACAGTATTATAATTGTTCTTGATATATTTTTTCCGTTAAAAATTGAGATATATAATCCAGGTAGCAGATTTAACAGGCTATATTTTTATCCAAATGTAAAGCTAAAGCTTGCGTGGTTTATGATCAGTATAAATTGTGAAGAGTCTGCCTTAAAGTATTAAAGAAATTTAATTGTAAATTAAATGGCCCCTATGGTGTAGGGGAGATACTTCACGGGGAACAAATGGCGCAGAGTGACAAGTTAGGCGGGAAATTCAAAGACAGGCTTACGACAGCAATGTTTAAAGCTACAACAATGGGTTTAATACATGGTAAATGTACAACAATATATATATACACGTTAGTGAATGTTTAATTCAATGTTCGTTAAGGTTAGGTCGGATATAGCTACCTGTAGTTTGTTTGTTTAGGGTTTCCAAAAGACCGTGGAAGATTTAGGTAGTTAGTTAATTATTTAGTTGGGGGGGGGGTGCAAGAGTTAAAGTCCTGCGAGGAGTCTTGGTATATACTTCTGAGTATCAGAGTTGTTTGGGGGTAAAGCTATATCCGGGGTTGTAGTAGGAAATTGCCGAAGGCTTTCTAAATTCTCCTATGCGGAAGTAGTAGGTAGGTTTATCTTCCGTCTCGGGTGTTGATAAAGTCTATGTCCGAAGCCTCGAGGGGTTGACGAACAAGAATTCCTTCTAGGGTTTAATATTCTGTCCGTTTTATCCTTAAGTGTGGCAAGCAGAAAATAGAGTAGCAAGAATGTTACACCTACCTTTGTGTCCCGCTAAGGGGTTAGTGGTGAAAAAAGAGGGCGTGTAAAGCCGCTGCCCAGTTTGATAGACATCATCACGTGATCATAAGGGGGGCAACGAGTTGCTGCTAGTGTTGACCGGTGAAACTGGGAGTTTGTCCCCAAAGGGTTGCTGGCCGGTGTAGCCGGAAGCAAGTCCCTTACTAAATTTCAACAGTATATGTCGGAAATGTATGATGGCAATGTAAGTCGTAACCTTTCGGAAGTCGTTTTTATAATCCAACCGGAAGTGTTCACCTCGACAGACATCGCTCATATGACAAAAACAAACTGAAACCACGACCGGTTTCACGCACTCACTTCTGGGGCAAATGTGAGAAAAATATAAATGGTCATTAAATATTTTTCAACCAATCGGCATCTTTACAGCAAACTGATTTTTGAGCCGATTCACGTCGGGACATATATGTATAAACAGTTCTGATATTTGTAAACTGACTCCGTAATCGCTTTCGCAACTTAAGAAGTCCAATGACAAAGTCTATTGCTTGCAACAATAACACAACGGTCTCCAAATTAAACTCAATAACAAAACAGTCTCCAGCATAAACTCAACAACACACTCTCAAAGCCTCTTGCCCCTTTCCCTGTCGCACTTGGTGTTTTATGACAACTTGATCAAGAAAAGAATTGCTTACATACAAATACATTCTCACCATTTCTCCTAGCTCCGAGATTGCGTTTCCTTAAATTACGGTGCTAAGGCAGTCATGTTTTCTGTCTTTCGAGCCCTTCGCTCATTTTGCATGCAAGACACGTTCGTGCCCGCTTTGAGCTCTGAGGTATGTCGTTTCTTTCACTAGAAGCTCGAATTTCACACAGTGGCCAGAAAGGATTTGGTTACTATTAGTTGACATATCAAGAAGACATTAACGCGTTGACCCAGCAGCAGCAGCAGCAGCTCTTCAAAGTAATAATGAACGGTTACTAAGAAGCAGCAACAACAACTTCAACAAACGACGCAACAACCAAATGAAATTATACGATGATAGCTAATCCCTGTAAATCAAATAAATTATTTCCTTTGTTTGTTGTCATTTCCCTTATGGGCCGGTATAGCTCAGTCGGTAGAGCGTCGGACTAGGAACCATATAGTTCCGGGTTCGATACCGGTCATCACCCACTCAGCGTATGAGTAGCACAGGGATCTGTGCGGTAAAGTGAGGAGTTGATGGTAGGTGTGGCGCTCCACCTCAGACGCTAAAAACAATCTCTTAGGTCTAGCGCTATTGAAAAGGGGATAGACTCCCTCCTTGTCTGGCTGATACCGACTTTAGGCTACACCGACGACTTATTTTTTTATTGTCGTTTCCTAGGTCTTTTTCTTGGGTGTCGCTCTATAGCAAGAAAACTTGATCTATGCTGCTCAATAAATTTGTTTTAGAAAATTGCAAAAACAATTCCTTGTTGTTATAAAGTGTTGTATTTCCCTCCTTTCTCCTACTCCTGTTGTTTTCCTTTCTTTTAACTCGTTCTTTCCTTGTTTTCTCTTTGCTTACTTCTTCACTCACTGATGCCTGTTCACTGAATGACCCGTCTCCCTCTTCGATACGTGTATTTTATCCCCTAACACTTACCTACAATGCATTGCACTTTCCTATATATATTTACCAAACCCCTCCGCACGAGCAGGATGTGACACAAGGTCAATTTCTTAAGTGGAGTTCAACAGGTTTGAATTCAGAGTTTTCCTTTTCCTATACCGGTTGCCTAACCAAGGTTAAAGAGCAGAGTCTGTCCTACTATTTATCCATAGCTGGAGGGAGAGTAGGATGCATACCTTTCCCAAGGGTATTAGTGCTAAGTGAAATGTAATTGCCACATCCAGGATTTGAACTCGGGGTGACGAGTCCATTTCCCATGACTTTAACCATTACACCACGCGCTTCCACATCTCCTATAAGAAGACACCTTTCCCCATCTTCTGGCTTCTTCGTTTGTCACAGCACGCCAGCAAGCACTCCTCGATTACACGCCCAGTTTCCAGCACTTTAGTAAGTCTTTTTTTTTGCCACATTTATCTTAAACAGACTTCATTTCCCTTGTGTTACCTTTCACTTTTGAACGAGTTATGATGCCTAAAGACAACGACAAATTGACGAGAGCAACTGTAGATGGTCGGTGGGTTGTATTTTACGGCATGTCAATCCTTGTTGGTTACTTTATGCCGAAGACGTTTTGTTTTATTAATTCTTGTTGGGTATTCAATATTTTTCTCAAATTCATTTTTTAAACACATTTCTAATACACATTTTTTATCTATTCAACCTATAGATGGGACCCTAACAGGTACTACCACTCCGGGCCAGGGTGGATCCGGAAGTAATGGTGATTGTTGAAGTATTGTTTATGTAGCTACGTTTGGGTATTATTTCAATGATAACTTAGACTCCAAATTTAACATATAACAATAAATTTATTAAACAAAGATACACTCAGCTTATTTGCGTTGGCTTCGTTTCTCCTCGCAATGTTTACTGGGGTTCTGCGCATGCGTACCCCTTTTGACAGGGGTAACTCGGTCCCTGGTCGAAGGGAGGCAACTTGTGCGATAGCATATTATAACAGCGATGAAGGGATACTCCACATACCCCAGAGCTCCAGAACTGGAACTTTACCACTAGATGTAGTTTAACGTCATACCCAGGACATGAGGTGGCCCCATTGCAGGGGGGCTTACCCCTCTGCAGAGGTGCAGTCGGTGTATTCTACAGCCCCAGTCGATAGGGCGGCAAGACCAACTGTCAACGAACAAGGGTCTTGTCCCCCAACAACCTCGTGTCGAATGGTATGCAATGGCATTTATCAAATATGTAAGTCTATATGGAGTCGTGGGAACTGGACTCATCGAACCGAGTTCAAATCCTGAACGAAGCTGTTTGAATTTCACATAGCGCTAATACCCTTATGAAAGGTATGCATCCAACTACTTTCCCTCCACCTATGGGTAAATAGTAGGACAGACTGGGCTCTTTAACCATGACTAGGTAACAAGTCTAGGAGAAGGAAAACTGTGAATTCAAACCAGTTAATTCAAACTGTGTGTCCATTTCTTTTGAAATGTATTTGTTGTTATCTTTTATTGAATGTTGTTTGTTTCTTCTTTGCACAGTCTTCACGGTTATTGGAGATTTTATTTTTCCAAAAAATATGTATGGTATTTTGAATGCCCTTTTTTGTCCATCTTTCAATATATCTTGTTTCGTATCTTGCTACGAAAATAAACTAAAGAAAGGGCCCCATGTGGCTGGCGCCGGAGGCTGGACATCGGTCGCGTGACACATATATCGGTCTCTTTTTGGATTCGGGACTCGGGGAGAGAGAGAAGACACGTCTAGCTCTCTGGCGAAAAACTTGCAGACTATCTACAAATTTTGTAAGGGTTGACGAGAGTCCGCGAGGGAGTTGGATTTAAGGACATTGGCCGGTGTCTTCGAGAAATTCTATTGCAGAAGCGTGGTTACTGCTATCTGATGCCACCCCAGTTCTGTGAAAACGACGCACGTGGTTCTAGCAAAAACATTTGACAAGAAAGGCATCAAGACGTCGCGCAAAACTAACTTCTGGCGAGAGAAGCTGCGGCGACACAACATACACGTGTTAACAGAAAAGAGCCTTGTGTCTGGCGAGAGAAGCAAGAATATTGAAAAGACTTTTCATTTTTCTGTCAAACTGTTTTTTTTTACCTCTCCTGCGTGAGAGAAGATAGTTTTTAAGGGTCGTATTTTTATTGTTTACACCCTTACTCTACCAGTAGGTCAAACCTCCCTCATTTTTTTTGTGTGTGAATATATTTTTGTATTTTGTTACTTGGCGCCAAAATTTGTCGATTTAGCTGCCGTCTGCATGGGAATTACATGTATTGTAAATAAATTCTTTCTTACTTTAAAACAAAACCATTTGTAGTTTCATTTTTCCCTACCCATTTTCATTTGACGGCGTTAGTTAAATTTTAAAGGTTGGAATTCTTCTGAAAGCGGAAAAATTTCCGACACAGTGTCTATCAAATAAACTTGATGACGTCATTATGAAGTGTCCAGCGTCTCTTTGTACGCAGACTAGTAGCAGTTACAGTTCCTAATAATCGCACGAACAATTTCCCTGCATTCCCAGCTCTTTGGAAACCTTATTTTTGTGAATACCCTTGTATAATGATCGTCCACACTCTTTCGCTGGCAGATGTGTTTTAACAATGCATCGTACCTGGACTAGGTAGATCCCGTGACACGTCATCTTTAGATGTGACATTGTGCCATCAGTTATTGAGCACCGTTTCCTTGCGGCAATCCGTTTGACGTTGTTAGAGGTGTGATGTACGCGTAGCGAAAACCGGTAATCTGAACATTAGCTACATAAATGAGAGTAACCTCCCCTTGTTTCTTTCACTTTAAGGAAGCCGTATCTTTTGGTCGGCCATTTTCATTTTAACGTAAATCTACACTGAAAGTACGAATTTGTTCGAATCAATACAACAGCATGTTTTAACACGAAAATATAAAATGTGCTCTTAATTGTGCTTGCGCATTATTTGAAATGGCTTAATTGATACAGCTTCCTCAAAGTGAAACAAACAAGGGGAGGTTACTCTCATTTATGTAGCTAATGTTTAGATTACCCGAAAATCAATGTGAACTCCCCAATTGCTCCAAAACTGCTAGAACAGTCTACAGTGGAATGTTATGTGGTTGTCGATGAAGATTTCATGTTGACGATTTAGTAAATCCCCAAAACTTAATACCACATTAAATGTGACATATTCAGTGATACACAAACAACACAGAATATGCGGTAAGGTTTGGTTTCTTTGTTTAATGGCATATCAAACTTCGTGGATTATTCAGTGCTAATGTAACGTGATTATGAAGGTCCGGAGAGAGGAAGAAAAAATAAGAGAAAGTAAAGGTTAAAAAAAAAAGGAGTAATGGACACAAAACGGGTTACCGGGAATTTGACCGAGGTATGACCCCGGATAGAGAATTGGAAACCAACCGGAATTTTCGGGTGTTGACCGGAACCGGAAGTCACGTGGTGAAGAGGAACAACGAACAACAAGATCGGTCTCTTTTTGCTTTCCGGCGGCGTAGAGTTCGGACGGACCTCTGGTCCCCAATGTGGGATTACAGTAATTTAACAGTGTCCCCTCTCTCTCTCTCTCTCTCTCTTTCTCTCTGCCTTTCCTCCTCTCCAAAATAGAGCCATGACACGAGCCCGAAAATAAAAGCTAAACCCTTGTGACGATATATCTCACGCGTTGTACCTTTTTAGTGCCGTGAATTTGAAGGCACGTTGACAAGCCCCGCCACGTAACATATATCGTTTTTGGTACCGTGACCATACCGCTACGTTACACTAAATCTATCCTTGTAGAAGAACAGTTGTGGTACTATTTATCTGGGAGTGAAGGGGTTCATATCTTTTCAAACAAATGTTTTTTTGGTTTTTTTTTCATGTTAGGTCGCACAAAGCGCTATGGGTTTTATGTAACCCCGTACTACCTGCTTCACAGTCGGATCATCGGCGACTAAACCGGTACTCCCACCAAGCTTGCCCGGTGAGGAGGGTGGCTAGACACCCAGCAGGACGAAAATCAAAACCTGTGAAAGGGCAGAGGAAGCTTCTCGCTCATCGGCTATGTAGCGCATTATTGCGAGAACATAGAAATACCTGGGTTGGTATCCAGGTGCGTAATAGTCTGAATAACCCCCACTGCCTTGTGTGTATTCTCTAGATAGGAAAAGGCTAAGGAAGAAAACCCTGACAGAAATCACGGCTTGTGATAGTTGAGTTATTGAGTACAATTAATTTTATCAATAGGAGCAATGACTGAGGATATTCTGTAATTATCACAATTTCAATTAAATAAAGCTAATGGTCTTTTAAAATGCATGAGAATAGAAATAGACCGAATACCCAAACAATAATATAACATTCTAATACAGAAACCGGAAATTTTGTAGTCCATTTATCATATCTAAGGGAAATAACTCTAGTTAGTGTGAAGTGAGTTATTTCCCTTCGTTTTTTTGTTTTTTTTATATGTTTGTCTATTTATTTCCAGTCGTACAAAATTGGAATAATGGAAAATATTCGTGGTAAGTTCAGACACAGATTAAATTTAACGAACCAATTTTTGGGTAGAAAAAAATCAAATTATTGAATATAGGAAAGGGTTATTTTCACTTAAAAACATAAAGAAATGTTTGCAAAGAAGATTCAGACAATTTTTGCGATAATAACATTCGTTTGTTGATATAACTTGTTAAGTTGAAAAAGAAGAATCTAAAAAAAAAAAGAAAAAGAAATTTATTGGAAATGGTTATCTTAATAATTTTTCAAACAAAACATTTTGTAAATAAAACATTTGAATGAATTGTTAATCTAAAAAAATAATCATGTCTATTGTAAAATGATGTTTTGAATTAACAACACTTTTTTAATGTTTTATTTTAAAAATATGTCTTTGAAACAATGAATTTTTTTTCTTTTAATTTTTCTTTCTAATTATATTCTTAAATTCCCTTGATTATTCCAACAATTTGATTTTGAATGTTTTTTTTTTTAGTCTAAAGGAATTTTTAAGTGATGAAATAACGAAACGAATGAATTAAAAAGAAAATATTTTGACATTTCATTATTTAAAAAAACAAACTTTATTATTTACAGAAAAAGAACAAGTTAAAGAAAAAGACTTTTTCTATAACTTGGTTTTTGTTGAAATGTTCTCTTCAATATTTTTGTTTAAAATTGAATATTTTTTCTTTATTTTTTGCAATCATATTAAAAAGATACATTGATTTTTTAAAGGATTAGAAATAAAGGATCTTTTAAAAGGTTTTAAGCTACGAAAATATTGTAAATTTAATATTTTTTCGACATAAAAAATAAAATTAAAAATAAAATTTATTTCGATATTCGTTTTCATTTTCTTTTTCTTTGATTCGTGAAAATTCTCGTCTATTTACTTTAAAAATAGACCAGAATTTCCACGAATACTAGAAAAAAAAGTTGTTTTTTTAACTTCCAAAAAAAGTCGTCTCTGGAAAAAAAATTTTTTTAAGCAAATTGAAATCTCAGCATAGTTCATTTACCGGAAAAAACATTAACAAATTCGTGAATTTATTCTTTTTTCTTTTCCTTTTTTACCAAATCAAAGATAACCGAATTTTTTTTTTTTTACTTTTTCAAATATTTCTTTTAAACTTCGAAAAATTCGTAATGTTAATTGTATTATTAAATGATGAAAAAAAAAATTTTTTTAAATATAACAAACCATCTCCTAATAAAAAAAAGGAAATAATTGCCTGAAACATAAACAATTTTTTTTTAATGTAAAAATATATTTTTTTATTTCTAATTTCTGGTTGTTTATTTTAGGTATGTCCAATTTTGTCAAGCAAGGTAAATATTTTTTAATTTTAAAACAATTGCCGAAAATCATAGAATTGTACAATTTTAATGAAATTTTCAGCACCTTATTCATTAATGACTTAATTTTATAATGAATAGATTATTTTGTTTTTAAAACAAAAAAACTTGAAAAAAAATTATCAATTGAGATTGTTGGGTTTTTTTTTTCAATCTTTGATCATTTTAATAAAAAAAAAAATTCCATTCCATAGTTTTTACATTTCTAGAAAGATCAAATTCAGAAGCCCACATTAAAAAAAAAAATAAAAATAAAAAATACTGAAAAAAATTCAACACACGAAAAAAGTTATTTGAAAATTTAAAAGTTATTTTCTTAAAACTCTTTAAAAAAAATTTGTAGCATTTTCTCTTTTCATAGTTTTAAAACCAATATTTTTCTTTGAATTGATGCAAAAAGTTTTTTTTTTTCTGATTCAATTGAACTATTGTTATGGATATGATTTTCACGTATCAACTCCTCACACTCCGTGACCGCGACCTGAATAACAAATTCCTGCACACACACGTACCATAGTATCAACGACTCCAAACTCAATGACCACCACATAATTCTTCACTAACTCGTCAAGTGGCTGTACAGATTAAATTCATTATATTTAATACAATATATTAAACATTAACCTGTGTTTTTTTTTTTTTCTTGCAACCATATGCATGATATGACATCTATAAAAAAGAAACATATTTTTTATTAGCTTAAAAGTCGCCCTATCTGGTGGCAATTAAGCTATTTATTGCCAAATTTATTTCCAAGTTACAAAAATTGATATTGTACAAAAATATTGTTGCATAAGTCGTTGGGGCGGACTAAAGTCGGTATCAGCCAATCAGCGAGGGAGTCTATCCCCTTTTCAATAGCACTAGACCAAGGAGATTGTTTTTTGGCATCTGAGGTGGAGCGCCACACCTACCATCAGCTCCTTACTTTACCACACAGATCCCTGTGCTACTCATATGCTGAGTTGGCGAGGACCGGAATTAAACTAGAAACCGTGGTTTCTAGCCGAACGCTCTACCAATAAAATCACGTAAAAGATTGCCGAAACCAATTGCTGTTGGTATTATAATAAGTTAGAAGGCTTAGAGTGAACTTCCAACTTGGGTACATATAAGTACAAGAAATATTCCGACAAAGAAGATATAACAAATATAGACTTTAATAGTAAGCACATAGAAATACATTCAAACAGGAATACATATACAAATTACAAGGTACTAGATAGGTATACAAAGTAGATTCATAAAGAACACGATTATAAATGTGTATACAGAAAATAGGACTTTGTTCTGCAGAAGTGATGGAGAGTCCAGAAGGAATGTCACTTACAAAGGGTATAGATGCTAATGTCTAACCCATGTGTCTTGTTTGCTATCCTGGAGAAAAGAGAATTCAAACTTTGCGCTTTGCTGACTAAATACCATGGACCCTAATGGTAGAAAACCTGTGGCAAGGGAAGATAACTCTTCCAGACCAAACAGGGGCAGACAATTGCTACACCGTTATTAAAAATTGAAAATTTCAGGATTGCAAGTCTGAATTCACCTTGGAATGTTAAAAACATTTGCTCATGAAGTCAGACCGATTCCAAAATGGTATGTTATGTTGGGCTACAGCCTCAAGGAGTAAAGTTAAAAAAATGTAACACACTGACATTCACATTTATTATTAGAGATTGTATAAATTTTATAACACACTGACATTCACATTTATTATTAGAGATTTTATAAATTTTATAACACACTGACATTCACATTTATTATTAGAGATTTTATAAATTTTATAACACACTGACATTCACATTTATTATTAGAGATTTTATAAATTTTATAACACACTGACATTCACATTTATTATTAGAGATTTTATAAATTTTATAACACACTGACATTCACATTTATTATTAGAGATTTATAAATTTTATAACACACTGACATTCACATTTATTATTAGAGATTTTATAAATTTTATAACACACTGACATTCACATTTATTATTAGAGATTGTATAAATTTTAGCCCCTAATTTTATTTTATTATATATTTTTGTCTTTTTCTGATTTTTATTAAAGAAAGTTATACAATTGTCCCTGAAAATCATACTGAACAGGAAAGAAGAAGACCCAATGAAATTCCATCTGTGGAAAATGCATTGACAAATATATTGACTCTTCCTCAAGTTGTTAAAGATGTTTCTCAGATTCATAAAGGACAAACATTAGAAATCAAAAAACAACAAAACATTCTGGACACGATTCAGGTAAGGGAAAATTATTGGTAATCTGAACATTAGCTACATAAATGAGAGTAACCTTCCCCTGTTTCTTTCACTTTGAGGAAGCCGTCCGTTTTGGTCAGCCATTTTCATTTCACCATAATTAATACAACTACATGTTTTAACATGAAAATATCATAAAATGTGTTCTTAATAACAATATAATACTATGCATGTGTGGGTAGGTGTGTATGTATAATACTATGCATTGTGCATGCATATGTGGCTGCACAGTTAGTTGTATATATAATTCTAGGTAGTAAGTCAAACCACATATGTGTGTGTGTGTGTGTAAATTGGGAAGGGATTAGAATCACCCACAGATGGGTGTGTGTGTTCAAGTAGATCATGTGTGTGTATGTATATATAGATATATATGTGCGTGTGTATACATACATGTGTATATGTGTGCATACATATATTGTATGTGTAGGTAGGGTCACGGCTAAGTCAACTAAATCTTAAAAATAAGAAAAAGAATTTAGGCTAGATAAAAAGGAGTGATAGTGAACAGTTAATGTTAGAAGCAGACAACATGTCTGGTCCTTTGGCAATTAACAGTTGACCAGTTGGTCAGATGGGTCATAAAACACCATCAGGGTGGTCTGTTAGAACAAAGAATTTTGAAATCTCGGAGGATGAGATTTGGACGAGATTTAATAATGAGATTTGGGGATTTCTGGGAAATTTAAAAAGTTTAGTCAGTTAGTCTTGGGACAGCGGAGAGAGCAGTTAGATCTGGGGAGCCGGAGAGAGCAGATGAGCCTTGGACACTGAAGAACTAAGATGTTAGTTGTCCACTAGAAGTCAACTTTAGCAGAGGTCTCCAAAAGGAACGGGGGTGTATCCCCCCCTCTCGACAGACATAGATAAATGAGAAGCTGATGGAGTGACTGGAGATAGCAGCAATTAGAAGGAATGCAAGAGTCTATATACCTCATCTTTGCCATTTGTTTGAAGTTCACCTGACTGATTTTGTCTTCATTGTTTATTCTCTCTTTCACCTTGTGATACTTGTTTGTTTGTACACCCCTTTGGCGGGGGGCCCCTGTGAGGCGTTTTGAGCATATATGTACAACGTGGACAGGTCCTAGAAATAGCTAGCAGACGACACGATATGAACGGCCAGAAAGAGTAGTGCAGCAAAGATGCAGTGAACGCAAGAGAGTTGCAGAAGTGTGCAAAGACCTTGCAGCCCGCCCGGGAGTGTTACAACAATTAAGTTCATTTCAAATAATGCGCAAGCACAATTATGAACACATTTTATGATATTTTCGTGTTAAAACATGCAGTTGTATTAAGTCGATTTTGTTGTAACTGCTTTAATATTGTCAAAACATATTGCATTAAAAGTTTTGAGTAATCCACTTATGATCTCTACTGTATCATTAATGTATAATACTGTATAATATTTGTAGCTGTCGCCTTAGGGTGTGCCAATCTGTTAAGTATCTGGCCACTGTCCTTGACCAGTTGTAAAGAACTTAAAGTAAATAAGTAAGTAAGTCCCGAGTTATAGAATCCTTTGGTAAGTGAATAAGTCCTGTGGTACAGAATCCTTTCGTAAGTGAATAAGTCCCGCGATATAATACTACGTTCCGTCGTCCAATAAGATCCAAGTAGTAATGATTAGTATGACCAGAAAAGGCCAGTATGAATAATAATATCAGCAGCAGAGCATTGCCAGTGATTGGACAATAGGTTGCCTTCCCAGGTCACGTGCTTATCGGCGAGTCTATAAGTAGAAGTGACCATTTGGCACACGCCTTATAACAAAAAATTCCAACACAATCCATCAGACATTTCCATGTTTAGAGAGACCCAGAAATTTACATTATGGGATGTCAACAGATATTTGTCCCTGCATAATTGTTTCCTCTACACTGTCCCTGCCCTGTCGGTGGGGCGTTAGAATGCACCTCTGCAGAGGGGTAAGACTCCCCCAATGGGGCCACCTGTTGGCCGTAGGTGACGCCCCGTGATGCTTAAGGATAGATCCCAGGTGGATGAGCAGTTCATGACATGCAATACTATTTGGCCCTATCTTGGGCTAGACGGGCGGTCGGAGAGGCCCCCTCCGATCAATCGGCTGGTCACGTCAAGCCCTAGCACCTATATGATTTTCCCAACCCTATTGCCCTTATGGCAAGCCCCAACCCCTTTTTATCATATGGGTGCTAGAAGGCGGTGGCTGCGGGTCTACATGTCCTGGGAGTGACGTTAAACTCTATCTGATGGTGAGGTTCCAGTTTTGGAGGTTTGTGGAATGTGGAGCACCCCTTCATCACCATTGCTCCCTGGTCCACTCTGACCCAGAGTGGTAGTACCTGTTAGGGTCCCATCTATGGGTTAAATAGAAAAATGTATTTATAAAAAAATTGTATTATCCATTAAGAATTGATTTATTTCAAAACTTTATCGGCATTAAATGACCCACTGAGGTTGATATGCCGTAAAACAAAACAAACCAAACCAAACCTACACTGTCCACATAAAAAGGGGAATTTCTGGGTCTCTCTAAAGGTGGAAAGAGAATATGTCTGATTGGCGACACCTACAATATTTATAAAATAATAAATGTTAAAATACTTTCTTTTTTTTTTTTCATTTGCAGGAACAATTGAAACTTGGTAATTAAACTTTTGATGAAGTTTTTATTAAATTTTTATGTTTATTTTTTTATGGTTGATAATTTCTCATAAAAACCTTGTCAACTTTTTGAAAAATAATTTCTGGGCGTTATTCTTTTGGCATTTAAAAATTGTTTTGTCGAACATTAATTCAGCTGGCAATTTCCCAGTAGGTGTGTTGGAATGGCATTGTCCTATTTGATGTTGGTAATGGATATATATATATATATATATATATACACACACAATCATTGAAAGAATTGAAAAAGACACCAACATTAAATCTGTAATTGGAAACCATAGATACAGATGGATTAAAAAAAAGTTTTCATCCATTCGGACTTATCATAAAACTTGATACCCAACCATGGCAATAAAAAATGTAGTGATAAGGAATATGGAAGTCACTAACCTAAAAAAACCAAAAAAAAAACCCAGACTAACCACACATTTCAAACAAATAACCCCAAAACCTAATTGAAAATTCATCAGCCAAGTGCCCATACCCGAGACACACACACACACACACACGCGCGTATATATACACACAACTTTTAGAAAATAACTTCCTCACATATATATTAAAAAATTTCAAACGATTCGAAATAAGAGGATATTTTTTACTTAACAGATGGACTCACCACTTCTGATACATTTCTCTGTCTGGATTATTGTAGCTTGTTAAACACTTAGAAAACTTTTTAAAACTTTGTAAAACTTTCTTTCACAAGAAATTTTCTCCTGACGATGACCTAAGGTCGAAACTAGTTGAGAACAATCAGAAAATGAATAACATAAAATAAATATTCCTGTTTGTCTTAACATTTTTTGTTCATTTTTATATATATATATATATATATATATATAAGAAATGGATATAAAGTAACCTACTCGAGTTTCATCATCTGAATCGTCAGGGTTACATCTGCTGAATTAATCGAGTTTTCGATTAATATCAATTGTAACCCTGATGATTCAGATGATGAAACTCGAGTAGGTTACTTTATATCCATTTCTTAAATAAATTTTGCTCTACATTGTATTGAGCACTTTGTATTTGTTTTTTCACGGTCTTAACCCCTGGATACTGTGTGCTCCCAACGATCGTACCCGTACCCACCACTCATACATAAATATATATATATATATATATATATATATATATACGATTCATTAAAGCTTTATTTAATTGATTAAAACAAATCAGATTTTCTTGTTAGCTTTTCAAACAATTCCTATTGACATAGACAAATGGGAACTTATAACTCATGAAATTACACCAAGTTCTCTTAGGATAAAAAAGTTTTTCATTTGCTTTTACAGTTAAGGAATCCTTGGAACCATAATTCCTTAAGAAATTCTAACAAGTTTCACTTTATTTTCTGTCCATTTTTAAGAACTGAATAACTGAATTACAGATCTTATTATAATGGAGATTTGGTATTTGTTTGTAAGTGAAACTATGTTACTGCTTGCATGACAATACCCTCAGGAGTTGCATAAGTTTATCAATGAGTAATTGATTTATTGTCATAGTCAAAATCATTAATACATAGAATAAATCTTATTTATTGACAATGTATGTATGAACAGAGTCAGATTTGCCTCAAAACAACCCATATTATCAGTGCATTTAAAATCCTGTAATGTGTCTTATATATCACTAAGAAATAAAGGTTTATATAATATCTGGTGTGGTTAATTTGTATACTGGTTTTAACAAAAATGGGTTTAATAAATAATTACTTGGTGTTATTGATCTGTAATATTATTGTTTTATTCTCCAATGTATTAAAATCATCCTATGAATTTTATATTGAAACCAATTAGAATATAATTAAAATAAGTGTAATCTTTTTATATGCATTAGTCTTTCTAATTTAATATATTTCATTATATTAAAACTTAAATACTTACACCCGGCAGAGGGTGCATATTCTTACTAGTTGTCTTAATGGAGAAAATGATTTAGATTATTTCATTTTATAATAAAATATCTTTTTAGTTTTTCCTTGTAGAGAAACTCTACAGTCTCGTTCACCAATATTTTTTATTCTACTTCCTGATGTTTTTTTTTTCTTTTTGTAAAGTTTTTTCTAATTTTTGTTGAACCTATTTTGTCTCAATTCTTTCTGATATTACAATTGGATTAGAACCACTATCAAATTGTAAGTAATGTTGGTGGAATGACCTAATGTCAGTATCAGCTGGACAGCGAGAGAGTCTATCCCTTTTTTGCTAGTGCTAGACCAGGAGATTGTTTTTGCTGAGGTGGAGTGCCACGCCTACTGTCAGCTCCCAACTTTAACACACAGATCAGATTACCTAATCTGTGCTACTCATGCACTGAGTTGGCTGGGACTGGTATTGAACCAGGATCCTTGCGATTCCTAGGTGGATTCTCTACTGATCGAGCTAAACTGATCCCTTCAAGTTGTGATTTAATAGAAATATTATTAGTCTTTATTTTTATTATTAATTTTTATTTTTATTATTTTTTTTATTTATTTTTATTTTATATTTTTTATTATTTTATTATTTTAATTATTTTTTATTTTATTATTAATTTTTATTTCTATTATTAATTTTTATTTTTTATTATTTTTTATTTTATCATTTTTTAATTATTTTATTATTATCTTTTGATTATTTTTTATTTATTATTAATTTTTATTTCTATTATTAATTTTTATTATTTTATTTTATTATTTTAATTATTTTATTATTTTTTATTTTATTATTATTTTTATTATTTTATTATTTTTTATTTTATCATTTTTTATTATTTTATTATCTTTTAATTATTTTTTATTTTATTATTAATTTTTATTTCTATTATTAATTTTTATTTTTTATAATTTTATTATTTTTTATTTTTTTTTTTTATTTTAATTTATTTTTAATTATCTTATTATTTTTTTATTTTATTATTAATTTTTGTTTTAAACAAATTTTCTACATGATGGAAATGAAATTTCTCTTTTCATTAATAGTACATTTCCAGTTGTACTTCTAGTAGCAATGTAAATGTGCTGTTGTACAGACGAGTACTATTAATCTGTTTTGTAGTTTTTTTTATGGCTTAATTCTTTTGATTTACTGTGAATCAGTTGATGACCGACAAGACAACTATTTTTTTTTTTTTTTTTTTTTTTTGAAAAGGACAAAATGTAATAATAAAGTTTGCACCATATTTGTTTTGTACTTTCACCTTTTGTGTTTCTATTTCTTTGTTATGCAATCTAGAGTTGACTGACTTTCATTTTCTTTCAATTTCAATGGTTGTCATTATTCAATTTAAATCATCATCATCATTATGTCACACTAGTAGCATGGAAATCCATGACAATCACTCGCCAACTATTCCTAATATTTTTTTACGTAGTTGCGAGCATATATCTATATTTATGAGTCGATATATATATATATATATATATTTGTTTATATATTGTGCTATATCTATAAGTAAATAGTGCTCAATTATTAACCATAATTGGATGTCTTTGTTGGTTGAAATAAAGTTTTTAGGGGCCAGTTTGGCTTAGTCAGTAGAGCACCTGCTTAGGATTCCCAAGCTTCCTGGTTCCATACCTGTCCCCCCCCCCAACTCAGCACATGAGTAGCACAGATTGGGTAATCTGATCTGTGCAGTAAAGTGGGGAGCTTGGTAGATGTGGTGCTGCATCTCAGAAGAAAAGAAAAAAAAAAAAAACAATCTCCCTGTCTAGTGCTAATAAAAAGGGGATATACTCCCTCATTGTCTGGTTGATACAGACAATAGGTTACTCTTCCAGGAATTTGTCTAGTGTCTTCAGTTTCCTGTGTAGATTTGAATCTTTTGAGGTTTTTATTTTTATTGTGTAATTTCCTTAATTAACTTTTTTCATTCTTTGTTTAACTTCTTTTACGAGTATGAGGGTAAGTCAAAAAGTAATGCCATTTTCTTTATTTCATGTGAATTTTTTTAATAAAACTAAGGCCTACATTGAGACCCTAATGAGGCTCAGGGCAAGAATCCGACAAGTAAGACACAACTTGTCAATCGACAATGTCCTCCTTCTGCATGACAATGCTCGAACACACACAAGCATCAGGTCAAGGAGAAAATCGCCTCATTCGGGTGGACAACTTTACTGCATCCTCCATACTCACCAGATTGAGTGCCTTCAGACTATCATCTCTTTGGCTCCATGAAAGAGGTTCCAGTGATGAGGAAGTGAAATCTGTAGTGAAGAAGTGGCTCAAAGAACAGTCAACAGAATTTTACGGGGCAGGGATATATGCTCTCATTCAAAGGTGGAATATTGCTATTGAGAGAAACGGTGTCTATATGGAGAAGTAGGGATGTGATCCACAGAGGACCAACTTCATTTTGATGTATGATACATGTTCCTGTGTTGGTAATTATGCCTGTCCTAAACAAAATAACATTACTTTTTAACTAATCCTCGTAAGTTGCTATTGGTTCATGCACATCTTACGATTATGACATGAAGGCTCCTGAGTTCAACAAGAAGGTTCCCAAGTTCGACAAGAAATACATGAAGAAGGCTGGAGGACACATCAGCTGAGATAACAATATTGTGTAGATAACAATAAAGATGAGGGCAATAGTCTGAATAATCCAAAAATAAAAATTATCACACCTCATTTAAAAATTTAGAGAAATACAAATTCTTTATTTTTTTTATTGGATTTTCTTTTCTTTTGGTTAATTTGATTGTAGAATCTGTTTTTTTTGTTTTTTTTTTTTTGTTTTTTTGTCTTCATAATTTCAAATTCTTTTTCTACAAATTTTGCTTCATCAATGATTCTTTGAAATAATCTCCAACATTTCAGTTTTCTAATTTGCATATATGAAAATTGAATGAAATTTTTTTTTTAATTGTATGATGATCTTTGAAATTTTTGTGTGAGTTTTTTGTCATTTATTTTAATGAAATTAAAATCTAAAATTCTAAAATTGTTTTAGTTGAACAACAAGAAAAGAAACATTTTGAAGCCGTTGCAAATGTGAGAAGAAAACTTTGTATTTCTGAAGAAGAAACTCAGAAAAAAAAACAGATGTGTATTCAATATGAAAAAGGTTGAAAATATTTTCATCTCTCTCTCTCTCTCTCTCTCTCTCTCTCTCTCACTCTGATTTTGAATAAGTCACTTACCAATAAGGAAATTCTTTAACCAAAATCACAAATTCTTCAATAATAATTATTAGTACTATCAGGACCTGTGGATATACCACAGAATGATGATTTAATTATTACAACATTTGATATGTTTACTTAAGTGCTATTGCAAATTACTTCAAATATGTCAAAATTATAATAATCTTGATTTAACTCTCTCTCTCTCTCTTTTTTCTTTCTTTCCTTCTTTTCTTTCATTATGTTCAATTGAAACAGATTAGCATTATCACTTCCGCGTGTTAAGCCCCTCTTTATATCTTTCCTCTACTCTTTCTTTTAAAAATTTTTTTTATTGTGTAGCATGTCCTTTTTCTTCCTTTCTTTCTTTATAATGAAGACAGAATTGTCCATTATTTAGCTGAGGTGACAACACTCATAAGAAATAAGAATTTGGAGGATAAGCAACACTAGATGATCAGGATTTATATTATTGCATTTCATCTTGGATGATTTGGATGATCTCATTTTTAATCAGAGGGTGTTGCAAGATGATAATGGTCATACAATTAAGGAACACGAGCATTAATATATGGATTAATTATAATGTATTACAGTTATGTTATTTATTTATTCAACTCATATTCATTCATATTGACTATTAATTGTTTTTTTTAGTTTTTTTTTAAAATTAAATCTATAATTGTTACTTAACTAACATCCTTTATAGAATTTAAAAAAAAAAACAGTTACCCAAATAACGTTTCTATGGTTACTGAAATGTTTCACTTCCAGCTTCTGGAATTTTCCCATTCTATCTTTTCTCAAATATTTCTCTTCACAGAAATTTCCGATTTACTGAAAGAATGTGAGTCCGAAACATCCGTCATTTTCCATTTAAAGAAAACAATTAAAGAAGAACAGTGGTAAATACAACATAGATATTTTCATCAATTGATATTCCAAATATTTATGGTAATCTGAACATTAGCTACATAAATGAGAGTAACCTCCTCTTGTTTCTTTCACTTTGAGGAAGCCGTCTATTTTGGTCGGCCATTTTCATTTCACCATAAATCTACACTGAAAATACGAATTTGTTTGAATCAATACAACTGAATGTTTTAACACAAAAATATTTTCTGAGACAAAATTGTTGTTAGTATGAAACAAAATTTCTTTTGAACTAGAGTAAGAAATTAACTAGTGGATAAAACTTTTTGGGTAATCTGAACATTAGCTACACAAATGAGAGTAATCTCCTCTTGTTTGTTTTGCTTTGAGGAAGCCGTCTGTTTTGGTCGGCCATTTTCATTTCACCATAAATCTATACTGAAAATACGAATTTGTTCGAATGAATACAACTGAATGTTTTAACACGAAAATATCATAAAATGTGTTCTTAATTGTGCTTGCGCATTATTTGAAACGAACTTAATTGTTATTAAGAACACATTTTATGATATTTTCATGTTAAAACATGCAGTTGTATTGATTACGGTGAAATGAAAATGGCCAACAGAAACAGACGGCTTCCTCAAAGTGAAAGAAACAAGAGGAGGTTACTCTCATTTATGTAGCTAATGTTCAGATTACCTATTTATAGTAATTAGATCAATCATTCATTATTTATTTTTAAACATAATCTGCTTGTTAATGCACAAAGTTACTTTACATTAATTTTTGATATACGCCCATGATGAAATGGTTATCATCATATGGTGACACAAATTCAAATCCTGGTTGTCCGCCCCTCGGGGTGGGGGTCCAGTGGCTTCGGCCCTGGACCTTACAAACTAACATCGTTGATCCCAGGGGCGCCATCTCTCCAGGCAACACCTGCCCTCTTGACTTAAATGGGCTGGGCTGGGTTTATTGCCCAGTGCCTGAGGCGCCCCTCTTGAGGGGGAATGCTGACAGGATCAACTCATTTTTTGCACCGCCACACATGAGCTTTGGTTCGTGGGTGGTCCCATATTAATAGGACCTTGTGTCTAACCTGTACATGTGGGGTATGTGGTAAATATCTAGTGCTAATATCCTTGGAAAAGGTATATATCCAACTACCTCCCCTCCAGTTATGGGTAAATAGTAGGGCTGACTGGGCTCTTTAACCTTAGTATCACAACCAGTCCTGGAGAAAGAAAAATTGAATTCAAATCTGTTAAACTCTGCTTACAAATAGACCTTGTGTCACATCCTGCTTGTGCAGGGGTTGGCAAATATATACATTAATGTTTTATATATAACTTATAGTAAGTAATTTTAGGTTTTATATATAACATCTAGTAAGTGACTTTAAGTTCATCCAATGTGGCTGAAATAATGGAAGCTACTATATCAATTTTTAAAATAATCTTACATGTGTATTTATATCTTAAGGCCGGGTTAGCTCAGTCGGTAGAGCATTCGGCTAGAAACCACAAGGTTCCTAGTTTGATACGGGCCCTCGCCAACTCAGTGTATGAGCAGCACAGGGATCTGTGTGGTAAAGTAAGGAGCTGATGGTAGGTGTGGTGCTACACCTCAGATGCAAAAACAATCTCCTTTGTCTAGCGCTAGTGAAAAGGGGATAGACTCCCTCACTGATTGGTTTATATTAACTTTAGGCCACCCCGACGACTTTACTTTTTTTTACAGGAATATAAATAATAGAGTCAGTGTGTAGTTCTCCAACAGTGTAACTAGCTACTCGATTAGTAGTGACTCGACTACGAATAACCTTGCATATTCGTATGTTTATGTATATCACGCCTCCATTATACAGCTCTATCCTATCCAAGGCGACGCATCTGCATTTTTAAAAAATTTATATCTAGAATATTTAATGTTCTTGAGATTGTATTGTTGCATTTTTTTCTTTGTTTTTTCTTTCCCTTGTGATCAGTCTTGTAGTTAAAAAAAAACAAACTATTTTCTATTTTCTAGGGAACATGAAAAGTGTAAGGAAAAAGTGTTGAGATATAAAGATGATAAGAATTTGAAAAACACATCAGAAGGTGATTCAAGGCTGAAAGAAGTGAAAGTGAAAGTTGAAGAATTAAAGTTAAAATGTAAATGACATTCTGTTATGTTTTTATATACAAAGAAATTGGGCATGTGTGTGTGTGTATGCTTATATTTACATGTGTGTGTGCATGACTCTGTGTGTGTGTGTGTGTGTGCATGTGTCTATGAGTGTGCAATTCTATTTTCTCTCAAAACAAAACTAATTAATTTCTCTAATTCTTGAATTGTAAAATCTTCAACCCCAGGTCAATCAATCCAACAACAAAATGAAGAAAGAAAAACAATTTCAAATGGAATGATAAATGAAAAATTTGAATTTGAAGAATTGAAAATCCAAGAAAAAGAAAACCAAGACAAAATTCAGACAGCAAAACAAAAAGTAATTCTTTATTTTTATATTTGAAGATTTCAATTTTGTTTCAAAATATTTCATACAATATTATTGTTGTTACTGAATTTATCAAATCCGACATTGAAAATCTGGAAAAAGGGTTTATTACTTTTGTTAGGGCCAGGTTAGCTCAGTCGGTAGAGTGTTAGAGCTTACAAATAGACCTTGTGTCACATCCTGCTTGTGCAGGGGTTGGCAAATATATACATTAATATTTTATATATAACTTATAGTAAGTAATTTTAGGTTTTATATATAACATCTAGTAAGTGACTTTAAGTTCATCCAATGTGGCTGAAATAATGGAAGCATTGAAACTACTATATCAATTTTTAAAATAATTTTACATGTGTATTTATATCTTAGGGCCGGGTTAGCTCAGTCGGTAGAGTGTTCAGCTAGAAACCACAAGGTTCCTAGTTTGATAACGGTCCTCGCCAACTCAGCGTGTGAGCAGCACAGGGATCTGTGTGGTAAAGTAAGGAGCTGATTGTAGGTGTGGCACTCCGCCTTAGACACATAAACAATCTCCCTCACTGATTGGCTTATACTGACTTTAGGCCACCCCAACAACTTGACTTTTTTTTTACAGGAATATAAATAATAGAGTCAATGTGTAGTTCTCCAACAGTATGACTAGCTACTTGACTAGTAGTGACTTGACTACGAATAACCTTGCATATTCGTATGTTTATGTATATCACACCTCCATTATACAGCTCTATCCTATCCAAGGCGATGCATCTGCATTTTGTAGCGTGTAGCTTAACTCTCTCGAATAATGAAGACTCTGAACAAATACCAAGGGTACAAAGGACAGGTTTATATATATCACGCCTCCATCATACAGCTCTATCCTATCCAAGGCGATGCATCTGCATTTTGTAGCGTGTAGATTAACTCTCCCGAATAATGAAGACTCTGAACAAATATAGAGTGTACAAAGGTTTTATTCATTACACGAAAGTGTAAAAAGCTGGAACAAAAATAAACAGGATATAAACAGAGGGAAAAACAACAAATAGCAAATTAACTCTTTAAATGCTAACAGTTAATGGAATAATGACAAGGAGTGCTAAGTTAAATGAGGAAGCTGGGCTGGATAACCTGTAATACAGCATGGGGTTTTGTCTGAGTATCAATGCTGAGGTACTGACATAGTTGGGGGAGCTAAGTTTAACAAGCTGTTAGGCTACATAGGAAAGGGGTGTCAGTATGACTGGTAGAGTGTAGCAAAATGTCTGTCATAGTATCAGCTTAGTCCCTAAGTACAAGACAAGAAATAAGAAGTTACAGAACGGGTTTAAGGTTAACAGGCTAAAATATTAGCGAGAAATGTCAAGTTATGTGGAAAGGCCATTTAGAATGACCGTTAAAAGTTAGCAAGAAGTGTCTAATATAATATTGTCTAAATACAAGACACAAAAAGTGAAGAATTGGTGCTGAGGGCCGGGAGAACGGCAGTAGATAGTGATTTTAGGCTTTTTGTCCCCGTTGATAAACAAACCGTTAAGGGAAATAACTCCAGATACGGGAGGTAACTTATATTGGTATAAGGGAGATAACTTCTATAGAATTATTTTTATGTCTGGGTATACCATTACATTATGTGTTTTGTTGGACGAGTCAAGCTATATTGTAGGGGAAATATCTTCCCTTACAACAATTATCTTTTTAATTTAAAAAAAATGTGATTATTTCTAGTTGGTTTTGTTTTCACAGATCTCCACTTTAAAATATTTTGATATTGATTTAAAATCTGAAAATTCCTTTTCCTATTTAATATAATGAAATTTATTGTGTACAGTGCTCAGGTGCACCACAACTCATCAAAGTCTCATGTCTAGTACATAGAATAATGTGTCATGAACATGAATAGCGTACAGTAATAATATACATAATATACATATATGTGTGTGTGCGTGCATATGTGTGTGGATGGGGGTATCAGGTATAGTGTTGGCAGACTACAGAAAGCATGGAGGCTTTGAAAGATTCAGTGTTTCGGGAGTCTACAACGGATGCAGGCAGCTTATCCCATGCCTCGGCAACTCTGAGCGTGAAAAAATGTTTCCAAAAGTCATGTGAGCTATGCTGTTTTCTGACTTTGTAGGCATGGTCACATGTGTTAGAAACATGGAGATCAAAAAGGTGCTCAAGGTTGCTGTTGTTAAGATGATTAATGACCTTATGAGCATTTACCAGGTCAGTTGCCAGACACCAGAGTTTCAATGAATCCATTCCCAGGGTAGTAAGCCATTTAGAATATGGCAGACGCCTGATGGAGAGCATTTGTTTGGTTGCATGTCTCTGTACAGTTTCTAGGAGGTTAATGTTCTGAGCAAGATAGGGGTTTCAGACTGGTGATGCAAATTCCAAGTGTGGCTGCACCATAGCTTTGTACAGCTTTAAATAGATAGCTGGTGAGTGGCTGACAAAGGTCTGGAGATTGGTTACCTTTATAATTTTCCATTCTTATTTTGAATTCTTTTTGATCCTCAACAAATTTTGCTGCATTGAATTTTTCTTATTTACATAGAAAATGATTCTGTTTTTGTTTTTTGTTTTGTTTTCTTTTTCTTTGTGTTTACCTCCAGGTTGAGAAATTGAAAATAGAAATTAAACAAACTGAACAATCAACTTATGTTCTTCACGTAAGTCAGGATTTATATTTATTTGCAATCAACAGATTTACATCAAATTTCAAGAAGAAGTTTCTTCAAGTTTTTTCATCAGTTAAAATTACATATTTAGATTTAGTACTTCCTGTAGAATACCCCATTACTTAATGTGACAGTCCATTTTTACTCTACAATGTTGTTTTGTTTTATTTAGATTATCTAACCTCATAATTTAAATGGGACAGTCCATTTTTACTCTACAATGTTGTTTTATATATATTATCTAACCTCATAATTTAAATGGGACAGTCCATTTTTACTCTACAATGTTGTTTTATTTAGATTATCTAACCTCATAATTTAAATGTGACAGTCCATTTTTATTCTACAATTTTGTTTTATTTAGATTATCTAACCTCATAATTTAAATGTGACAGTCCATTTTTATTCTACACCTCCAGTGTTTTATTTAGATTATCTAACCTCATAATTTAAATGTGACAGTCCATTTTTATTCTACAATTTTGTTTATTTAGATTATCTAACCTCATAATTTAAATGTGACAGTCCATTTTTATTCTACAATTTGTTTTATTTAGATTATCTAACCTCATAATTTAAATGTGACAGTCCATTTTATTCTACAATTTTGTTTTATTTAGATTATCTAACTCATAATTTAAATGTGACAGTCCATTTTTATTCTACAATTTTGTTTTATTTAGATTATCTAACCTCATAATTTAAATGTGACAGTCCATTTTTATTCTACAATTTTGTTTATTTAGATTATCTAACCTCATAATTTAAATGTGACAGTCCATTTTTATTCTACATTTGTTTTATTTAGATTATAACCTCATAATTTAAATGTGACAGTCCATTTTTATTCTACAATTTTGTTTTATTTAGATTATCTAACCTCATAATTTAAATGTGACAGTCCATTTTTATTCTACAATTTTGTTTTATTTAGATTATCTAACCTCATAATTTAAATGTGACAGTCATTTTTATACAATGTTGTTTTATTTAGATTATCTAACCTCATAATTTAAATGTGACAGTTTATTCTACAAATTTAGATTATCTAACCTCATAATTTAAATGTGACAGTCCATTTTTATTCTACAATTTTGTTTTATTTAGATTATCTAACCTCATAATTTAAATGGGACAGTCCATTTTTACTCTACAATTTTGAAATGGATCAACTCTATTGATTTGGTTTGGGTTCCTTGTTTAATGGCATATCAACCTTTGTGGGTTATTTAATGCTAAAGCCATCTTTTTTGAAAAACAGTAGTGATACTATTTAACCCATATCTGGGGGAGATTTCATTTGTTTTGTTTTTTTAGGGCTGGTTTTCATGGGCCCAAAAATAACTAACCAATTTATTCTGTTTTCTTCATGTAACATTATTATAAACACTGTCAGCAGAATTTATCTAAATCAACATTTTAAGACACGAAAATAAAACAAAGCAATAAAAGTGAGTGAGTTAAAATAATTGGTCGTTCAAGTAACGACGTTGAGTTTTATTAAATTCAGGGTCAAATGACTTGTTCTCAGAGAATTTTCATTATTTCCAAATAGATAGACTTGAAAGAATAGCTCTTCCAGATGAGTCCCAAAATCTCCACCCCTCTGAGTCTACTGAGTTGATTACATATTTGTATTGGATTTATCTTTGCAATATGAATATTTCCCAATTCAAATAAATACATTTCAATTGAAAAAAAATGACTTAGAAAATTAGATTAATACATGGGTAATTCCATATCAAATTATCCAGGCCATGTCACCCACCCCCTTCATTTTTTCAATCACCAAAATTTGAGCTTTTAATTCTAAAAATTGGTAGAGTTATGTCGACTTTTAGCTCTCCAAATTTGAGGGGGGTCGCGAAAAATGGCAGCTTTTTGTAACCTTTTTTAGTCTGTAAAATGAGTTCTAGAGCTTCCCTACTCTTAAAAATTGGTTTATAAAAGTATTTTTTCCCAAGGAATTAAAAAATGCTATCAAAAAAGTCTTAAATTCAATCAGTTTTAAGTTATTGATGATTTCTTATTTTTTTCATAGCAATATCAATATTGCCATTTTTTGCCAACCCCACCAAATATGGAGAGCTAAAAGTCGACATAACTCGACCAATTTTTGGAATTGGAAGCTCAAAATTTTGGGGATCATCTAATGTTAACATAGTCCATACTTGGAAAAAAAATTCAGAAAAATTGAAGTGGGTGGGTGACAATTTTACTTTTTTCTGGATGATTTGACATGGAATTACCCCACATATTTAGTAAAATCTTGTCTCATTATGGTTAGAAAAAAACTGACGTAGTGAAAATTGATTGGAATAAATTTGCTGAAAAGAGCCTGTTATATATGTTTCATGCACGAACGTACTTCTACCGAATGTTAGGTTAGTGTTGCATAGCCCTTCTTTACCGGCACTAATTAGGTATAGGTTATATACTTCTCTTACTTCTTACTCTGGTCGTATCTTCTTCTGGCCGGCTTTGCTTCTGATCGTCTATCATCTATCTTGGGCTGGTATATCTTCTAAGGTCTCGTCTGGTCTTCTATTGAGGATTCTGTGTCTGGTTTCTGTTGGGGATCATTCCTTATCAGAAGCCCTGTGTCATTGTTGGTTTTGAGTAATAAACACAAGACTTCGATTTACGATGATGTTACTTTATTCGTAGACCCCCAGACCAGACAATCTGCTCAGTGAGACTCACATCTTGCTAGCTTGGCTTCTAACTTCTAACTAACTGAGTTGCTTACTCCTTAAACCGGAAGGGCCTTCTATCTGGGTTCCTGGTTCTCACAGTTTATCCCGCAAGGCAAGGTCAGAGTGAGGTCAAGCATTGTCACTCACTCTCAAGGCCATCAGCTGTACTGATCACCATAATGATTTCTACACTACCTTAAAAATGTACTAGGGATCCAATTATTATGTAACATTAGTAGCAGGCAATGTTAATTACGAGCAAGCGAAAGAGGAGACAAGACCAGACACGTGTTGATGGGTTTACAACTTTTATTCAACTGACCCCAAGTCACGTCTACGAAACAAGGGGCATAACTCTTTATTTCGTTCTTATCAGTAAGCAATTACTGATATAACAATATGTCACCAAACTTTAATTTAGAAATTGTTTATGAAGATATTTATATAGCTTATTCTGATGTCAGTAAGTTTTGCTAAAAGTTTTAATGAATTAAAATTCAGGTTTTTATTTCTTGAGACTTTTTTTTTTTTCAGAAACGTAACAAAGCTCAGATGACTCGTTTCAAAAGAGAATTGAAAGAATTGACCAGTCAATCAAGTTATTCAAAGGAAAAACTTATTTATTTGCAACAACAAATTTCACATCTACACCAAGAAATATTTATGGACAAATAAAAAAAAATTTTATTTATTGAATTATTAAAATCTACATTAAAAAAATGGATCATTTATTTAATCAAACATTTATTTAAATCTGAAATATGCATTTGCATATAGTTGGTGCATAATTATCGCTGCACTTTTTCAACAAATTTGTTGAAAAAAAAAGTTGCAATAATTATTCACTTTTTGTGGCTTTTTTTCCAACTAATTTGTTGAAGAAAAAAGCCACAATAATCATTCACCAATTAATATATTTCCAAATTTTGACTGAATTTGAAAAAAAAAAATGTTAGTTAAATCCTACTTAACGGACATAAATTCCACCATTGTATGTCACTCCACCAAAAAAAAAAAAAAAATACTAAAAATCAAGGAATTAACCGAATTTAATGAAATTTTCAGTGTTGATATATTAATGAATAAACAATATAATGCACCAGTTATTTTATTTGAAAACTCTTACATTTTTTCAGGTCAATTAACTTTGAACCATGTATGTTTGTGAATCTGTGTTATGCCTCAAAGATACGTGGTTCAAAGTTAACTGACCTGATAAAATGTAAGAGTTTTCAAATAAAATAACTGGTGCATTATATTGTTTATTCATTAATATATCAACACTGAAAATTTCATTAAATTCGGTTAATTCCTTGATTTTTAGTATTTTTTTTTTCTTTCGGCGGGGTGACATATGATGGTTGAATTTATGTCCGTTAAGTAGGACTTAACCAATTTTTCTTTTAAAGTCTAATAGGCATGAATACATTGCATTTAACAGAACAATTTTTTAGAATCTTTAAAAAAAAAAATAAAGATGAAAATGATTATTTAATGATATTGATTTGCATTTGGATTTGCAACAACATTTTGTTTTTTATTATTAAAATTTAATTCATAATTTTGTTTTTAATTTGTTTTTCCAATATTATGTTGTGTTACTTTTATTTGTACTTTATATTTTGGTGGTTTCGATAATGCAACCTGGTGACATCATCTGTGAATCCATCAACTCAGTACCCCGCCTCAGAGATGGAAGAAACACCAAGGGAGTCAACTAAAAAGCCTGGCTCAAAACAGTCAAGCAAGATGTCTAGTTGATCCTGGGAACAGGTCTTTATGGAGTTTGTCTATGGAATTGCGAATGACTGATGCTCATAATTTTAATTGCATTGGATCACCCAAAGTGAATGCTATAACAGATATAGAGTTACTTTTATTGTTTTTAGTTGAGTAACTGGCCGCCATCCTTGGTTCCAGTTGTAAAAGAACTTAAAGTAAACAAGTGAGTAAACCAATAAGTCCTTGTGGGATAGTGTCCTTTAGGTCCTACGTCCTAGATGGTCCAAGTGTAAATGAGCTAAGATTAGAATCAGGCCTGGTATAAATACAACAACAGTAGCAGCAGCACTGCCAGTGATTGGACAATAGGAATCTCTCCCAGGTCACGTGCCCATAGGCGAGTCTATAAATAGAAGTGACCATCTGGCACACGCCTTATATACCAAAATTCCAACAGTTTTTAGTTGTAAAATCATTTTCATTTGAAAGTTTAATTTTTGGTGGATACTAATAGGAAAGTTGTGTCAAGATAAAATTAGATTAAAAACAACATTTGTTGGTTGTTAGGCTGTTTTATTTTATGGCATATCAACTTTTTTTGGGTTATCTAATGCCAAATCAAGTCATTTTTGATAAAGGATTCAGGATTGCTTTTAGTACGTGGAAACAACATCCCACAAGAAAGCAGCTCTACGGTTACTTGCCTCCTATCACACAAACCATCTGAGTAAGACAAACAAGGCATACTGGACACTGCTGGAGAAGCAAGGACAAACTCATAAGTTACATTCTCCTGTGGAAACCAGTACATAGACATACCAGTGCAGCAGCAAGGACCTACATTGATCTGTTCTACATGGATTCTAGATGCTGCACGGAGGACCTCCCAGGGGCAATGACAGGGATGGTTAGTGAGAGATTGTCATGAATATCTGTGCTGCCAGAACGACTTGATGATGATGATGATGATTCTTTTTTAACTTGAGAGAGAGAGAGAGAGAGAGAGAGAGAGAGAGAGAGGAATCTTATCACTCTTAACAAAAAAACATCTTTTCACAAAACACTTAAAATAAAAGAAATGTTAACTAAATTTTATCTTGTCTTTGTCTACTTGGCTAAGATTAATCAGTATTAGAAAAAGTAGATTTTGCAGAAAATAATTTGATCTGTCAGACATTTCATTTTCTGAGCCTATTTTTTTTTTTTCTTTTTACAAAACTTCTTCATTATCCAAACAAAGACAAAAAAAAATTTTTTTTTCTCAGCTTCATTTTCACCTGCAATTTCCAACTCTTCCACTAATTCCAAGGTCAGTTTAAATTTTAATCTACAGGTAAAAAAAAAAAAAGAAAAACTTCTTTTTTAATCTTTTTAATTTAAAAAAATTTTTTTTTACTGTGAATGACATTAGAATATTTGTGTGTTACACTTATTACCCAGTTCAAATAATTAATTTTTTGTTCATTTTGATTATTTATCTTTGTAAACATTTTTGAAAGGAAAGTCATCTTTTTGATCTTTTGCATAATCATTATTGGTTTTGAAGTTTTATATATATATATATATATATATAATATATATATATATATATATATTGGTTTGGTGGTTGGTTTTGAAGGCTATCATAATGCAAGTGTAAAGAAAAATAAGGTAACTATGGTGTTGTTTGTTAACCTGTGATTTAAGAATAAATCACAGGTTAACAAACAACACCATAGTTACCTTATTTTTCTTTACTCTTGCATTGTGATAGCCTTCAAAACCAACCACCAAACCAATATGAACACAATACTTCAAGCAAATTATGAAACACTTTTATATATATATATATATATATAGATGAGAGGTATCCAAAACTTGATAGTGAGGGATGATTCTATATGTGATTTCTAAAATACACTGTATTATTATTGTATGATCCAGTATGTATAAATACAGTGAATCTTTAAATCACTGAAGAGAGCTCAATGTATAATAAACTTTTTAGATTATATACAGAACAATATTTATCTTAGAAAGGAAGGAAAAACTCAACACCGTAATTCCATAATAAATTTATTTCGACCAAAATTGGGGCCTATATAAATCTAAGTTGATTTAATATAGCTCCCCAAAGTCCAGTCTCATCAGATGGAAGATCAGGTTATTTGAATTGCATAACTGAAAAATTTAACTTCTCAAAAAAATAAAATAAATAAATAAATTTTTTAAAAAAATTTTTTTTTAATTTTAAAAATATATATATATATATATATTTGTGTGTTAAAATATGGAAATAAATCTGATGGTATGTAAAAACATAAATAAGAAAAAAAACAAAGTATTCGAAAAAAATGAATTTATTTGTAGATGGTGAAGTCAACATTAAAACATTATATATTGGAAATTCCACAATTAATTATCTCCCCCTGCCGCTAGGGGGCGAATCGCCATCATTTTATGTTGGCGCCAATACCAAAAACTTTACTTATCACGGAGCACCCAATGAGGGTAGTCGCGTAAATAGCGGTCCCTACACGTCATTCATCACTTAGACAAAAAACAGGGCTTACTTATCGCAAAACAGTTACTGGAGGAGAGACATAAAACACCAAGCTCTCATTACCAAGCCCAAAACAGGGCCCACTTATTACAGAACTCTAAGGCATTGTATCAGCATACGTTAAAAGGTGGGTACAATAGCACACTTACTGAAGGACGAGAAACTACCGAGACGAAGCGTCTTATCAACATTTCCTACCGACGAACAGAATACCCCTGTTATCACCATTACTCCAAGAAAATTACTTAACTCAGATAAGTCCTGTAGCAAATACCATTAAGATTTGCAACAATTTTATGTAATTTTTGTCAATAACAAGTGTCTGCATTTACTTTCATGTTTGTTACTTCTTTGTCCGACAATTTGCCTACAACCACGGAGAAATAAGAGCTCCTTCAAAACACCATAAATACTCTTAAATAAGCTTAAGAGCTTTACAGCATTGTTCATATTGTTAGGTATAAAGGGTATTATAATAAGTTGGAAGGCTTAGTGACCTTCCATGTGGGTACATATAAGTACAAGAAATATTCCGACAAAGAAGTTATGAGGTGTAACTAGCAAGATCGAACGGCAAAACTCACAAACCTGTGATGAGCCAACAATGGTCCGTCGGTCGAAGAGAGAGTGAACCATGTTGTGCGTGTGGGTGGAAGCAGAAATGTGACGAGTCTAACTAGTTGTGAAGGAGGTGAAATCGTGAGTGTCCTTGAGGCTGCGATTTGTAGTGGCAAGTCTCGTGGCTGGCGAGACGAGAGTTGTGATGAGTCTCAACCAGACCGAGTATAAAAGGAGACGGTTGAACAGTAGCGAGGTGGAAAACACGACAGACTTAGTTTGTCAAAATTCTTCTCAAGTGTTACATTGTCTTTGGTAGAATCAGTAACAAACATAGACTTTAATAAAGAGCACATAGAAATACATTTAAATAGGAATATAGTTGTTGCTGTCCCAGAGTGAAAATCCAGATATTTTAAAGTAAAAAGGGGGAAAAACCCATGTTTGTCCTTATCACAAGGTTTTCCATAAACGAAAATGAACAATCATTAATAATAATTCTTAAATATATATAAATCTTGGAAAATATGTTGTGCAAAATTTCGTATTTTTAATCATACATTTTTAGATAGTTTAAATAAATTTTTGTTTATGACAAAAAATACTGTGTACAAAATGCCACCTTCCAGATATTTAAAATTCACTATTGAATTTTTAAGTGAATGAAAATAGTTCAATGAATCAGAGTAAATACTTTTTTGTATCAATCAAAAGAAAAATATTGTTTTCAAAACTACGAAAAGAGAAAACATGCTACAAAAATTTCTTTTGAGTTTTAAGAAAATAACTTTTAAATTTTCAAGTCACTTTTTTCGAGTGTTGAAATTTTACAATGTTAATTGATAAATAAGTAAAATAACATTTTAAAAAACAATATTTTTTCATAAAATAAGTTTTATAAAATAAGTTCTTAATAAATAGAGTGCAAAAAATGTCTTATAAATTGAGCAATTCCCTGATTTTTTGTAATTGTTTTAAAATTAATTAATTATTATATATATTAATTAATATTTACTCCCTGGATAAAAATTGAACATACTTATATACAATATTAGTAAAATTTATAATTAATATATATGCTCCCCATTTTAAATTCGTTTGAGACCTCTCCCTGACTGGTCGAACTACTTATGTTAAGTACTATCAAGTCTTCTACTCTCTAAACCTTTTTTCAATTTTGCTATGTATAAATTGTACGAACATTATCTGTAATATCTTTGTATTTACACTTCTATTAATTAAATTGTATGTGTAAAATTGAATAATTAAATATTAATTCTGTGAATTTGACCTGTTTTGTTATTTTCGAGAGTAGACAATATGGCGCCTCCCATTGGCTTGTCAATGTGAGTTAAGTTCCCGGTTCCGTTTTTGACGACAATGGCGGGTTTTTTTTTTTTTTAAATTGTAACCATGGTCGGTTTTTAAACTTATGAACTTGATTATTCCCTATTATTACTGTGATGGGGGACTTCGGACCGGATTCTGGAGGGAGAGTGAAGGTAAGATTAAAATAAAACTTTTAGCTGAGAGACTTGTGTGGATGGAAAACTTATTTTCTTTGTTTGAACTCTTTTTTATTCTACTTATTCAGTTAATCTGTGTTTGATAAATTCCTTAATTGGTTTTATTCTAATTGTAAAAAGAAAAAATAAACAAAATAATTGATTTATTTATCTATACCGAATATTGGAAAATATGTTTAAAAATGTCAAATTTTTAACTTCCCTGTTTATGTTTTCTTTAACAAATTCTGATAAAATACACGAAAAAAAATAAAGAAATGAATTTTCATTCAATTTTATACGAGATAAAATATAAACAGCTGACTCGGGACTCTTTTATTTGCAAAAACTAAAACGAATGTATGTTATTTAAAAAAAATCATCATAAAAACATTAAAAAAAACAAAACAATTTTACGAAGAAAATGTTTTGTTTTCCCTCTTCATTTCCCCCTTATCAACATCACATCTACTCTGTGATCCACATGCTTTGCCGGTATATGTCCAGAATATCTTGCCCAGGAATTCTTTGTAGTTATAATATACAAAAGATATATATACATAGAAATGTAATACTTATATCCAACATCCCGATAAGATAAAGTTTCAGTTATTTCTTTCATTTTTGTTAATCCCCAAAAATTATATATTGGTAATTAGCCGTAAGTTACCATCTTCTTAGTGGTTGGGTGGTGGTGGTGAGAAACAATAAATAAATAAAGCGGGTGGGTGAAATGTAGCGAGTTGGTGTGTCTTTATATATATATATATATATATATATATATATATATATATTTTTAATGTAAATGTTCATTTAAAAAAATTAATATAATGACTGAAACTTCCTCTTAATATGCCTGGTTAGTGAATAATATAAGTATTACATTTCTACGCACATAAAATTTTCGTAGACATTTCCGCAGCGGAATATTTTGAACAAATACCGAGCTGCGAAATAAATAGGTATATATTTTTTGTTTTATATTTCTGTTATATTTCGGTTTCTGCTGTTTTATTACCAAATAAATGAAATAAAAGGAGGTTTCCTTGGGTTCATGCCTCATCGCCGGATTTTCGTGATCGAATGAATGAATTTTTTTTTTTTTTTTTTTTTTTCAATGAACAGATTTTTATGTTTCGATTCGTTTACTGGGATTTTATATTGTTTTTGTTTATTTCAATTTAATTCAATTTAATTTTTTTTTTTTTTTTTTTTTTCCCTTTAATCGGTAATTTTAACGTTTGGTCGTCCTAGGCCCCTACCTTAATTGACACTGTTTTTACTTGCCGGCGTCAAACATAATTCCGGCCAAACATAGATATTTTCCGAGTAGTGTTTCTCGCTTTTTATCGGCAAATTAATGTAGATAAAATATATAGATATAAAGCGAGGGGAGCATTGTAAGATATCTACATATATTTGGCGATAAAAAGCGAGAAACACAGCACGGTAAATATTTGAGTTTGTGTTTTGTAAAAATTCAATTGAAATTTGTACAAATTCATTGAAAAAAATTTTTTTTTTAAACAGGAGAGGAGGTTTGTAAAATATCTAAATTGATTTGTCGATAAAAAGCGATAAACATGACTCAGAAAATATCTACGTTTGGCTAGAATTAGGCCTGACGTAAAAACATAGCGTAAATTAGAGTAGGGGTCTAGAATATCAAAATGTTAAAATTACCCTGTGATCTCACTACTACTACTTTTCCAGAATTTTTTTTTTTTTTTTTTTTTCCCACACTTTTACTAGTTTTTCATATTTTCAAAGAGCCACAATTAGATTGGAGTTAAAGATTTCCACTGAATTCCTTGTCTAGAATAGAAGCTTATTTTAAAATTCACTTATTGCTTCTTGCAGGTCGGAGAACGCATCGGCAAAAACATACTAGTAAAAAACAAAAAAATTAGGATACTGAAATAATGCTTATTTCAAAACATAACATTTGTTTTTGTATTTTGGGAATAAAACTAGGAAAGGGTATAGCAGCCAAAATGTTGTCACTTTTTTTTCTTTTTTTTTTCTTTTACAATACAGGAATTTGATTTTCCTAAGTTCAAGTTTTTGTGTTTATCAAATCAAAAATGCCCAAACTTATCAGAAGATAAAAATGACCCAAAACTGGCCAAACATGTTCCTCATGAAAAGATGCCATTCAGGAATCTGGCCACAAGCCACGCAAACACTTTCTGTAACAGTGTGCACCAATAGTGGCACGCTGCCATTGACAGATTATCAAAGCCCTAGCACCTATATGATTGCCCCAACCCTATTGCCCTTATGGCAAGCCCCAACCCCTTTTTATCATATGGGTGCTAGAAGGCGGTGGCTGTGGGTCTACATGTCCTGGGAATGACGTTAAACTCTTATCTGATGGTGAGGTTCCAGTTTTGGAGGTTTGGGGAATGTGGAGCACCCCTTCATCACCATTGCTCCCTGGTCCACTCTGACCCGGAGTGGTAGTACCTGTTAGGGTCCCATCTATGGGTTAAATAGAAATATGTGTTAATAAAAAAAATTGTATTATCCATTAAGAATTGATTTATTTCAAAACTTTATCGGCATTAAATGACCCACTGAGGTTGATATGCCGTAAAACAAAACAAACCAAACCAAACAGATTATCAGTCATATGGAAATCCAATCTCACTGACAAGTTAAAGCGACAATACTTCCAAGCTGTAGTTGTATCAGTGCTACTGTACGGCTGCACCACTTGGACACTAAGCTAGAGGGGGAGCTACACAAGAATGCTGCATGTGATACTAAACAAATCATGGAAACAACATCCTACAAAAAAGCAGCTGTATGGCCACTTGCCTCCTATCACACAAACCATCCAAGCGAGACAAACAAGACATGCTGGGCACTGCTGGAGAAGTAAAGATGAATTCATGTGACGTTCTACTATGGTAACCAGCACATGGGCAAACCAGTGCAGACCGCACAGCAAGACTTACATTGACCGCACAGCAAGACTTACATGCTGGATGCTATGCAGAGGACCTCCCAAGAGCAATGAATGATAGGGATGGTTGGTGAGAGAAAATAGGGTTAGTAAAATCTAAGATTAGTAATAGTAATAGTATTTTTGCTCTATTACTATAAATTTAAAATTTCTTAATGAATTTATTGTAAATTGTAAACATTTCTCAATGAAATGATTGTAAATTGTAATGTTTCTCAATGAAAGGATTTAATATTCTTGAATAAAATAGCCCACCTTATATCAAAAAAAGTAAAATATACTCAAAAAATTCCAACACACCGTTGGAATTTTTTGAGTATATAAGGCATGAGGCAAATGGTCACTTCTACTTATAGACTCGTCGACTACCATCTGACCAGCCTTCTCATCCAATCACTGGCAGTGCTGCTGCTGCTGTATTTATACTGGCCTGATTCTAATCCTAGATCACTGACACTTGGATCTTCTTGGACGTCGGACCTAAAGGACACTATACCACAAGGACTTATTGACTTACTTACTTATTTACTTTAAGTTCTTTTACAACTGGTCAAGGATGGCGGCCAAATACTTAACAATTGTCATGGCTATCCATGCCACTAGTGCAACATGATGATGATGATGTTCTGAAATGGTCTTAACTCTTAACATCCTATACCGCCTTATTCCACCTGGCTGGAAGTCACATTCAATTTCCTAAAAAGTGCTTTTTTATGAACATTTCTCTAAGTGTAGTGGGAGACTACAGAGATTGAACTCTCAACCTTCCAGGTTGTCAGTGGTGACTTGTGGTAAACTTCCTGTCAACCTGTTGGTTGGGAAGGCATAAAAGCTGAAGGCAGTCCTCTCTTTGGGTCGAATCACTGGTCTTAGCGGAGACAACACAGCACATGAATAGCACAGATTGGGTAATTAGATCTGTGTGGTAAAGTAGGAAGCTGACGGTAGGTGTGGGCGTTCCACTCAGCAAAAAAAAAACCTCCTGGTCTGGGGATAGACTCCCTCGCTGTCCGGCTGATACTGACAATAAGCCACTTTGTGAACTTTATTTTTTTTACTTTATATAGATAAAGTTATGGTAGCATGGACATGGTGTCAACGGCTCCTGTTACTGACAGTTTCTCACCTATGTGATCTTTCAGACCACTTGTTTGCAATGTAATGAATTAAACAAAAGCTTGATAGGGAAGAATAAGAAGCTGCAAACAATAACTAAAAATTTAAATCACAAAAAAAGAATAGAATCCAAAAGAAATTTGAAAATGTTTCAATATGATTCCATCGATGGAGGCGCGTGGTCTAATGGTTAGAGTCGTAGGAAATGGACTCATCAACGCGAGTTCAATTCCTGGACGAAGCTGTTGGAATTTCACATGGTGCTAATACCCTTGGAAAGGTATGAATCCAATTCTCCCTCCAGCTATGGGTAAATAGCAGGGCAGACTGGACTCTTTAACCATGGCTAGGTAACCAGTCTAGGAGAAGGAAAAACTCTGAATTCAAACCTGTTAAACTCCACTTAAGAAATTGACCTTGTGTCGCATCCTGCTCGCGCGGAGGGGTTGGTAAATATATATATATAATATATATATATTATGATTCCATCGATCAGTAAGATGTGACACAAAGTGAACAATTATGTCTATAACAAATTCTTGAAAGAAAATAAAATTATCCCCCCCCCCCGCAATATAACAATAAACTTTAACTTTATCCTATAAACTTATCCCTCAAAGTGATTCCCAATCCATTTAGCACAAACAACTACAGACAACTTACTGTCTAAATCAAGAAAAAATCATTGAAAAAACAAAAAACATAATAAAATTACCATCCCTCACAATTCACTGCTTGGCCTAAAATAACCCTAGACAAGTTGATGTGCCGTTGAAATCAATCGATAACAAATTAGTTTATAAACAAATCAATCATGGATGCTACAGAGGATAATAGATAAATTTAATTTGGAAACATTGGAAAATGGATCAACTAAAACACAATAATTGATTGTTACTTTTCTATAACAGAAATCAATATTGCTCTCCTGATTGACAAAATCCAATAACCCAGTTGCACCCACTCACTCACCTGCTCACCAGCAAAACAAATTAAAACACTCGGCAAGAGAATCCAACAACATTTAGCTGCAGAAAATGTAACCTCAATCAGATGTTAAGCTGACAGTAGATACAAACAAAATGTATAAAACAGGTCTTTGCACATGTAGGCTCCACGCAGCTTCCTGTTGAAAAAAAAACTAAATGTGGTGATTTATCTCAGGCGAGACGCGTCTGTTTGGCTTGTCAGGCTTTTGCTTGAGCCGGACAAAAGAAAACATAACAGCCGTCTGGTCTCGTTCTGTCAAGTTCGTGGCGCGAGCAGGAGATGAAGAAGCAGAGGGCAAGGAAGGGGCAATTGGGGCCAGCAGCTGACAGTGTGAAAAATGGTGTGAAAGTAACCGGAACGTTATAGGATTACCGTGTTTTGGAAAACGGTTGTAGGATTATCGTGGCTAATTACAAAGATTAAATTGACTGGAACTGAATTAATATTGTTTGAAGAAGAATATTGCAAAGACTCTTCTAGAGTAAATTAACAGACAATTTTTTAAAAAGTCCTTTTTTGTTTTTTCTTTTTTGTTTTTTCAACCAATCATTAACCTTCTCCCCCAAAGATTTCAAAGCTGATTTTGATCCCAAACATTGCTATAAAATGGTCAACCAAAAGTCACAAAACAGCAATTGACTCTGGGAATGGTACACGTAGGAACTTCACATGTCAAAGACTGCTGGCAGCCTACCAGCCCACACTGTATCACCACACCACACACAACCAAGTCACCCAGCCAAGAACAGACTTACACCCACTCTCCTTCTGACACCATACCCAATGAAAGAAGAAAAACTATATCCTTTCTAAATCTACCAACTTTTGTTTTATTTGAAATAAACAAAATTAAATCCAATCCTCTTGTATGTTTTCAAGGTATTCGGAGAACAATTTTTATTAAAGTTGGAGTAAATACTCCAGTGTTAAACATTTTCGTTTTTTTTTTACAGACCATCATCAGGGCATTGTCAATAAGTAATATTGAATGTTCTGAAAGTATATTCAAATTTTGAATATGGAAAGAAAAATGAGACGAATTTTAGCATTCGATTGGAGCTACAATTATTACATCATATATTAGCAATGCTATGATGATGGTTTAATATGAAGAAAATAAAACGAAACATTTCACGTTGGCAAATATATCTACTTTGATAAAATCATCCTCTGCATATCTTATTTTTTCATATTTTACACACCTAATACACACACACACACACACACATATATATGTAAAAATGAAACGGGAAGTGAATCAGACGGTATGTTGAAAAAATGAATAAAGGAAAGAAAGTATAGAATGGATAATATAGGATATTTTAATCAATTTTACTTACACTTGTTTCGGTCAGGAGTTTATCCATGTGTACATTATTTAAAAATAATAATAGTTTGAATAATGTACACATGGATAAACTCCTGACCGAAACACGTGTTAGTAAAATTGATTAAAATATCCTATATTATCCATTCTAGACTTTCTTTCCTTTATTCATTTTTTCAACATATATATTATATATATATATATATAATATATATATATATATATATATATATATATATAATATATAATAATATATATATGGTTACCCAATTTGTCGGAAAATCCATGTTTTTACAAAATAAATTTAATCCCCTCCCCCCATTTATGTCTATAACGTTACCAAATATTCATGTTCAAATCTCCGGCGAAAACTCAATTCATTTGATGGGAAAAAGAGTTTTTGTGGTGTAGAGGTTAACGTACTGGACTGCGCAACATTGTAGTCAGTGAGTTCAAACTCCAGTCATGCTATTACATTCACTTTTGGACTAATACTCTTGGGAAAGGTATGAACCCCCCTTATCCCCCCCTCACCCAGTTATGGGTTAAATAGTACCACGACTGTTCTTCTACAAGTATGGCATTAGGCATTAAATAGCCCACAAAGGTTGATATACCATGTTACGGCCAATAATCTCAGACACAAATTACATTTATATTTTGCCCAAAATCTGAGATTCAGTTGTCCAGGGTACAACTCCAAGGTTCCTATAGGTGAGATGTCTTTACAGGTGTGAACACATTATCAGAATGAAGATGATAATTGGGATAGGAAAGACGACAAACACAGGATTTTGATATGATGAGTTTGATAATCAACGAAGAACGAAACAAACCAAAATTATAGAGAGAGCGCAGTTCCTTTTTGTATTTTTTGTTTGTGTGAGGTGTGAGCAATATTTCTGTGTGAAGTCAATGAAAAAAAAGAATTACTTATCTGTTCAATGGTGGATGTATCAGCGGTTTTATATTAATGTCTTTTATCTCTGCTGTTTTTATCATGTGTCTTTTCCAAAGCGCGGACGCCAGCTTGACCAATAAGTCAGAACGCTTATTTTCCTTGTTTATATTTTTCGATAAAGAGCGTTTTTCAATTAGATTAAGCTGCTGTGTCGCGCGCGTGCAATTAATTCTGCTGCTGCTTTTTTGCTTAACCAAAGTATCTCTCACTCACAACCATTAAACAAAAGAAACCAATTCATTTTGATGATAATTAATCTATCAAATTCTTTATTTTTTTTTACCTTGAATGGTGACCCCATTAAGTTTCAAAATTCATCAAAATATCAGATTAAAAGTATCAACTTTCAAAATGTTTCTAATGATAATCTATATTATGATTAGCAGAGCTAAATAGTTCCTCAACTCCTCACTCTTCAGTTATTGATATCCTTTCTCTTGCCTGATTACACAAATCAAATCCAAGTATTACTACACAGCAGATATTTATATATGTGATTTTTGTTTTCTACTTGTTTCAGGGAATCACCAGCATCAAAAGCCAATTGTATATGGAAACATTGCACGATATTTTGGTAAGAAAGAGAGAAGAAGATGGTCATACTCATCATGGACTGTCTATATGTTAAGTCCTTCAGGAATGAGGTAAAGTACACTCAGATTACTTAATAATAATAATGAAATTTATTGTGTACAGTGCTTCAGGTGCACCACAACTCATCAAAGTCTCATGTCAAGTACACAGAAATAATGTATTAGTGTCAGGAAACATGAACAGCGTACAGTAAGTAATATGCATGTATGTGTGCACGTGTGTGCATATGTATGTGGAGAAATGGCATCAGGTATAGTGTCGGCGGACTACAGGAAGCATGGAGGCTTTGAAAGATTCAGTGCTT
>CM042156.1:34114019-34229019 GCA_023376005.1 Doryteuthis pealeii
CGGAGATTATAGGCCTGTGTCTAACCTGTACTGTGGGGTATGTGGTTTAATATCTAGTGCTAATACCCTTGGAAAAGGTATACTCCAACTACCTCCCCTCCAGTTATGGGTAAATAGTAGGGCTGACTGGGCTCTTTAACCTTAGTATCACATCCAGTCCTGGAGAAAGAAAAATTGAATTCAAATCTGTTAAAATCTGCTTACAAATAGACCTTGTGTCACATCCTGCTTGTGCAGGGGTTGGCAAATATATACATTGATATTTTATATATAACTTATAGTAAGTAATTTTAGGTTTTATATATAATATCTAGTAAGTGACTTTAAGTCCATCCAATGTGGCTGAAATAATGGAAGCATTGAAACTACTATATCAATTTTTAAAATAATTTTACATGTGTATTTATATCTTAGGGCCGGGTTAGCTCAGTCGGTAGAGTGTTCGGCTAGAAACCACAAGGTTCCTAGTTCGATACCGGCCCTCGCCAACTCAGTGTATGAGCAGCACAGGGATCTGTGTGGTAAAGTAAGGAGCTGATGGTAGGTGTGGTGCTACACCTCAGATGCAAAAACAATCTCCTTTGTCTAGCGCTAGTGAAAAGGGGATAGACTCCCTCACTAATTGGTTTATACTGACTTTAGGCCACCCTGACGACTTGATTTTTTTTACAGTAATATAAATAATAGAGTCAACACGCAGTTCTCCAACGGTATGACTAGCTACTTGACTAGTAGTAACCTTGTATATTCGTATGTTTATATATATATCACGCCTCCATTATACAGCTCTATCCTATCCAAGGCGACGCATCTGCATTTTTAAAAAATTTATATCTAGAATATTTAATGTTCTTGAGATTGTATTGTTGCATTTTTTTCTTTGTTTTTTGTTTCCCTTGTGATCAGTCTTGTAGTTAAAAAAAACAAAAAACTATTTTCTATTTTCTAGGGAACATGAAAAGTGTAAGGAAAAAGTGTTGAGATATAAAGATGATAAGAATTTGAAAAACACATCAGAAGGTGATTCAAGGCTGAAAGAAGTGAAAGTGAAAGTTGAAGAATTAAAGTTAAAATGTAAATGACATTCTGTTATGTTTTTATATACAAAGAAATTGGGCGTGTGTGTGTGTGTATGCTTATATTTACATGTGTGTGTGCATGAGTGTGTGTGTGTGTGTGTGTGTGTGTCTATGAGTGTGCAATTTCATTTTCTCTCAAAACAAAACTAATTAATTTCTCTAATTTTTGAATTGTAAAATCTTCAACCCCAGGTCAATCAATCCAACAACAAAATGAAGAAAGAAAAACAAATTCCTATGGAATGACAAATGAAAAATTTGAATTTGAAGAATTGAAAATCCAAGAAAAAGAAAACCAAGACAAAATTCAGACAGCAAAACAAAAAGTAATTCTTTATTTTTACATTTGAAGATTTCAATTTTGTTTCAAAATATTTCATACAATATTATTGTTGTTACTGAATTTATCAAATCTGACATTGAAAATCTGGAAAAAGGGTTTATCCCTTTTTTTAGGGCCAGGTTAGCTCAGTTGGTAGAGTGTTCGGCTAGAAACCACAAGGTTCCTAGTTTGATAACGGTCCTCGCCAACTCGGCGTATGAGCAGCACGGGGATCTGTGTGGTAAAGTAAGGAGCTAATGGTAGGTGTGGCACTCTGTCTTAGACACATAAACAATCTCCCTCACTGATTGGCTTATACCGACTTTAGGCCACCCCAACAACTTGACTTTTTTTTTACAGGAATATAAATAATAGAGTCAGTGTGTAGTTCTCCAACAGTATGACTAGCTACTCGATTAGTAGTGACTCGACTACAAATAACCTTGCATATTTGTATGTTTATGTATATCACGCCTCCATTATACAGCTCTATCCTATCCAAGGCGACGCATCTGCATTTTGTAGTGTGTAGCTTAACTCTCCTGAATAATGAAGACTGAACAAATACCAAGGGTACAAAGGACAGGTTTATATATATCACGCCTCCATTATACAGCTCTATCCTATCCAAGGTGACACATCTGCATTTTGTAGTGTGTAGCTTAACTCTCTCAAATAATGAAGACTCTGAACAAATACCGAGGGTACAAAGGACAGGTTTATATATATCACGCTTCCATCATACAGCTCTATCCTATCCAAGGCGATGCATCTTCATTTTGTAGCGTGCAGCTTAACTCTCCCGAATAATGAAAACTCTGAACAAATACCGAGGGTACAAAGGACAGGTTTTATTCATTACACGAAAGTGTAAAAAGCTGGAACAAAAATAAACAGGATATAAACAGAGGGAAAAACAACAAATAGCAAATTAACTCTTTAAAGGAGTGCTAAGTTAAATGAGGAAGCTGGACTGGTTAACCCCGTAATACAGCATGGGGTTTTGTCTGAGTATCAACGCTGAAGTACTGACATAGTTGGGGGAGTCAAGTTTAACAAGCTGTTAGGCTACATAGCAAAGGGGTGTCAGTTAAGCAAAGGGGTGTCAGTATGACTGATAGAGTGTAGCAAAATGCCTGTCATAGTATCGTCTTAGTTACTAAATACAAAACAAGAAATAAGAAGTTACAGAACGAGTTTAAGGTTAACAGGCTAAAATATTAGCGAGAAATGTCAAGTTATGTGGAAAGGCCATTTAGAATGACCGTTAAAAGGTAGCAAGAAGTGTCTAATATAATATTGTCTAAATACAAGACACAAAAAGTGAAGAATTGGTGCTGAGGGCCGGGAGAACGACAGTAGATAGTGATTTTAGGCTTTTTGTCCCCGTTGATAAACAAACCGTTAAGGGAAATAACTCAAGATACGGGAGGTAACTTATATTGGTCTAAGGGAGATAACTTCTAAGGGATTATTTTTATGTCTGGGCAGGTATACCATTACATTATGTGTTTTGTTGGACGAGTCAAGCTATATTGTAGGGGAAATATCTTCCCTTACAACAATTATCTTTTAATTTAAAAAAAAATGTGATTATTTCTAGTTGGTTTTGTTTTCACAGATCTCCACTTTAAATATTTTGATATTGATTTAAATCTGAAATTCCTTTTCCTATTTAATATAATGAAATTTATTGTGTACAGTGCTCAGGTGCACCACACACTCATCAAGTCTCATGTCTAGTACATAGAATAATGTGTCATGAACATGAAATAGCGTACAGTAATAATATACATAATATACATATATGTGTGTGTGCGTGCATATGTGTGTGGATGGGGTATCAGGTATAGTGTTGGCAGACTACAGAAAGCATGGAGGCTTTGAAAGATTCAGTGTTTCGGCAGTCTACAAACGGATGCAGGCAGCTTATCCCATGCCTCGGCAACTCTGAGCGTGAAAAAATGTTTCCAAAAGTCATGTGAGCTATGCTGTTTTCTGACTTTGTAGTCATGCTCACATGTGTTAGAAACATGGAGATCAAAAAGGTGCTCAAGGTTGCTGTTGTTAAGATGATTAATGACCTTATGAGCATTTACCAGGTCAGTTGCCAGACACTGGAGTTTCAACAAATCCATTCCCAGGGCAGTAAGACGTTTAGAATATGGCAGACACCTGATAGAGAGCATTCGTTTGGTTTGCATGTCTCTGTACAGTTTCTAGGAGGTTAATGTTCTGAGCGAGATAGGGGTTTCAGACTGGTGATGCAAATTCCAACTGTGGCTGCACCATAGCTTTGTACAGCTTTAAATAGATAGCTGGTGAGTGGCTGACAAAGGTTTGGAGATTGGTTACCTTTATAATTTTCCATTCTTATTTTGAATTCTTTTTGATCCTCAACAAATTTTTCTGCATTGAATTGTTCTTATTTACATAGAAAATGATTCTGTTTTTTTTTTTTTTTTTTTTTTTTTTTCTTTGTGTTTACCTCCAGGTTGAGAAATTGAAAAAAGAAATTAAACAAACTGAACAATCAACTTATGTTCTTCACGTAAGTCAGGATTTATATTTATTGGCAATCAACAGATTTACATAAACTTTCAAGAAAAAGTTTCAAGTTTTTTCATCAGTTAAAATTACATATTTAGATTTAGTACTTCCTGTAGAATCCCCAATTACTTAATGTGACAGTCCATTTTTACTCTACAATGTTGTTTTATTTAGTTTATCTAACCTCATAATTTAAATGGGACAGTCCATTTTTATTCTACAATTTTGTTTATTTAGATTATCTAACCTCATAATTTAAATGTGACAGTCCATTTTTATTCTACAATTTTGTTTTATTTAGATTATCTAACTCATAATTTAAATGTGACAGTCCATTTTTATTCTACAATTTTTGTTTTATTTAGATTATCTAACCTCATAATTTAAATGTGACAGTCCATTTTTACTCTACAATGTTGTTTTATTTAGTTTATCTAACCTCATAATTTAAATGTGACAGTCCATTTTTATTCTACAATTTTGTTTTATTTAGATTATCTAACCTCATAATTTAAATGGGACAGTCCATTTTTACTCTACAATTTTGAAATGGATTAACTCTATTGATTTGGTTTGGGTTCTTTGTTTAATGGCATATCAACCTTTGTGGGTTATTTAATGCTAAAGCCATCTTTTTTGAAAAACAGTAGTGATACTATTTAACCCATACCTGGGGGAGATTTCATTTGTTTTTTTGTTTTTTTAGGGCTGGTTTTCATGGGCCCAAAAATAACTAACCAAATTATTCTGTTTTCTTCATGTAACATTATTATAAACACTGTCAACAGAATTTATCTAAATCAACATTTTAAGGCACGAAAATAAAACAAAGCAATAAAAGTGAGTGAGTTAAAATAATTGGTGGTTCAAGTAACAACGTTGAGTTTTATTAAAGTCAGGGTCAAATGACTTGTTCTCAGAGAATTTTTATTATTTCCAAATAGATAGACTTGAAAGAATAGCTCTTCCAGATGAGTCCCAAAACCTCCACCCCTCTGAGTCTACTGAGTTGATTTACATATTTGTATTGGATTTATCTTTGCAATATGAATATTTCCCAATTCAAATAAATACATTTCAATTGAAAAAAAATGACTTAGAAAATTAGATTAATACATGGGTAATTCCATATCAAATTATCCAGGCCATGTCACCCACCCCCTTCATTTTTTAAATCACCAAAATTTGAGCTTCCAATTCCAAAAATTGGTGGAGTTATGCCGACTTTTAGCTCTCCAAATTTGAGGGGTGTTGCGAAAAATGGCAGCTTTTTGTAAATTTTTTTTGTCTGTAAAATGAGTTCTAGAGCTTCTATACTCTTAAAAATTGGTTTATAAAAGTATTTTTTCCCAAGGAATTAAAAAATGCTAACAAAAAAGTCTTAAAGTCAATCAGTTTTAAGTTATTGATGATTTCTTATTTTTTTCATAGCAATATCAATATTGGCATTTTTTGCCAACCCAACCAAAAAAACTGACATAGTGAAAATTGATTGGAATAAATTTGCTGAAAATAGCCTGTTATATATATATATTTCATGCACGAACGTACTTCTACCGAATGTTAGGTTAATAGCAGGCAATGCTAATTACGAGCAAGCGAAAGAGGAGACAAGACCAGACACGTGTTGATGGGTTTACAACTTTTATTCAACTGTCGTGACCCCAAGTCACGTCTACGAAACAAGGGGCATAACCCTTTATTTCGTTCTTATCAGTAAGCAATTACTGATATAACAATATATGTCACCAAACTTTAATTTAGAAATTATTTAAGAAGATATTTATATAGCTTATTCTGATGTCAGTAAGTTTTGCTAAAAGTTTTATTGAATTAAAATTCAGGTTTTTATTTCTTGAGACTTTTTTTTTTTTCAGAAACGTAACAAAGCTCAGATGACTCGTTTCAAAAGAGAATTGAAAGAATTAACCAGTCAATCAAGTTATTCAAAGGAAAAACTTATTTATTTGCAACAACAAATTACACATCTTCACCAACAAATATTTATGGACAAATAAAAAAATTTTTTATTTATTGAATTATTAAAATCTACATAAAAAAAAATGGATCATTTATCTAATCAAACATTTATTTAAATCTGAAATATGAATTTGCATAATACTGATTTGGTGCATAATTATCGCTGCTCTTTTTCAACAAATTTGTTGTAAAAAAAAGTTGCAATAATTATTCAATTTTTGTGACTTTTTTTCCAACTAATTTGTTGAAAAAAAAAGCCACAATAATCATGCACTAATTAATATATTCCAAAATTTTGACTGAATTTAAAAAAAAAAAAAAATTTTGGTTAAATCCTACTTAACGGACATAAATTCCACCATCTGTATGTCACCCCACCAAAAAAAAAAAAAGAAATACTAAAAATCAATGAATTTACCGAATTTAATGAAATTTTCAGTGTTGATACATTAATGAATAAACAATATAATGCATCAGTTATTTTATTTGAAAACTCTTACATTTTTTCAGGTCAATTAACTTTGAACCATGTATGTTTGGGAATCTGTGTTATGCCTCAAAGATATGTGGTTCAAAGTTAACTGACTAGATAAAATTTGAGTTTTCAAATAAAATAACTGGTGCATTATATTGTTTATTCATTAATATATCAACACTGAAAATTTCATTAAATTCAGTTAATTCCTTGATTTTTAGTATTTTTTTTTCTTTCGGCAGGGTGACATATGATGGTTGAATTTATGTCCGTTAAGTAGGACTTAACCAATTTTTCTTTTAAAGTCTAATAGGTATAAATACATTGCATTTAACAGAACAATTTTTTAGAATCTTTAAAAAAACAAAAAAGATGAAAATGATTATTTAATGATATTGATTTGCATTTGCAACAACATTTTGATTTTTATTATTAAAATTTAATTCATAATTTTGTTTTTAATTTGTTTTTCCAATATTATGTTGTGTTACTTTTATTTGTACTTTATACTTTGGTGGTTTCGGTCATGCAACCCAGCAACATCATCTGTGAATCCATCAACTCAGTACCCCGCCCCAGAGATGGAAGAAACACCAAGGGAGTCAACTAAAAAACCTGGCTCAAAACAGTCAAGCAAGATGTCTAGTTGATCCTGGGAACAGGTCTTTATGGAATTTGTCTATGGAATTGCGAAAATGACTGATGCTCATAATTTTAATTGCATTGGATCACCCAAAGTGAATGCCATAACAGATATAGAGTTACTTTTATTGTTTTTAGTTGAGTAACTGGCCGCCATCCTTGGTTCCAGTTGTAAAAGAACTTAAAATAAACAAGTAAGTAAATCAATAAGTCCTTGTGGGATAGTGTCCTTTAGGTCCGACGTCCTAGATGGTCCGAGTGTGTATGAGTTAATATTAGAATCAGGCCTCTATAAATACACCAACAGCAGCAGCAGCACTGCCAGTGATTGGACAATAGGAATCTCTCCCAGGTCACATGCCCATAGGCGAGTCTATAAATAGAAGTGACCATCTGGCACATGCCTTATATACCAAAATTCCAACAGTTTTTAGTTGTAAAATCATTTTCATTTGAAAGTTTAATTTTTGGTGGATACTAATAGGAAAGTTGTGTAAAGATAAAATTAGATTAAAAACAACATTCGTTGGTTGTTAGGCTGTTTTATTTTATGGCATATCAACTCTTATTGGGTTATCTAATGCCAAATCAAGTCATTTTTGATAAAGGATTCAGGATTGCTTTTAGTACATGGAAACAACATCCCGCAAGAAAGCAGCTCTACGGTTACTTGCCTCCTATCACACAAACCATCTGAGTAAGACAAACAAAGCATACTGGACACTGCTGGAGAAGCAAGGACAAACTCATAAGTGACATTCTCCTGTGGAAACCAGTACATAGACATACCAGTGCAGACCATCCAGCAAGGACCTACATTGATCTGCTCTACATGGATTCTAGATGCTGCACGGAGGACCTCCCAGGGGCAATGACAGGGATGGTTAGTGAGAGATTGTCATGAATATCTGTGCTGCCAGAACGACTTGATAATGATGATGATAATTCTTTTTTAACTTGAGAGAGAGAGAGAGAGAGAGGAATCTTATCACTCTTAACAAAAAAATATCTTTTGACAAAACACTTAAAATAAAAGAAATGTTAACTAAATTTTATCTTGTCTTTGTCTACTTGGCTAAGATTAATCAGTATTAGAAAAAGTAGATTTTGCAGAAAATAATTTGATCTGTCAGACATTTCCTTGTCTGAGCCTATCTTTTTTTTTTCTTTTTACAAAACTTCTTCATTATCCAAACAGACAAAAAAAATGTTTTTTTTCTCAGCTTCATTTTCACCTGCAATTTCCAACTCTTCCACTAATTCCAAGGTCAGTTTAAATTTTAATCTACAGGTAAAAAAAAATAAAGATAAAAACTTCTTTTTTAATCTTTTTAATTTAAAAAAATTTTTTTTTACTGTGAATGACATTAGAATATTTGTGTGTTACACTTATTAGCCGGTTCAAATAATTAATTTTTTGTTCATTTTGATTATTTATCTTTGTAAGCATTTTTGAAAGGAAAGTCATCTTTTTGATCTTTTGCATAATCATTATTGGTTTTGAAGTTTTATATATATATATATATATATATATATATATATATATATATATATTGGTTTGGTGGTTGGTTTTGAAGGCTATCATAATGCAAGTGTAAAGAAAAATAAGGTAACTATGGTGTTGTTTGTTAACCTGTGATTTAAGAATGAATCACAGGTTAACAAACAACACCATAGTTACCTTATTTTTCTTTACACTTGCATTGTGATAGCCTTCAAAACCAACCACCAAACCAATATAAACACAATGCTTCAAGCAAATTATGAAACACTTTTATATATACTAGCAAATATATGCACCCTTCGGGTGCACGTATTTAGGTTTTAATGTAATAAAATATTATATCAAATTAGAAACTATTTAGAAAATGATAAATCGAGAGGGTATAATCGAAAAATAGAACAGCTTTAAATCTAACTCTTCCATCATGTTCCATCACTCCCCTCTTTCATTTGTCCTAATTTATCTATTTAGTTAGATTATGAAGTATTTAATAAAATTACAGTTCTTTCGTCTTGTTTATGGATTTCTTTTAAGATTTATCGCCGAGATTTTTGCTCAGATTCGTTAAGAGAAAACCAAACAATTAGAAATCAATAATACTAAGCATATATTTAGTAAAATCAAATTCTTAATATCAATATGCAAATTAGCCTTCTCGTTTACACTGTAAACCGCTATTTTGTTGAATATATAAATATACTTGCATGTTATTAGTATGTAGATCCAACAGTATTAATAAGGTATAACAATTTTATCAATAATTGAGGTTTAAATAAAAAAATAAATTCATGGTGAATGTGATGTCAGTAACTAAGGGAATTGTGACTTGAGTAGGGATATAGTTTCGGTTACAGACAGACAAACACACAATCTCCATTATAATAAGATATATATATATATAGATGAGAGGTATCCAAAACTTGATAGTGAGGGATGATTCTATATGCGATTTCTAAAATACACTGTATTATTATTGTATGATCCAGTATGTATAAATACAGTGAATCTTTAAATCACTAAAGAGAGCTCAATGTATAATAAACTTTTTAGATTATATACAGAACAATATTTATCTTAGGAAGGAAAAACTCAACACCGTAATTCCATAATAAATTTATTTCGACCAAAATTGGGGCCTATATAAATCTAAGTTGATTTAATATAGCTCCCCAAAGTCCAGTCTCATCAGATGGAAGATCAGGTTATTTGAATTGCATAACTGAAAAATTTAACTTCTCAAAAAAATAAAATAAATAAATAAATTTAAAAAAAAAATTTTTTTTTAATTTTAAAAATATATATATATATATATGTGTGTGTGTTAAAATATGGAAATAAATCTGACGGTATGTAAAAACGTAAATAAGAAAAAAAACAAAGTATTCCAAAAAAATGAATTTATTTGTAAATGGTGAAGTCAACATTAAAACATTATATATTGGAAATTCCACAGTTAATTATCTCCCCCTGCCGCTAGGGGGCGAATCGCCATCATTGTATGTTGGCGCCAATACCAAAAACTTTAATTATCACAGAGCACCCAATGAGGGTAGTCGCATAAATAGCGGTCCCTACACTTCATTCATCACTTAGACAAAAAACAGGGCTTACTTATCGCAAAACAGTTACTGGAGGAGAGACATAAAACACCAAGCTCTCATTACCAAGCCCAAAACAGGGCCCACTTATTACAGAACTCTAAGGCATTGTATCAGCATACGTTAAAAGGTGGGTACAATAGCACACTTACTGAAGGACGAGAAACTACCGAGACGAAGCGTCTTATCAACATTTCCTATCGACGAACAGAATACCCCTGTTATCACCATTACTCCAAGAAAATTACTTAACTCAGATAAATCTTGTAGCAAATACCATTAAGATTTGCAACAATTTTATGTAATTTTTGTCAATAACAAGTGTCTGCATTTACTTTCATGTTTGTTACTTCTTTGTCCGACAATTTGCCTACAACCACGGAGAAATAAGAGCTCCTTCAAAACACCATAAATATTCTTAAATAAGCTTAAGAGCTTTACAGCATTGTTCATATTGTTAGGTTTAAAGGGTATTATAATTAGTTGGAAGGCTTAGTGACCTTCCATGTGGGTAACATATAAGTACAAGTAATATTCCGACAAAGAAGTTATGAGGTGTAACTAGCAAGATCGAACGGCAAAACTCACAAACCTGTGATGAGCCAACAACGGTCCATCGGTCGAAGAGAGAGCGAACCATGTTGTGCGTGTGGGTGGAAGCAGAAATGTGACGAGTCCAACTAGTTGTGAAGGAGGTGAAATCGTGAGTGTCCTTGAGGCCGCGATTTGTAGTGGCAAGTCTCGTGGCTGGCGAGACTAGAGTTGTGATGTGTCTCGACCACACCGAGTATAAAAGGAGACGGTTGGACAGTAGCGAGGTGGAAAACACGATGGACTTAGTTTGTCAAAATTCTTCTCAAGTGTTACATTGTCTTTGGTAGAATCAGTAACAAACATAGACTTTAATAAAGAGCACATAGAAATACATTTAAATAGGAATATAGTTGTTGCTGTCCCAGAGTGAAAATCCAGATATTTTAAAGTAAAAAGGGGGAAAAACCCATGTTTGTCCTTATCACAAGGTTTTCCATAAATGAAAATGAACAATCATTAATAATAATTCTTAAATATATATAAATCTTGGAAAATATGTTGTGCAAAATTTCGTATTTTTAATCATACATTTTTAGATAGTTTAAATAAATTTTTGTTTATGACAAAAATACTGTGTACAAAATGCCACCTTCCAGATATTTAAAATTCACTATTGAATTTTTAAGTGAATGAAAATAGTTCAATTGAATCAGAGTAAATACTTTTTTTGTATCAATCAAAAGAAAAATATTGTTTTCAAAACTACGAAAAGAGAAAACATGCTACAAAAATTTCTTTTTGAGTTTTAAGAAAATAACTTTTAAATTTTCAAGTCACTTTTTTCGAGTGTTGAAATTTTACAATGTTAATTGATAAATAAGTAAAATAACATTTTAAAAAACAATATTTTTTCATAAAATAAGTTTTATAAAATAAGTTCTTAATAAATAGAGTGCAAAAAATGTCTTATAAATTGAGCAATTCCCTGATTTTTTGTAATTGTTTTAAAATTAATTAATTATTATATATATTAATTAATATTTACTCCCTGGATAAAAATTGAACATACTTATATACAAATATTAGTAAAATTTATAATTAATATATATGCTCCCCATTTTAAATTCGTTTGAGACCTCTCCCTGACTGGTCGAACTACTTATGTTAAGTACTATCAAGTCTTCTACTCTCTAAACCTTTTTTCAATTTTGCTATGTATAAATTGTACGAACATTATCTGTAATATCTTTGTATTTACACTTCTATTAATTAAATTGTATGTGTAAAATTGAATAATTAAATATTAATTCTGTGAATTTGACTTGTTTGTTATTTTCGAGAGTAGACAATATGGCGCCTCCCATTGGCTTGTCAATGTGAGTTAAGTTCCCGGTTCCGTTTTTTGACGACAATGGCGGTATTTTTTTTTTTTTTAAATTGTAACCATGGTCGGTTTTTAAACTTATGAACTTGATTATTCCCTATTATTACTGTGATGGGGGACTTCGGACCGGATTCTGGAGGGAGAGTGAAGGTAAGATTAAAATAAAACTTTTAGCTGAGAGACTTGTGTGGATGGAAAACTTATTTTCTTTGTTTGAACTCTTTTTTTATTCTACATATTCAGTTAATCTGTGTTTGATAAATTCCTTAATTGGTTTTATTCAAATTGTAAAAAGAAAAAATAAACAAAATAATTGATTTATCTATCTATACCGAATATTGGAAAATATGTTTAAAAATGTCAAATTTTTAACTTCCCTGTTTATGTTTTCTTTAACAAATTCTGATAAAATACACGAAAAAAAATAAAGAAATGAATTTTCATTCAATTTTATACGAGATAAAATATAAACAGCTGACTCGGGACTCTTTCATTTGCAAAAACTAAAACAAATGTATGTTATTTTTAAAAAAATCATCATAAAAACATTTAGAAAAACAAAACAATTTTACGAAGAAAATGTTTTGTTTTCCCTCTTTATTTTCCCCCTTATCAACATCACATCTACTCTGTGATCCACATGCTTTGCCGGTATATGTCCAGAATATCTTGCCCAGGAATTCTCTGCAGTTATAATATACAAAAGATATATATACATAGAAATGTAATACTTATATCCAACATCCCGATAAGATAAAGTTTCAGTTATTTCTTTCATTTTTGTTAATCCCCAAAAATTATATATTGGTAATTAGCCGTAAGTCACCATCTTCTTAGTGGTTGGGTGGTGGTGGAGGTGAGAAACAATAAATAAATAAAATGGGTGGGTGGGTGAAATGTAGCGAGTTGATGTCTTTATATTTTTGATTTTTTAATGTAAATGTTCATTTAAAAAAATTGATATAATGACTGGAACTTCCTCTTAATACGCCTGGTTAGTAAATAATATAAGTATTGCATTTCTATGCACATAAAATTTTCGTAGACATTTCCGCAGCGGAATATTTTGAACAAATACCGAGCTGCGAAATAAATATATTTTTTTTGTTTGTTTTATATGCTAGGTTTCTGCCGTTTTATTACCAAATGAAATAAAGGAGGTTTCCTTGGGTTCATGCCTCATCGCCGGATTTTCGTGATCGAATGAATGAATATATTGGCTGGTTATTTTATTTTATTTATTTTTTTTTTTTCAATGAACAGATTTTTATGTTTCGATTCGTTCACTGGGATACGAGTAACAATTTATATGTTTTTGTTTATTTCAATTTAATTTAATTTATTCCCCCCCCCCCCCCTGTAATCGGTAATTTTAACGTTTGGTCGTCCTAGACCTTAATTGACACTGTTTTTACTTGCCGGCGTCAAACGTAATTCCGGCGAAACATAGATATTTTCCGAGTAGTGTTTCTCGCTTTTTATCGGCAAATTAATGTAGATAAAATATATAGATATAAAGCGAGGGGAGCATTGTAAGATATCTACATATATTTGCCGATAAAAAGTGAGAAACACAGCACGGTAAATATTTGAGTTTGTTTTGTAAAAATTCAATTGAAATTTGTACAAATTCATTGAAAAAACTTCTTTTTTTTTTTAAACAGGAGAGGAGGTTTGTAAAATATCTAAATTGATTTGTCGATAAAAAGCGAGAAACATGACTCGGAAAATATCTACGTTTGGCTAGAATTAGGCCTGACGTAAAAACATAGCGTAAATTAGAGTAGGGGTCTAGGATAACAAAATGTTAAAATTACCCTGTGATCTCACTACTACTACTTTTCCAGAATTTTTTTTTTTTTTTTTTTTTTTTTTTTTTTCCCACACTTTTACTAGTTTTTCATATTTTCAAAAGAGCCACAAATTAGATTGGAGTTAAAGATTTCCACTGAATTCCTTGTCTAGAATAGAAGCTTATTTTAAAATTCACTTATTGCTTCTTGCAGGTCGGAGAACGCATCGGCAAAAACATACTAGTAAAAAACAAAAAAATTAGGATACTGAAATAATGCTTATTTTAAAACATAACATTTGTTTTTGTATTTTGGGAATAAAACTAGGAAAGGGTATAGCAGCCAAAATGTTGTCACTTTTTTTTTCTTTTTTTTTACAATACAGGAATTTGATTTTCCTAAGTTTAAGTTTTTGTGTTTATCAAATCAAAAATGGCCAAACTTATCAGAAGATAAAAATGACCCCAAAACTGGCCAAACATGTTCCTCCTGAAAAGATGCTATTCAGGAATCTGGCCACAAACCACACACAAACCTCTCTGTAACAGTGTGCACCAATAGTGGCATGCTGCCATTGACAGATTATCAAAGCCCTAGCACCTATATGATTGCCCCAACCCTATTGCCCTTATGGCAAGCCCCAACCCCTTTTTATCATATGGGTGCTTGAAGGCGGTGGCTGCGGGTCTACATGTCCTGGGAATGAAGTTAAACTCTATCTGATGGTGAGTTTCCAGTTTTGGAGGTTTGGGGAATGTGGAGCATCCCTTCATCACCATTGCTTCCTGGTCCACTCTGACCCGGAGTGGTAGTACCTGTTAGGGTCCCATCTATGGGTTAAATAGAAAAATGTGTTAATAAAAAATTGTATTATCCATTAAGAATTGATTTATTTCAAAACTTTATCAGCATTAAATGACCCACTGAGGTTGATATGCCATAAAACAAAACAAACCAAACCAAACAGATTATCAGTCATATGGAAATCCGATCTCACTGACAAGTTAAAGCAACAATACTTTCAAGCTGTAGTTGTATCAGTGCTACTGTACGGCTGCACCACTTGGACCCTAACGAAGCACCTAAAGAATAAGCTAGAGGGGGAGCTACACAAGAATGCTGCATGTGATACTAAACAAATCATGGAAACAACATCCTACAAAAAAGCAGCTGTATGGCCACTTGCCTCCTATCACACAAACCATCCAAGTGAGAAAAACAAGACGTGCTGGGCACTGCTGGAGAAGTAAAGATGAATTCATGTGACGTTCTACTATGGAAACCAGCACATGGGCAAGCCAGTGCAGACCGCACAGCAAAGACTTACATTGACCTGCTCTGCATACATACTGGATGCTATGCAGAGGACCTCCCAAGAGCAATGAATGATAGGGATGGTTGGTGAGAGAAAATAGGGTTAGTAAAATCTAAGATTAGTAATAGTAATAGTATTTTTGCTCTATTACTATAAATTTAAAATTTCTTAATGAATTTATTGTAAATTGTAAACATTTTTCAATGAAATGATTGTAAATTGTAATGTTTCTCAATGAAAGGATTTAATATTCTTGAATAAAATAGCCCACCTTATATCAAAAAAAGTAAAATATACTCAAAAAATTCCAACACACCGTTGGAATTTTTTGAGTATATAAGGCATGAGGCAAATGGTCACTTCTACTTATAGACTCGTCGACTACCATGTGACCAGCCTTCTTATCCAATCACTGGCAGTGCTGCTGCTGCTGCTGTTGGTGTATTTATACTGGCCTGATTCTAATCCTAGCTCACTGACACTTGGATCTTCTTGGACGTCGGACCTAAAGGACACTATACCACAAGGACTTATTGACTTACTTACTTATTTACTTTAAGTTCTTTTACAACTGGCCAAGGATGGTGGCCAAATACTTAACAATTGTCATGGCTATCCATGCCACTAGTGCAACATGATGATGATGATGATGTTCTGAAATGGCCTTAACTCTTAACGTCCTATACTGCCTTATTCCACCTGGCTGGAAGTCACATTCAATTTCCTAAAAAGTGCTTTTTTTTATGAACATTTCTCTAAGTGTAGTGGGAGACTACAGAGATTGAACTCTCAACCTCCAGGTTGTCAGTGGTGACTTGTGGTAAACCTCCTGTCAACCCCTGTTGGTTGGGAGGCATAAAAGCTGAGGCAGTCTCTCTCTTGGGTCCGAATCACTGGTCTTAGCGGAGACAACACAGCACATGAATAGCACAGATTGGGTAATTAGATCTGTGTGGTAAAGTAGGAAGCTGACGGTAGGTGTGGCGCTCCACCTCAGCAAAAAAAAAACTCCCTGGTCTGGGGATAGACTCCTTCGCTGTCCGGCTGATACTGACAATAAGCCACTTTGTGAACTTTATTTTTTTACTTTATATAGATAAGTTATGGTAGCATGGACATGGTGTCAACGGCTCCTGGTTACTGACAGTTTCTCACCTATGTGATCTTCAGACCACTTGTTTGCAATGTAATGAATTAAACAAAAGCTTAATAGGGAAGAATAAGAAGCTGCAAACAATAACTAAAAAATTAAATCACAAAAAAAGAATAGAATCCAAAAGAAATTTGAAAATGTTTCAATATGATTCCATCGATGGAGGCGCGTGGTCTAATGGTTAGAGTCGTAGGAAATGGACTCATCAACGCGAGTTCAATTCCTGGACGAAGCTGTTGGAATTTCACATGGCGCTAATACCCTTGGGAAAGGTATGAATCCAATTCTCCCTCCAGCTATGGGTAAATAGCAGGGCAGACTGGACTCTTTAACCATGGCTAGGTAACCAGTCTAGGAGAAGGAAAACTCTGAATTCAAACCTGTTAAACTCCACTTAAGAAATTGACCTTGTGTCGCATCCTGCTCGCGCGGAGGGGTTGGTAAATATATATATATATATATATATATATGATTCCATCGATCAGTAAGATGTGACACAAAGTGAACATTATGTCTGTAACAAATTCTTGAAAGAAATAAAATTATTCCCCCCCCCCCGCAATATAACAATAAACTTTAACTTTATCCTATAAACTTATCCCTCAAAGTGATTCCCAATCCATTTAGCAACAAACAACTACAGACAACTTACTGTCTAATTCAAGAAAAATCGTTGAAAAAAACAAAAAAACATAATAAAATTACCATCCCTCACAATTCACTGCTTGGCCTAAAATAACCCTAGACAAGTTGATGTGCCGTTGAAATCAATCGATAACAAATTAGTTTATAAACAAATCAATCATGGGTGCTACAGAGGATAATAAATAAATTTAATTTGGAAACATTGGAAAATGGATCAACTAAAACACAATAATTGATTGTTACTTTTCTATAACAGAAATCAATATTGCTCTCCTGATTGACAAAATCCAATAAACCAGTTGCACCCACTCACCAGCAAAACAAATTAAAACACTCGGCAAGAGAATCCAACAACATTTAGTTGCAGAAAATGTAACATCAATCAGATGTTAACCTGACAGTAGATACAAACAAAATGTATAAAACAGGTCTTTGCACATGTAGGCTCCACGCAGTTTCCTGTTGAAAAAAAACTAAATGTGGTGATTTATCTCAGGCGAGACGCGTCTATTTGGCTTGTCAGGCTTTTGCTTGAGCCGGACAAAAGAAAACATAACAGCCGTGTGGTTTCGTTCTGTCAAGTTCGTGGCGCGAGCATGTGGGACCTATGAGGAGGAGACGAAGAAGCAGAGGGCGAGGAAGGGGCAATTGGGGCCAGCAGCTGACAGTGTGAAAAATGGTGTGAAAGTAACCGGAACGTTATAAGATTACCGTGTTTTGGAAAACTGTTGTAGGATTATCGTGGCTAATTACAAAGATTAAATTGACTGGAACTAAATTAATATTATTTTAAGAACAATATTGCAACGACTCTTCTAGAGTAAATTAACAGATAATTTTTTTAAAAGTCCTTTTTTTTTTTTTTTTTTTTTTTTTTAACCAATCATTAACCTTCTCCCCCAAAGATTTCAAAGCCGATCTTGATCCCAAACATTGCTATAAAATGGTCAACCAAAAGTCACAAAACAGCAATTGACTCTGGGAATGGTACACGGAGGAACTTCACATGTCAAAGACCGCTGGCAGCCTACCAGCCCACACTGTATCACCACACCACACCACACACAACCAAGTCACCCAGCCAAGATCAGACTTACACCCACTCTCCCTCTGACACCATACCCAATGAAAGAAGAAAAACTATATCCTTTCTAAATCTACCAACTTTTGTTTTACTTGAAATAAACAAAATTAAATCCAATCGTCTCTTATGTTTTCAAGGTATTCGGAGAACAATTTTTATTAAAGTTGAATTAAATACTCCAGTGTTAAACATTTCGGTTTTTTTTTTACAAGACCATCATCAGGGCATTGTCAATAGGTAATCTTGAATGTTCTGAAGTATATTCAAATTTTGAATATGGAAAGAAAAATGAGACGAATTTTAGCATTCGATTGAGCTACAATTATTACATCATATATTAGCAATGCTATGATGATGGTTTAATATGAAGAAAATAAAACAAAACATTTCACGTTGGCAAATATATCTACTTTGATAAAATCATCCTCTGCATCTCTTATTTTTTCATATTTTACACACCTAAACACACACACACACACATATATGTAAAAATGAAACCGGAAGTGAATCCAACGGTATGTTGAAAAAATGAATAAAGGAAAGAAAGTATAGAATGGATAATATAGGATATTTTAATCAATTTTACTTACACGTGTTTCGGTCAGGAGTTTATCCATGTGTACATTATTTAAAAATAGTAATAGTTTGAATAATGTACACATGGATAAACTCCTGACCGAAACACGTGTAAGTAAAATTGATTAAAATATCCTATATTATCCATTCTATACTTTCTTTCCTTTATTTATTTTTTCAACATATATATATATATGGTATACCCAATTTGTCGGAAAATCCATGTTTTTACAAAACAAATTTAACCCCCCCCCCCATTTATGTCTATAATGTTACCAAATATTCATCTTCAAATATCCGACCAAAACTCAATTCATTTGATGGGAAAAAGAGTTTTTGTGGTGTTGAGGTTAACGTACTGGACTGCGCAACATTGTAGTCAGTGAGTTCAAACTCCAGTCATGCTATTACATTCACTTTTGGACTAATACTCTTGGGAAAGGTATGATCCCCCTTATCCCCCCTCACCCAGTTATGGGTTAAATAGTACCACAACTGTTCTTCAAGTATTGCATTTAGGCATTAAATAACCCACAAAGGTTGATATACCATGTCACTGCCAATAATCTCGGACATAAATTACATTTATATGTGATATAGGTGAGAACACATTATCAGAATGAGGATGATAATTGGGATAGGAAAGACGACAAACACAAGATTTCGATATGATGAGTTTGATAATCAATGAAGAACAAAACAAACCAAAATTATAGAGAGAGCGCAGTTCCTTTTTGTATTTTTTGTTTGTGTGACGTGTGAGCAATATTTCTGTGTGAAGTCAATGAAAAAAAGAATTACTTATCTGTTCAATGGTGGATGTATCAGCAGTTTTATATTAATGTCTTTTATCTCTGCTGTTTTTATCATGTGTCTTTTCCAAAGCGCGGATGCCAGCTTGACCTGTAAGTCAGAACGCTTATTTTCCTTGTTTATATTTTTCGAAAAAGAGCGTTTTTCAATTAGATTAAGCAGCTGTGTCGCACGCGTGTGCAATTAATTCTTAAGCTGCTGTGTCACGCGCATGCAATTAATTCTACTGCTGCTGCTTTTTTGCTTAACCAAAGTCTCTCTCACGTCACAACCATTAAACAAAGAAACCAATTCATTTGATTGATAATTAATCTATCAAATTCTTTATTTTTTTTTTACCTTGAATGGTGACTCATTAAGGTTTCAAATATTCATCAAAATATCAGATTTAAAAGTATCACTTTCAAAATGTTTCTAATGATAATCTATATATTATGATGAGCAGAGCTAAAATAGTTCCTCAACTCATCACTCTTCAGTTATTGATATCCTTCCTCTTGCCTGATTACACAAATCAAATCCAAGTATTACTACACAGCAGATATTTATATTATGTGATTTTGTTTTCTACTTGTTTCAGGGAATCACCATCATCAAGCCAATTGTATATGGAAACATTGCACGATATTTTGGTAAGAAGAGAGAAGAAGATGGTCATACTCATCAGTGGACTGTCTATGTTAAGTCCTTCAGGAATGAGGTAAGTACACTCAGATTACTTTAAGAATAATAATAATAATAATTAAATTTATTGTGTACAGTGCTCAGGTGCACCACAACTCATCAAAGTCTCATGTCAAGTACACAGAATAATGTATTAGTGTCAGGAACATGGACAGTTTACAGTAGTAATATGCATGTATGTGTGCACGTGTGTGCATATGTCTGTGGAGAGTGGCATCAGGTATAGTGTCGGCGGACTACAGGAAGCATGGAGGCTTTGAAAGATTCAGTGCTTCGGCAGCCTACAACAGACGCGGGCAGTTTATTCCATGTCTCCGCAATTCTGAGCGTGAAAAAATGTTACCGAAAGTCACGTGAACAGTGCTGTTTTCTGACTTTGTAGGCATGCCCATGTGTGTTAGAAAGATGGATTTAATACGTTATTATTAAATGTTATGGAGGCATTTGTAGTGTAATGGTTATCATCATAGGAAATGGACTTGTCAATCTGAGTTCAAATCTTGGATGAGGCTGTTTGCATTTCACATAGTGTTAATACCCTTTAAAAACAAAATAATTACATACAAACTATTCCCTTACAAATTATATATACAACAAAACAGCGCGTGGTCTAATGGTTAGAGTCGTAGGAAATGGACTCGTCAACGCGAGTTGAATTCCTGAACAAAGCTGTTGGCATTTCACATAACGCTAATACCCTTGGGAAAGGTATGAATCCAATTCTCCCTCCAGCTATGGGTAAATAGCAGGGCAGACTGAACTCTTTAACCATGGCTAGGTAACCAGTCTAGGAGAAGGAAAATTCTGAATTCAAAACTGTTAAACTCCGCTTAAGAAACTGACCTTGTGTCACATCCTGCTTGTGCGGAGGGGTTGGTAAATATATATATATAAAACAAAACAATATTTGGCATTATGTTACATAATTTATGTGGTAGCATAAATTGTTGACAAACCCTGTAGCTGAATAAAGGGCCATTGGCTTTCAAATCAGAGAGTGGAAAAATACCAGTAACGGTTATAGCTCTCTGACCCCCAGAGAACACGTTACGAGAAACATGTTACTAGATTCAGTTTCAACCTGAGAATTGAAGCAGAGTAGATGTGCTCTGCTGAGGTTGAATCTCCCTGCGTGGAAGAAATAAATCTTGATCAAGACAATATAAGTCATGTGAGTTGATTAATTGCATGACAAAAAACTAGCCCTTAGAAGAAACAGTTAGAAGACTAAACAGATAACGGCAAAAGAGGAAACATGGTGACTAGACATAGCAAGAAGAAATGAAGAACAAGTAAGTCTCAACTCTCTATCACTGAGTCACCTCTCTCGATTGTATAACCAACAATGGGGGTATACAACAATTAAATAACCCTACAGGGATTGATGTGCCATTTAAACAAAAATAACCTCACCTAAAATGAAATTTCTTTAAAATATTTTGTTGAATTTAATTCTTTAAAAAGGTGTTTGTTTTTTCTTTTTTTCTTCTCCTTTTAGGACATGTCAAGTTATGTGAAAAAAGTTCACTTCAAATTACATGAAAGTTATCCCAACCAAAACAGAGGTAAGTCAATTGAAATGGGGAAAAGAAATGAAAAACTCCAAAAATGTTTTATCCACTAGTTAATTTCAGTGATTTTAACATTAGCTACATAAATAAGAGTAATCTCCCCTTGTTTGTTACACTTTGAGGAAGCCATATGTTTTGGTCGGCCATTTTCATTTCACCGTAAATCTACACTGAAAATACGAATTTGTTTGAATCAATACAACTGTATATTTTAACACGAAAATATCATAAAAAGTGTTCTTAATAACAATTAAGTTAATTTCAAATAATGCGCAAGCACAATTAAGAACACATTTTATGATATTTTCGTGTTAAAACATGCAGTTGTATTGATTCGAACAAATTTGTATTTTCAGTGTAGATTTATGGTGAAATGAAAATGGCCGGCCAAAACATATGGCTTCCTCAAAGCGAAACAAACAAGGGGAGATTACTCTCATTTATGTAGCTAATGTTCAGATTACCCCAAAAAGTTTTATCCACTAGTTAATTTCTTACTCTAGTTCAAAAGAAATTTTGTTTCATACTAACAACAATTTTGTCTCCAGAAAAGAACCAAAATGTACACCCAGCCACTGTTCTTGTGCAAGGATGGCTTTGGCATTAAATGATCCATGAAGGTTGATGTGCCATTAAACAAAGAAACCCAAATATAATGTACATCATCTTGTAACAAAAGGGCAATATCAATGTGTTATTAAAATTGGTAAAGAATAATAATCTGTAATCTGAGGGGCCAGTTTAGCTCAGTTGGTAAGGAACCCGCCTTGGATCGCAAGGTTGTGAGTTCAATACCAGTCCGTGCCAACTTACATATGAGTAGCACATATTGAGTAATCTGATTTGTGCAGTATAGTGGGGAGTTGACAGTAGGTGTGGTGCTCAACCCAGCCGAAACAAAACAAAAATGAATCTCCCTGGTCTGGCGCTAGAGAAAAAGGGATAGACACCCTCTCTGTCTGGTTGATACTGACTATAGGCCACTTCACCAACTACACGATGTCCACAAAGTCTGGGTACATAGAGATTTCACTATTGTATTTATGTTATTTTTCCGAGAAGGCAGATATGGTAATTTAGCAGTAAATAAAATCATTACATAAACAATTAAATATGAGAAATAAAAATTTTGTTTTAAACGTATGTGTTAATGTACCCAGACTTTGTGGACACCCTTTATAATAATCTGAATGATTAGTAACACTTATAAAACTTTCTTTTTTTTCAGCTAATAATAAAAAAAAACTAATTTATAAATAATAATTTTGTTATTATATTATAAATTATATATTATATTATAATTTTTACAATTTATTATAAATTATCTTATTATAATCGAGATTGTGGGTTTGTATGTCTGTAACCGAAACTATATTACTATTCAAGCCACAATTCCCTTTGTTATTTACATCACGTTCTCCATGATTTTATTTTTATTTAAACCTCAATTATTAATAAAATTGTTTTACATCATTAAGACTGTTGACCATATCTACATACTAATAACATGCAATTGTATTTATATATACAACAAAATAGCGCTTTACAGTGTGAATTGGAAGGCTAATTTGCATATTGATATTAAAATGTGATTTTAATAAATATATGCTTAGTATTATTGATTTCTAATTGTTTGGTTTTATATTAATGAATATGAGCAAAAATCTCGGGGATAAATCTTTTAAAAAAATCCATTAACAAGAAGAAATAACTGTAATATTATTCTTTACTTCCTATTTTAACTAAATAGTTAAATTAGGAAAATTTACCAATGAAAGACTGGAGTAAGGGAAAATGATGGAAGAGTTAGTTTCAAAGTTGTTATATTTTTCAATCATACCCCCTCTGTTCCAAATCTTTTTATCTACATTCTTATTCAGTTTCATTAGCCTTTCTAATTTAACATGATATTTTATTATATTAAAACTTAAATACTTGCACCCGAAGGGTGCATATATTTGCTAGTATATATAAAAAAAAAAATATTTAAATATATAAAATAAAATATATTTATATATATTTAAATTTGTTAAATTTAATATATATTTAATATATATATATATATAAATAAAATATTATTATTTTTATATAAAAAAATTATATATTTGTCATAAATATTAAATTATAATGTTATCATTTAAACCTTACAATTATATTATAAATAATTTTGTGTTATTATTTCAGTTGTTACAAAACCGCCCTATGAAGTGACAGAAACTGGCTGGGGAGAATTTGAAGTTGTCATCAAAATTTACTTTAATGACAGCAATGAACGTCCAGTAAGTGCTTTTATTTTATTTTATTTTTTTAAACACCCCACCCCCTTTCAGTTTTGACTTTAATGTTTTATTTTCAGTGTTTGGCCTGGAAAAAAACAAAACATTCCTTTTAAATAAACCAAATTGGGTTAAATCCTACTAAACGGACATAAATTCCACCATTATATGTCACCCTGCTGAAAGAAAAAAAATGCTAAAAATCAAGGAATTAACCGAATTTAATGAAATTTTCAGTGTTGATATATTAATGAATAAAAGATATAATGCACCAGTTTATTCTATTTAAAAACTTTTACATTTTTTCAGGTCAATTAACTTTGAACCACGAATGTTTGTGAACATCCTCTGTGTGGAGGAGTTGGTTAATATATATAAAATCTTATATGGAAAGCACTTTTCTAAATGAAGGGAATAAATGTAATATAAAAAAAAATTGCCTGACTCATGTAAATTACACATCCTACCCGTGTGGAGGAGTTGGTTAATATATATAAATCTTATATGGAAAGCACTTTTCTAAATGAAGGGAATAAATGTAATATAAAAAAAAAACTTGCTTGACTCATGTAAATTACATGCTATTGCCAATATTTGAAAATATCCCCCAAACAGTATTTCTGTTCTCTTGATCTCTGTTTCTCCTCTTTTGAAAGCATTTTTTTCTATATTATTTTCTGATATGATTGATTCAGGTGCTTTCTTTTAAAGAAAAAGAAGAAATATTGTAATACAGGAGAGAAATGTTTTTTTCCTTTAAATTTCAATCAATAGAAATGTTGAAATACGGAAGAGAAATTTGTTTTTCTTTATATTTCAATCAGTAGAAATACATTTTTGCATTTCGTCTTGGATGATTTCATTTTTAACCAGAGGGTGTTGCAAGATGATAACAGTTGCACAATTTAGGGATACAGGGTTAAAAACTGATTTCAAAATGTCATTTTTATTCCAAAATTCTATTGGCTGATTTTTTTTTTTTTTTTTTTTTTTTTTAATTTTAAATTTTTTTCTTTTTTTTTTTTTTCTTTTTTTTTTTTTTTTAAATTTTAAATCTTTTTTTTTTTTTTTTTTTTTTTTTTTCAGGTGACTCTTTATCATTTGCTGAAACTTTTCCAAAGTGAAACAGACATAATGTTGGGAAAAAAGTCTTTAGTGTCAGAATTTTATGATGAATTGGTAAGTTCATTTTTTCTTAGAATTTATCACAAATTTCTATTTCCCAATTTGCTTTATCCTCTATTTGACATTACTTGTAATGGATATAGCAGCCGTTTTACTACTACTACTACTACTACTACTACAACAATCATCTATTCTCTATTGATCATTTGGCCATACACAGTGAAAGTGAATATAAATTGGTAATGCTTTTTTTTTTTTTTTTTTTTTTTTTTTTTTTTTAAGTCTCACTACTAGATATTTTGATGTAGATAATTGCCTTGAACATACAGTGATTAACTAACTAGTCTCACACTATTTGTTAATAAAGTCAGCTTGATTCTCATTAAGTGCTTTTGTGGCGTTGTCAGATTCAACTAAGCTTACTTAATATGTACTTTGGATATTGATAGATAATTCTAGATGTGTATGTGTGTGCACTAAAGATGAATATTGATATTGAAATACCAGTATCAAATATGATAAATCTGTACCAGCATTAGGAATAACAAAGTAGTTTTTGATTTTCACAGGTATTTATTGGTCTTCTGTACCCTTGAGTCTTTGATACATTCGACGTGGTTTACCGTAAACTAAAATATAACAAAACAAAGGATATAACAAATGCATAAATAAACCAGTTAACAAAAGATAAAATTTCAATGCAGCTTACCAACTTTTACTTCCTCCAAGGCTGGTAGTGAAATGGTATCAAGGTCTCATGTACTAGATGTACTAATATAGCACATTGCATGCAAATGACCAGTATAAACATTGCATGCAAATGACCCAGAAAACATCGCATGCAAATGACCCAGTATAAAACATCGCATGCAAATAAAACATTGCATGCAAATGACCCAGTATAAAACATTGCATGCAAATGACCCAGTATAAAACATCACATGCAAATGACCCAGTATAAAACATCGCATGCAAATGATCCAGTTTAAAACATCGCATGCAAATGATCCAGTATAAAACATCGCATGCAAATGATCCAGTACGCAAAACACTGTGCTGCAATTCTGCTTTACTCGCAGAAGGTCGCGAGTTCGATCCTCGCCGAAACCGCCAATATGCTGTAACAAAATCAGTATGAGTATTGAAGAGACAATACCAGTATTGGAAGATGACCCATATGCTTATATATCCTTATATATTATACATACACACATATGTCAAAATGTAGTAAAAAATGTATATTTAAAGGTTACATTTATTTTTATTCATTTAATTTTTTATTTATTTATTTCTTCGTTCTCCTATTTTAAACATGTGCCAAGCAAGTCCCTGGGCTAATATATCAGAATTTGTGAACTATTCGTTAAATTACACAGAGCAAATCATGAAAGAAGGCGGCTTAATAACAGGTTGGGGTTATCGGTTGAACAGATATGATGTTGCAAAACCTAAAATCTGTAAGTGATACTGGTATAACATCACTGATGACCTCCTTTAGTGCATTTCAGCAATGTATAACAAGAAAAATCAAGTGTTTGGAATTATCTTAATAGAAATGGTAAAGAAGCTGAGTGCTTAAAGTGTAAAGGAAGTTGTAGTGGATTGCAAACTGCACCAGAATTTGCATGAGAACTTTAAAAACTGAAACAAAACAGGCTGGATTTTTGGGGGAGAGGGGCAGTTGAAAAACCAGTGTTCGATGGAGCTAGTGGAAGGCGTTCAATGAAATAGAAAATTAGGATTACCTTTCAGTGGCAATGGTTTGCTAACAATGTAGATCTTGTTATCATTTAGCGGTTCACTAACCTTTTATCTAGCAATTGGTTGGTCAGTAAGATTGTGTTTTGCCAGTCTTCCTTTTAGGGAGGGCCTACTTAACTGCCTTGAAAATGAGTATACATACTAAACCACTGCCACAAAAAAATAAAAAAATATGCTACTACTTTGGTCACCAAGCAGACCCAATGGGGGGGGGGTCTACATAGAAATCGATTATTTCCTATAAGTCTAACATGATCAAAGGGGAACCACTCTTGACTGATAAATTATTTATTGATCTACTAGGAAAAAAAGAAGACGGGTTTAGGGTTAATTTAATGGGAAAATAAATAATTTATCAGTCAAGAGTGGTTCCCCTTTGATCATGTTAGACTTATAGGAAATAACCGAAATATCTCTGTACTTTGAATTGTTGGTTTTTGTTGTTGTTTCTACATTTAAATATAGATTCATTAAAATTGCACCTAAATCTTTTTGTAAAATCCATTTTTTTTTTTTATATTCAAATGTTTATCATGATCCTAATCATCTTCATCATTTCAGATGTTCCAAGATCCTACTCAAGTCATGCAACAAATGTTAACAAATGTACGACCAATCATGATGGGAACTTATCGACATGAAACAGACTGTAATTATTTTTTATCTATTCAATTATTTATATCATTAGGTTCTGATGTTCTTTATTATCAAATACTAGAATGATACCCATCAAAAATTGAAAGAATTATTTATGTACAGATTGGTACTTTTTGTCAAGGAGTGTGGTTTGTGTGTGTGTACTTTTTGCCTAGGGGTGTGGTGTCTGCACTGTGTAAAGTGTCAATCTGCCAGAAATTACCATGTCCATTATTTTATCACATAAATTGTATTTTATATATGTCAATTGTTTAAATGATTTTATTTACTACCTTCTTTCATAATTGTCATTACATTTATTGTATGAAATTTATATTCAAATGTTACGATTTAATGGACAAATATTGTGTGTGTATGTATATATATATATATATATATAAAAACATTAGCTACATAAATGAGAGTAACCTCCCCTTGTTTATTTCACTTTGAGGAAGCTGTCTGTTTTGGTAGACCATTTTCATTTCACCGTAAATCTACACTGAAAATACGAATTTGTTTGAATCAATACAACTGAATGTTTTAGCATGAAAATATCATAAAATATGTTCTTAATTGTGCTTGTGCATTATTTGAAATGAACTTAATTGTTATTAAGAACATATTTTATGATATTTTTGTGTTAAAACATGCAGTTGTATTGATCACAGTGAAATGAAAATGGCCGGCCAAAACAGACGGCTTCTTGAAGTGAAAGAAACAAGTGGAGGTTACTCTTATTTATGTAGATTTACAGTGAAATGAAATTGGCCAATCAAAACATATGGCTTCCTCAAAGTGTAACAAACAAGGGGAGATTACTCTTATTTATGTAGCTAATGTTCAGATTACCAATTTTTTTTTTTTATTATTTTTTAAATTTTTTTTTTTTTTTGTTTATTCAAAAAGCTTTTTGTGTGGTCAACCATTTTGCATGGATTCTATAATTTTTTATTTTTTTTTTTTTTTTTTTCAGTTGAAGAAAAACGTGAAAAAACTGTAAGCAACATCCTGAATGCAAAAAATAAAATCCGCTATGAAATTGCCGAATTGAACGAACGTCTAAAACAGAGTAAGGAAGTGATCCAAAAATACAAAAATGAAATTTTGAAGATAGAAGAATCGGATGATGTTGTTGTTGCTCCCCCTCCATCTTTGCCAACAACACCATCAGCAGCAGCAGCAGCACCATCATCATCATCTGCTCCTGGGACTCCTGTGGCCACTCCTACCCCTACCGCAAGTGTACCTGTATCTACAGCAGTGGTTGATGGTGTGGCTACTATTCCAGCTACCATTGCTCTGCCAGAAATTGCTACGTCCATCACTTTATCAACATCTACAGTTGGGAATCTAACAGTACCCAATGTTTTGCAAACGAGAGAAAGTTAACAAATTTTGTTTTAATTTTTTTTTTTTTTTTTTTTTTTTTTAATTTTAAATTTTGATTTTTTTGGGGGGCTGTTGTTCTCATCTTTATTGTGGTAAGTATACTCAGTAGGTTACTACAGCCCAAAATATGAGCTGCTTCTTTGGGCATTGGAAATGAAGGTGTCTCCGAGAAGCAGCTCACATGTTGGGCTGTAGTGACCTATTGACTATACATATCACAATAAAGATGAGGATAACAGTCTGAAAAATCAAAATTGTTCATATCAAGCCTCATCTCAAAAATACAGATAGATATTTTTTTTTTTCTTGTTGAGTATTTAGCAGTTTCCTGCAGAGGCTTGAAACAAATTCTTGGTTGCATTTAATTAACATCACAACACTTGTTGTTGTTACTGATTTTCTCAAAAAGGAAAAATTTTGGATTTTCTTTTTTTTTTTTTTTTTTTTTTTTTTTTTTTCTTTTTTTCCACAAAATTTTTTAAAATTTTATTTTTTAATGCTTGTATCTTTTAAGTTGATTTTCACCCGCAGAGGAGTTTCTCTTGGTACTCCTTACAACAAACTCCCAATTTAAAATTACAACAAAAAGAATTGTGAAAATTTCATAGAGAAACTTTATTTGGATTATTGTCCTCATCTTTTTTTGTCCTGAGTTCGACAAGAAACACCTGAAGAAAGCCAGAAGGCACATCGGCCTAAATGTTGTGTATATAACAAAAGTTAGGACAATAAGTCCGATTATTACTTATCAAGCCTCATCTCAAAAATTCATTGAGATAGAAACTTTATTGAATGATTTTTCTTTGTATTATTTGCATTTATCAGACTATTGTCCTCATCCTTATTGTTATATACACAATGTTTCAGCCAATGTGCTCTCCAGTCTTCTTTAGGTGTTTCTTGTCAAACCTTCTTGTCAAACTTGAGTTTGATTAGAAGGTTCCCAAGTCCAACAAGAAATACCTGAAGAATTCCAGAGGGCACATCAGCTGAAATGTTGTGTATATAACAATAAAGATGAGGACAATAGTGTGATAAATCCAAATAATGCTAATTGTCAGGCCTCATCTCAAAGATTCAGGCGAATAAATTCCTCCCCCCCTTGCATCTCATTTGATTGCCATCAACTTCATTCTTTCACTCCTTCACTCATTTTCATTCATTCATTATTTTTTTTTATTATTTTTTTTGCAAAGGAATTTCTCTTCAATAAAATGATATTTGTCTTCATTCAAATGACAATTTATCTTTCTTGATATTTGATCTCCTCTCAAATGTTTTCTTTTTTTTTCTTTTTTCTTTTTTTTTTCTTTTTTTTTCAGAGTTTTGTTTTCTTTTGTTTTTGTTTTTTGTTTTTTTTCTTTTAAAAAAATATATATTTCTTAAATGAGAAAGTATCATTATACACTGATATACTGAATAACAAGTTTGATCCTCGCTGGATGCCCCATAATTGTGACTTTGTGTCACATTCTGTGGAGAATGGGTCAGGCAACTACCAACACTTATGTACTCAGTACCATTATGCACTAATGTACTCGGACGGTACCATCATGCACTGATGTACTCGGACAATTAACATGTTTCTCTAGTACTTATACATCTTCCTACTGCGGCCATGTATGAAGTTGTCATCTTGTGGTACTTTAGTATGTGAATTAAAGTTATCTTCCTTGCTTTGTGGGTAGGGGAGGGTGTGGATGATTTTTCCTAGAGAATGGGAAAACCCAAACCCAAGTCCAAGACACAAGGGAGGAGGAAGAGGAGGAGGAAGATGTTATTTTTGGATCGTGAGAAGAATTCATTCAGGAAGTGAACATAAAGATCTTTTAATTTTCCCATATATCTGCCCTTCTCAAGATTGGGTATTTGATTTTAAAAAGAAAAAAAAGGTCTTTATTTTGGTTGTGCTGTGATGAACAAGAATTATAGTATAACACTAAACTGTATTTGATAATGAGACTCCAATTCTAAATCTCTGGGGAAATTGGTGTATCACTTCATCACCATTACTCCCAGGTCCACTTTGACCTGCAGTGGTAGTACCTGTTAGGGTACCATCAATGTTTAAAATCAGTCTTAAAATTATTTGATTTTTTATTAGATAGGAATACTTATAATTATGTCAATTATGCTATTTTTTTTTTTTTTTTTTTTTTTTTAATTTTCTTTTTTTGCACAGTTATATGGAATATCAAGTATTCCTACTGAGAAACAATTACTAAAAAAATATAATGAACATGATTCTCTAACCTTTATGCATAAAATAACCCAAAGATGGGTTGACATGCCATTAAAATAAATCAATAATTGTTGATTATTTTTCCATAGAACAAAATGCTGAATATTGACAGGGATATTTTTTGTCTTTTATATAAATCCTGTGTACACAAAGATGTGTATGTGTTTTTCTTAGTGTAACACAAGAAAATAAGCAAGGATAAAGATTGTATTGCAGCAATTTTACAAATGGTGAGGAGGATTTGTCTAATCCTAATTTTTTACTGGAGTTGGAACACCAACAGCTGTGAAAATACACAACTATTTCGGCAATCCAAGCAATTTAGATCGATTTAGATATTTACACGATATTTAAAATGTTTTTAGCATTTTTTTTTTTTACATAACTGCAATTTATAAGATTAAATGATTTGATATTATTTTAAGTCTGGGATGTGGACAGATTTTTATAGTTGGGTCAATCGACAATTTGTCTTTTGAAGACTAAATGAATTATCTCCCTTTATAACCATTTAACTTTTTCAACGTTTTGCCATCTTAAAATAAAAATTGTTATTTGGTCTAAACTGATCTTTACCCCATACTGTAAAGAAGATTAAAGCTCTTTACCTGCTGATAGATGAAAGCATGGGGGAGGGGGTGGATTTGTGTTGTTATAATGTTAATTAAAACTGAGACCGGTAGAGCGTCCGACTAGGAACTACAAGGTTTCGGATTTGCCAACTCAGCATATGAGTAGCACAGGGATCTGTGTGGTAAAGTGAGGAGCTGATGGTAGGTGTAGCGCACCACCTCAAACGCCAAAACAATCTCCTTGGTCTAGCACTAGTGAAAAGGGGATAGATTCCCTCGCTGTATGGTTGATACCGACTTTAGGCCACCCCGATGACTTTACTTTTACTTATAACTGAGACGTTATTATGTAAATAAGTTTTTATTAACACTTATGTTTACAATAGTAACAATAGACAGCTGGTGTGTCTCGGCCAGTATCTGTTCCGAAGTGTGTTGGAGAGTTCACCTCATATTCCTACGCCACAGGGTTACACTGTGTGTGTTGGGGAGAGTTCACCTCATATTCCTACACCACAGGGTTATACTGTGTGTTGGGGAGAGTTCACCTCATATTCCTACACCACAGGGTTATACTGTGTGTGTAGGGAAATAGTTCTCATGATACTTCTACAGATAGTTATTGTGATAGGAAATGAACTTGTCAAGCCAAGTTCAAATGCTGCTTGCGTTTCATTTCATGCTAATGCCTTTGGAAAAAGCATAAATTCATCTCTTCTCCGCCCAACCCTATTGCCCTTATGGCAAGCCCCAACCCTTTTTATCATATGGGTGCTAGAAGGCGGTGTCTGAGGGTCTACATGTCCTGGGAATGACATTAAACTCTATCTGATGGTGAGGTTCCCGTTCTGGAGGTTTGGGGAATGTGGAGCACCCCTTCATCATCATTGCTCCCAGGTCCACTCTGACCCGGAGTGGTAGTACCTGTTAGGGTCCCATCTATGGGTTGAATAGAAAAACATGAGTTGATAAACAAAATTTGATTCTCCATTAAGAATGAACTTATTTCAAAACTTTGTCGGCATTAAATGACCCACCGAAGATGATATACCGTAAAACAAGACAAACCAAACCCAACCAAATCTTCTCCCCCCAGCTATGGGTAAATAAGACAGAACTGGTTCTTTGGCCTTCCAGGAAAAAGGAAAAAAAAACCCTCTAAATTAGAAACCGGTTGGCAACTCAACTCTATAAGGAGGAGGCTTATGTGGTGTAATGGTTATCTTGACAAGCAGACTTGGCGGGGGGGGGGTCCTTGTGGTGTTGTGGCTAATGTGCTGGATAGTGACATTGTAGTGAGCAAGTTCAAGCCCCAGTTGTGCTATTATGTTCATTTTTGGATTAATACCATTGGGAAAGGTATGACCCCCCCCCACAACTATGGGTTAAATAATACCACTACTGTTCTTCTACAAGGATAGCTTTGGCATTAAATAACTTGTGAAGGTTGATATGCTATTAAACAAAGAAACCAAACCAACAGGATTGTTTGATTCTTCACTATTTCTGCCCCCTTATTTCTGCCCTTGTGTTAAGCTTAGCAAATGATTATCCCTGCTGATAATGGGACCACTTCATTCACTCTAACATTCGAAATAATAATATTTTGATAATTTTGATTTCTCAGACTGTTGTCCTCATCTTTATTGTAGTATGTATAAACACTATATCCAGGCCACTGTATCCTCAGGCCTTATTCCTGTGTTTTTTTTATTTACCTTTGACTAAAGTCATCATCAGACGATAACCCTGAGTTCAAGCTTGGTATTGGAACTTTAATTGCCACTAATTTAGGGCACCCCTAGCAGCAGAAAATGCCACCAGACTTATTGAAAGAAAATGTGATTAGTATATTGGCTAGATTTAAATTTATAGTAAATTCTATTAAATGATAATTGGCCTATCGCCGTATTTAGTCTTCTAACTTCTTGCAGCTTCATTTTTCTAAGTCATGCATTTCATTGCTGCTTCATTTTCAAGTCATGCATTAATTAACTACAAGATTTTGTTTTTTCTTTGATCAAAGATTTATTTCTGGATTGCCCATTTTCACCGCGTGGGAGTTACAACCTCAGCAGAGAGATCCTCTCTGCCTGACGTCTGGTTGAAAACTGATTTCCTAACTAACTCTATCACATGACTCGCAAGATTCCCGCCTCTGGGGTCAGTTTGGGCCATACTGGTATTTTTCTATCCCCTGATCTGAAAAACAATGGCCTCTTAGAATTCTCGCTACAGGGCTTGTCAAAAACCCACGCCACCACACAATTATGCAACAATATTGGAACTTTTTTTTTTTCCCTCTGATGCAACTTAATGTTTATAAATCATATTATAAATCAGATTTATTTTTTAAAATGTGATTAATATATTGGCTAGATCTAAATTTATAATAAATTCTATTAAATGATAATTGTAGAAAAAATAAAATGGAAGAAAAATGACATATTCTAAAATAGAAATGTCAAAATATCTTGTAATGAACATTATTAATTACCTGTTTTCATCTTATTTGGAATTTGAAATGAGAAGATCCCAAAATTCACATCAAGCCTCATATCAAAAGTTAAGATAAAAGGTCCGGCTTAGCTCAGTCGGTAGAGTGTCCGGCTGGGAACCTCAAGGTTACTGGTTCGATTCCAGCCCTCACCAACTTAGTATATGAGTAGCACAGGGATCTGTGCAGTAAGGTGAGGAGCTGATTGTAGGTATGGCACCCCCGCTTGAGACTCTAACAATCAATCTCCTTGGTCTAGTGCTAGTGAAAAGGGGATAGACTCCCTCACTGCCTGGCTGATACCGACCTTAGGCCACCCCGATGATTTTACTTTTATACTTTACTTTTCTTTGAAAACAGAAATACATCTTATAATGGAGCTTTTTCTTTTTTTCCCACTAACATTCTGATGCAATTTAATTGTTATTGATGAATCCTTCAGATAAAAGTCCTCATTTAAAAAAATTATTATTTCAACTGGTTAGCTCTCTGACCTTCCTCAGGTGTTTGTTGTATCCTGTAACCTTTTTAGGCATTTACTTAAGTTATTTTGTGAACATGTAGTTATTTCCTATAAGTCTAACATAAACAAAGGGGAACCACTCTTGACTGATAAATTATTTGTTTATTGATCTACTAGGAAAAAAGACAGTGTTAGGATTTAAGTTAGTTTAATGGGAAAATAAATAATTTATCAGTCAATAGTGGTTCCCCTTTGTTTATATTAGACTTATAGGAAATAACCGAACATGTATTATATTTTATTATCAGAAAATTCTTTTTCTTCATTTAAAATTTTCATTTTCTTTTCCTCTAATACAATCTGGTCCTTTTATAACAACTGCGTCTGTAAGAAGGTTTGTTTTGTTCTAAGTGGATTGTCTTAGAAAAATCGGACCATATGACCTTTAGGCACCCCTTTTTGATCTCGATTAAGAAAGAACATGTTTTTCATTTGCATTGTCAATATCCGGTTGTTTTAACAGATGATTTTTAGATTTTTTTAGATTATAAAACTAACCCTAACCCTAACAAACAATCGGATATTGACGGTGTAAATGAAAAACATGTCCTTTATTAATCGAGATCAAAAAGGTGTGCCTAAAGGTAATATGGTCCAATCAACAATGTTTTTCTCATGAAAATGTTTTAAACATTTCTTTTTGTGAAGATTAGTTGTAATTTAATATCATTTCTTTCAGTTAAAATCTTATTCTATCCACTCAGGTTTAAGGTTTCATTTTGATGTGCGAGTTAAATACAATTGGAATAAGGATGTGGTGCTGTCACAGTTTACTTAACATCATAACGTGACAGACACTTGGATTATTTTGCATGAAATCTCTGGAAAATGTTGTCAGTTTTTGATAAATTGCAAATTATAAACCAAAAAAAAAAAAAAAAAAATAAAGATAACTTATGATAAAAAAACTATCTTGTTGGATTTAAATTTGTGTTTGGTTGTGTTATATTAGAGGATAAGAATTTTCTTTCCTTTGTGTATTATTTTGATTTTTTTTTTGTTTGTTATATCCCAAGATGTAGGAATAACAAAAGATAACAAAAACAGTGAAATATGTTTAACATATAACAATATTTGTTTTATTTATTCTCACCGACTGGGAATACAGTAGGAATAACAAAAGATAACAAAAACAGTGAAATATGTTTAACATATAACAATATTTGTTTTATTTATTCTCACCGGGAATAGTAGGATGAGTTTTGATAGAATTCAACTATGTATCATGTGATGTGTTCATCACAGCAGCTACGTTCTTGTGTTCTGATGTCTCACTGCTTGTCTGTGAGTATGTCCGGTCCAGAATATCGTTAGGAGAGATAACTCTCCCTAACATTTAGTATTTAATTCATTTATTTGGGGTGAATGGAAATTAGATTTGGTTACAAAGGATGGAGCATCAAGTTTGAATCACCTCCCAATTTAAAGTTATCCAATCATTATATTAAAAAAAAAACTGACTATTATTAGTAATCAATGCAATTTCCCTGATCCTGAAACAAAGTCAAAGTATAAGATGACAATTTGGCATTAAAATGATTTCAATATAAAAATGAAACAAATAGTTATTTAAAAAAGTGGTTTTATTCATGCCGTAACAGATGTTTTGGCTACAGCAAATGGCTGTTCTACAGGAAGTGAGCCACAGTCTGCTATAACGACAGTCTTCACTGGTTTATCTCCACTGTCGGTCTTTGAAGATTCTATTTTGCGTCTGAAATTCTGAAAAGCTTTAAGATTAACAAAATAACTTTAAAGAAATATATTAAAAAAAAAAACTTATATCCCAAGATGTAGGAATAACAAAAGATAACAAAAACAGAGAAATATGTTTAACATATAATATTTGTTTTATTTATTCTCACTAACTGGGAATACTGTAGGATGAGTTTGGATAGAATTCAACTATGTATCATGTGATGTGTTCATCATAGCAGCTACGTTCTTGTGATCTTGCTGTCTCTCTGCTTGTCAGTGAGTATGTCCGGTCCAGAATCGTTAGGGGAGATAACTCTCCCTAACATTTTTTGACTGTTGTCCTCATCTGTATTGTGGTATATAAAAACCCATTTCGGACACTGTATCTCCAACCTTCCTTGGGTGTTTCCTGTCTATCCAAGCATAGCAGTGACTCAACATGGGATATTCATTTTGAATAGTTTAACTGTTGATCTCCCAGGTTGGGTCCTTGCTATGCTCGGATAAACAGGAAACACCTGAAGAAGGCTGGAGAATATAGCAGCCCAAACGTTTTTACAAATGATCAGCTCCAATAATATAACAAAATGATAACTTCATTGGAAATTCAAAACAATTTTCTACGTAGTTCACGTTCGAACGATCAATTTTTAAACTGATAAAGTATTTTCCTGGACTCCCACCAGGCCGGATTGACACATTTTAACGTGTGAAACCACGCACAAACTAAATCTCCTGCAGTATTCAGTGCCAAAAGTGTCTGATTCCTTCGGTATTCTTCTTTTAAGACGCCTCAGGCACTGGAACCCCCCCCCCAGTCCTGTCCCTTTTAGACGAGTGAACAGGTGCTGCCAGGGGAGCACCCCCCGGGATCACACGATTTATTTAATATTTTATTGGTCCAGAAACCAAAGCCACTGGAGACAGGGCACGTATAGGATAAATTCCCATAACTTAATAAACAATGAAAAAGAAAGACGCGCTAAACATGACACTTATCCAAATTTTTAAAAAATAAAATTCTACAATCTTGTACAAATAAAATTTAAAAAATAATTAAGCAACTTCTAGAATTCGATTGGATAAGGCAAATCATGAGTAGTATTTACACATACGTCCGCACTTTGGAAGGTTCGTAAATTATTAGCGTCAAAAATAGAAATACCGAAATCGGAGCCGTTCGGCATGTATTTAAACTAATAATCAATCTATTCGATCTTTATCGCACTACGAGAGAATGCTTCTTCTTCTTCTTCTTCTTCTTCTTCTTCTTCTTTGGAAGTCCGTCGCAGACGACGATGACATCACTCCACATCTTCAGTTGTGGACCCTCTGGTGGCTCATCAGTCCAATTCTGAACCTGCAGATGCGGTCACACACATTGCAGGGGAAATTCCCATCTATATTTGGTTGTTCATGATGATGGAGACGTTGCCGCTCTGCAGTTCTGTTTATCTCATTATAGAGCTGCTTAGCTCCTGTGCAGCAGGTGTCTTGCCAACCCTGTCTGTTACGCTTAAAGGTGTGATGTTACATTTCTTCAGCGTTGTCTTAATATGGTCTTTGAACCGCTTTTTTTTTGGGGGGGGGGACTCCTGTCCTCCGCATGCCATCTGTGAGTTCACTGTAAAGTATTTTACGGGGGAGTCTGTTTGCAGGCTTGCGGATGGTGTAACCCAACCATCGCAGTTGGCGTTGCGATTGGATGGTCTCAATTCGGTCAATGTGTGCTCTGCTTCTAATTTCTAAGTGGGGGAATTTGTGCTACCACTTTACGCCCAGTATGCGTTGGGGGCAGTTGATGTGGAATGCCTCCAGTTTTTTGAGAGAATGAGATGACTTTTGAAGAACAACAGCTTTCGCGGCAAACCAGTCTACGAACAACCAAGGCTGGTCTCGACAGATAGACGCCGAGATGCTGATAAAATCAAGCGACATGACAACTCGTCCAACAATTCGATATGAATGTAAGCATTAGATTATGGAAACTCCCGAAGTAGCCTAACCCTAACGCTAAAACTAACTCGAACGCTAACCCTAACCTTAGCGTCTCAAATGTTTCGTGTATTTCTGTGAAATGTAAAGCTTTTTATATGTAATCTAATGATATTATCTCTTGCGAGCTATTCTGCATTAGTACCAATGCTTTTTATACGTAATCTAATGATATTATCTCTTGCGCACTATTCTGCATTAGTACCAATTCTATTTATACGTAATCTAATGATAATATCTCTTGCGCACTATTCTGCATTAGTACCAATTCTATTTATACGTAATCTAATGATATCATCTCTTGCGCGCTATTCTGCATTAGTACCAATGCTTTTTATACGTAATCTAATGATATTATCTCTTGTGCACTATTCTGCATTAGTACCAATGCTTTTTATACGTAATCTAATAATATTATCTCTTGCGCACTATTCTGCTTTAGTACCAATGCTTTTATACGTAATCATCTCTTGCGTGCTATTCTGCATTAGTACCAATGTTTTTATACGTAATCTAATGATATTATCTCTTGCGCGCTATTCTGCATTAGTACCAATGCTTTTTATACTTAATCTAATGATATTATCTCTTGCATGCTATTCTGTATTAGAACCAATGCTTTTAATACGTAATCTAATGATATTATCTCTTGCTCGCTATTCTGTATTAATACCAATGCTTTTTATACGTAATCTAATGATATTATCTCTTGCGCGCTATTCTGCATTAGTACCAATGCTTTTTATACGTAATCTAATGATATTATCTCTTGCGCGCTATTCTGCATTAGTACCAATGCTTTTTATACGTAATATAATGATATTATCTCTTGCGCACTATTCTGCATTAGTACCAATGCTTTTTATACGTAATCTAATAATATTATCTCTTGCGCACTATTCTGCTTTAGTACCAATGCTTTTTATACGTAATCTAATGATATTATCTCTTGCGCGCTATTCTGCATTAGTACCAATGCTTTTTATACGTAATCTAATGATATTATCTCTTGCGCGCTATTCTGCATTAGTACCAATGCTTTTTATACGTAATATAATGATATTATCTCTTGCGCGCTATTCTGCATTAGTACCAATGCTTTTTATACGTAATATTATCTTTGCGCACTATTCTGCTACCAATGTATTATCTCTGCGCACTATTCTGCATTAGTACCACAATGCAATTTCAAGTCACTTAATCAACCTGACAGAGTCACAAATGGATGTCACATCATAGACCTTTTTGATTTTTTTTTTCTCTACCAAAATGATTGATCTATTTTATTGGTACTGGATTACTTAGCAAATAATATATGGGTTTGAATTTACTATTCTTACAAATCGACCAAAGACATTCAAAACAATTTACGACTTTTTTTTTCTTTTAGTCACTGTCTTTTTTTAAAATTTTATTTTTGTTATCTATTATCCTTTCTTTCTTTCTTTCTTTCTTTGTTTTCTCGCTCTCTTCTTTCTTTTTATTTCTTCTCATTCATTATCAATCCCCCCCCTATTTCCCTCAGTATTATTAACTGTCTTATTCTCTTTATTCTCATTACTTATTTTTTCAAATTTTCTTTCTCTCTTCACCCCCCCTCTCTCTCCTTTCGTTTCTTCTTTTTCTTTTTCTTCTTTCTCTTCGCAAACTCTTATTTTCTAAACAATTCAAATGTAACTTTTATTCCTTTCAAAAACCGTCAGAGTTGGTCCTTGGGTAACAGGTGTGGAATCCGATCTCAAGTCACCTTTGTTTCAAAGATATTCAATACTATTTTTATTTTAAATTTAAAAACATAAAATAAAATAAACGGAACACTTTGAAATGACGTCTCGTATAAAGCAAATTTATAACGGACAACTCGTTGCCAATTATAAAAGTTCTTTTTTCGCAATGGCAGTCGCGATAAAAGTGTTGAGAATTGATGATAAGACTGAATTTTTGCACTTTCTTTTTGGAGAAATAATCTGCTTTCGCTTTCTCTCGAGAATTTTCTTTTTTTAATTGTTTTTTTTTTTTGTGGAGGGGGGTGGGTTCAGATTTTTATTACAGATTCTCTTTAAATGAATTGTTGTTTTTGTTTTTTCGGGGGGGGGGGTCAAATTATTATCGATTTGTATACAACATATATGAACCGGTTAAAATTGCAAATCGTCGTCAAAATTAAAATGGAAAAATTTGGCTTGGGCATAGATTTTAATGAATTTAATTATTACTAAGGACACGATTTATGTTATTTTTAACTTAAATTTAACTTAAAAATAGATAGAATAAAACAGATGAATGATAAGACTAATCAGAATTAATAAACATGTAAAAACAAAAAATGTAATTTCTATTTCAATATTACCGGTGACGCATGCTTTTCTTAAGTATAGATGACCAAAAGTGTAATAATCCTTTTTTTTATGTTAATAAATTCTTGGAAAATATTTATCTCCCTTAAAAATTAGTTCTCTTGTGGCCTACTGTAGAAAATTACGTCCAATGAAAAACGGTTAAAAACACAACTAACAGTTAAAATTTAAGTAAAAAATAACATAAATCATGTCCTTAGTAATAATTAAATTCATTAAAATCTATGGCCAAACCATATTTTTCCATTTTAATTTTGACAACCATTAGCTATTTTAGCCCTTAGGGCATCCTGTTGTGGTATAATGGTGAGCAAGCTAGTCTCGCAGATCCATTACTACTATAATAGCGAGTTTGATCCTCGATGGATGCCCCATACTTATGACCTTGTGTCACATCAGTATTAATGCACAATAGCGCGCAAGACATAATATCATTGGAATCACATTTTACCTATAAATAGCATTATATATCGGAAACTACCGAAGTAGCCTAACACTAACCCTTATGTTTCGGGTATTTCCGTTAAATCTAATGAAACGCAATGCCTTTTTTTACGTAATCTAATGATATTATCTCTTGTGCGCTATTGTACATTAGTACCCAAATACATATGGCAAACGGGTTGGGTAAAAACCTACACTACTTTCAACCTTTTTTTTTTTCCTGTTACAAATGAGATAAGTCATTTTAGCAAGTCGTTAGTTTAGTTCAATAAATGACTTTGCGAGTGAATGTCAAATGTTGTGACTTGTACGTCAGTCTATGGTTTAAGATGTTTCAGAACGGGTAATCTGGACATTAGCTACATAAATGAGAGTCCCTTCCCCTTGTTATATGAAAATATCATAAAATGTGTTCTTAATAACAATTAAGTTCATTTCAAATAATGCGCAAGCACAATTAAGAACACATTTTATGATAGTTTCGTGTTAAAAAATGCAGTTGTATTGATTCGAACAAATTTGTATTTTCAGTGTAGATTTATGGTGAAATGAAAATGGCCAACCAAAACAGATGGCTTCCTTAAAGTGAAAGAAACAAGGGGGAGTTACTCGCATTTATGTAGCTAATGTTCACCTCGTAACATTGATATGAAAGGGATTAGTCAACTCATAGTGTTAGTAAAAATGAGAACACAACTCATATTTTAAGAGGTCATAGACACACGTATTTACAGTTCGTTAAATGGGACCATATTACCTTTAGGCACCCCTTTTTGATCTCGATTAAGAAAGGACATGTTTTTCATTTACACCGTCAATATCCGGTTATTTGTTAGGGGTTAGGGTTAGGGTTAGGGGTTAGTTTTATAATTTTTAAAAAAATCTAAAAATCGTCTGTTAAAACAACCGGCTATTGATGGTATAAATGAAAAACATGTCCTTTCTCAATCGAGATCAAAAAGGGGTGCCTAAAGGTCATATGGTCCGTTAAATGCACTGAATTGAATGTATAAGAAGGAATAAAAACAAAGGCAAAAAGAAAAGAGAAAAAAAACGAATTGGGCGCCAATGACAAAATTGCCAAAAGGACGTATGTGACATTATAGATAAACGGATAGTACACCAAGGGCAGACATTAGTTATTTGCTTTAACCCCCGCGTATTGTGATAAATACAGAAATTGGTAATAAAATCGGACCATATGACCTTTAGGCACCCCTTTTTGATCTCGATTAAGAAAGGACATGTTTTTCATTTACACCGTCAATATCCGGTTGTTTTAACAGATGATTTTTAGATGCAATGCACCATGGGTAGTCACCCATAATGCCTTGCAACCTCTATAAAAAGTCCATTCTGCCCCCTCCAACTTCTTGACACTTCTTACTCAGAGTGGGCATAATGGCGTACCACATTCCTTTCCTTGCCAGGGACAGTTTCGCAGGCCAGGCATCGAGGACGCTTTGAGTCAGGTAAGTTCGACTCTTTACTACAATTAAATGCAAAAAAAAAAAAAAAGACCCATACTGCTACTATTTTTTAAAATTATCTTCACGAATATACAATAAATATTATTTTTACTCAAAAATAAGATCTGGTGATAGTGAATGTGTATATATACATTTATTTTGCAGTTAATTGTTTTATTTTCGTAGTTTCACCCGGACATACATATATACATACATACATACAACTGCCCTTTATATATGTATATAGATTTCCACATGAAAATAAGATATTCCTTTTTATCTCGGCTAAATGCAAGTCATCTTCATATTCAAGGTAGGATAATAAAATTCAATTAATGAGGCAAAAACTTGAGAACAGTTTTAGAACACGCAAGGTTTCCGGTTATTAACAGGGACAATAACAAAGGAACTAGGGGGTAAATAACTGACACCAATACAAAAAGGGATTCAGGGCAGATAACTCTGACCCCGGAATGCCTGGGACGCAAAATTTGTTCTCAATTGATTATTCTAATCAATTCATTGCAGTTAGCCCTGATGATTGGTGAAACTTGAGTATGGTATCTATCTATAAAATTTTACTAAATCCGCTCTACTAACGTATTGAGTACTTTTATATTCTTTATAAAAAAAAGTAAAATCGTCGGAGCGGCCTAATGTCGGTACCAGCCAAACAGCGAGGGAGTCTATCCCCTTTTCACTAGTGCTAGACCAAGGAGATTATTTTAACGTTTAAGATGGAGCGCCTCGCCTACCATCAGTTCCTCACTTTACCGCACAGATCCCTGTGCTACTCATACGCTGAGTTTGCGAGGACCGGTATCGAACCAGGAACCTTGTGTTTCCTAACCAAACGCTCTACCGACTTAGCTAACCCCGACTTATTCACTTAATTATCTTATTGATGGTCGAAATTGCGACTAACTCGATATTCTATTCCGCAATAAGTCACCAACTATATATATATATATATATATATATATATAGTCATACACAGACACCGTGTTTCGACTTATCAAGACTCTTCAGTGTGGCTAGACATTTGTAAGCTACCTACTGCCGAGATAGAAACCCGATCGATTCAGCATCAGTCGGACAGGTTAACCGATCGGCTATCGTGCAAAGGGGTTTTTAACTGTTTTAATACACACATCTGTATGTATGTAAAGGCCGCCATAGAGTGCTCCATCCCTTTTATAGGAGAGCGTTGCGTTTACGCTTTAGTTGGCGGTCGTCGGCGTGCGTGCGTGCGTGCGTGCGTGCGTGCGATGGTATCAAGGCTAGCGTCAGTAGAGCTGCAAGTTTAGGAGAACGAAAAAACCTTTAATTCAAAACCTGAAGAGTTTTATTCAGGAGAATCTGTGGTCGATTGGCGCACCATTCCTTTGTTATTAGCTCATCCAAAAAGTGTGGCTGGTTCTACATAAAACATCTCACCACTATAAACAAATCATAAAACCTCGAATTGGTTAATAGTCTTCATCAATTCCGATGAATGGCCATTATGAATATGTCTCAACACACACACACATACGCAGAGAGAGAGAGAGAGAGGAGAGAGTGTTGTGTGTGTGTGTGTGTATATATGTTTCAATTCATGCTCTTAAATACGTACTCATTTCAAATCCTGTACGCGGCTGTTTGCATTTCACATAGCGCTAATACCCTTGGGAAAGCTATGTATTCAACTACTTTCTCTCCAGCTATAAGTAAATAGTAGGTTTTTTTTTAAACCTTGGATAGGTAACCAGTCTAGGAGAAGGAAATTCTGAATATAAACCAGTTAAACTCCGCATAAAAAATTGACTTTGTCTCACATTCTGTTCGTGCGGAGTGTTTGGTATACACACATACACACACACACACACACACACACATATATATACATACATACATATATATATATATATATATATATATATATATGTAGACACACACACACACACACATATATATATATATATATTATAATTTTGAAGCCAATTACAATGCGTATATCGTATAAAATTCGAAAATTATTGAAAATAATCATGACAAGCAAACTCGGCGAATAACGCCTGCGACGTGGAACACCGTACAGCTGTTTCAACTTAACAATGTTTCAAAAGCAAATTATCAAATTCTATCATATATATATAAGTTACGGTAGCGCGGACATAGAGTCAACAGCTTCTCACCTGACAGTTTCTCATCTATGCGATATTCAGACCAAAACAGGCATAGGTGAGAAACTGTCAGTAACCAGGTGTTTACTCCATGTCCACGTTATATTAACTCAAATATAAACACTATATCAATGATATTGAGCACTGTCTACTTGGAAAAATACCTCACATATTATCTACAGTATATATATATATATATATATATATATATATATATATATATATACTCATAAAAAATTACAAAAATGCGGGAATGAAACAATATAGCAAGTATCATTCTTTTTTTTTTTTTAATATTCATTTTTTTCTATAAAATTGCTATAAGCAGGCTAAAACCACGATATATATATATATATATATATATATATATATATAATATATATATAAATTTGGTATTGTCTGGAGATGTTTATATTATTTTGATAATTTCTTACTGAACATCGAAATCGTAAAAGGAGACTCACTAAATCGATTCCAGGAAATCGAACTAGACACTGACCTAGCATTCAGATTCCCTTTTAGAGAGACTTCCCCAATGTAACAATATGTAGATATAATTTCGTCAGGTGTTTATGTGATAGAGAACGGGAGTCAAATGGCGGCAATGCACGGCAACTACCGTATTCTCTGAGAAAGAGAGCAAGACATTGTCTTGCCTGCCAGAATCGAACCTGTGTCCTCCCGAATGCCAAAAAAAAAAAAAAAAAAAAAAAAAATGAAACTTAGGCGTTGCTCGACTCAGGTACCGGATGATTGTCCTGACCATATTAACCGAATTGTTTCTAATTCGGGTACCCCTGATGTTGAAAGCTACGTCCATGAATAGCGGGAGTCCAAAGAATACAGAGCAGAGCGGCACGCACACCTGACTGATCTATGAAGCGAAGGAGGAAAAGGAAAGGAAAGGAAAGGCAAAGAAAGTTTCTTCACTAGTTAACGTCGGACTTGATTGAAGTTCTACCTCAACAAAGAACTTGTGTTTTTTTTTCAACAAAGTTTATTTTTCTTAATGCAAGAGAAATATCTTTTTTAAATATAGCAACAAAACATTTCATTCGAATTCAAGAGATATTCTTAAAATTTCCCGGTGGTAAGCAAGTAATTTCGGATGAAAGAAGACGAGAAACAACAATTGAAGATAAAGAAAAATACATTCAAAGGTACAAAAAGGAGGGTTGCAAATTTGTAGCATTTGCTAGCCAGACTTATCTTGCTGAGGTTGAAGATAAGTTAGCGCTGGAATATCATTCCACTCGCTGGTTGACAAGGTAATGGGAGCGCTTGAAAATCGCGTCTCGTTGATCGAAGGGCTCCATGATAAGTGACTTTCGACAAGGGGTTTAATTTTGGCGCCAATATCGTATAGTGGCGATTCGCCCTCTGGTGGCAGGGGCAGATAATTCAACTATAATTTTTCTGATAAATTTCAGTCAGCCGAAAGTCGATTGTTGAAAGAAATGTGTGACGACCATTTGTCAAAATAAGATGGCAAAGGGTCTCAGTTATCGACCTAGCTATCAGAATTATAAATAATACAATTTTGTTTATGATTTCATTTGACCTGAGAAAGAATACATATATTCAAAACAAAGAAAATACAATTCCAGAGTTGTGATTGGAATTTTAGTTGCTCGGAAAGGACTGTAAAAACCCATATACATACATATTTACCAACTCCTCCGCACGAGCAGGATGTTACACAAGGTCAATTTCTTAAGCGGAGTTCAACAGGTTTGAATTCAGAGTTTTCCTTCTCCTAGACTGGTTGCCTAACCAAGGTTAAATAACCCAGTCTGTCCTACTATTTATCCATAGCTGGGGGGAGAGTAGAATTCATACCTTTCCCAAGGGTATTAGCGCTAAGTGAAATGCAATTACCACGTCCAGGATTTGAACTCGGGGCGACGAGTCCATTTCCTATGACTTTAACCATTACACCACACGCTTCCCATATAAGCGTCCAAAGCACGAATTTGATAAAGGAGAACAAAATGATATCACCAGACCAGCCTAGATGACAGAATTCTTTACTCAGGTAAACCAAAGAACACCTCAAAGTACCTGAAAGTAACGATGACTGGTAATTACTTTCTCCTCTCCACAAAACAAAGGTGTTATTATTTATGTTATGAATTACATAACAATGTTTCAATAAATATTTGTTATATTTTTTAACAGAGAGTTTTTCTTGTATTTTTGAGTTGCTAACACTCTGCAACCTCTTCCGACTAACTGCCGACCAATCCAACGAGGAAGCTCCCACATAGATGTGTGAATTTTGAATTCCGTAGGTCTTTAATGCACAATGTGGGTATGGAATTATTGATGAAGCAAATAGCCGGAGATCCAAGTAGTAGTCACGGACTAGATAAAGTCAACCTCATTAAGTACCGTGACTAGTTTAGCGCTGTGATTCCCGGATACGGCACTCAGAGATATCGACTGTGTCCTAGGACTACATTTGGTGCCTTACGATGCAGGACCCAACCCTAAGAGCTTCATACGGCATATCCGCTCCTGAGAGATACCACGGCGCTCTAAAACTACATTTTTCTTTCTTTCTTTTTTACTTTCTTTCTTTCTTTCTTTCTTTTAATGAATGGAACATTAAATTCTATCGTTAAAAGATGAACGAGGCAAATATATCAAGTCCGTTGACCAATGAATCTAAGAGGAAGTATCACGTGATCATTCTATCAACGAAATTATAGGTGCCGTCTTACCTGTGTTTATTATAACTTTCCAAGGTGTATTTTGTTGAACAGATCTCGAAAGACGTTTACGTATCACTTGGACAGTTTGAATAAGTCAGTGCCAAGTTAAATACACTGGAATAATTCTATAATTATCTTCATTGTTATCTGAAATATTCTCGTATATGTATATTTACCAACCCCTCCGCACGAGCAGGATGTGACACAAGGTCAATTTCTTAAGCGGAGTTTAACAGGTTTGAATTCAGAGTTTTCTTTCTCCTAGACTGGTTACCTAGCCAAGTTTAAAGAGCCCAGTCTGCCTTGCTATTTGTCCATAGCTGGAGGGAGAATTGGATTCATACCTTTCCCAAGGGTATTAGCGCAATGTGAAGTTCAAACAGCTTCGTCAAGGAATTGAACTCGGGTTAACGAGTTCACTTCCTATGACTCTATTAGACCACGCGCCTCCATATTCTCGTATATAAATCGTGTTTCGATTTATTTCTCTTATGAGTGATTGTTAAGGGTTATTTAAATGCCGCAAGACGTTTTTCTTTTTCTTTTTTTTTTTTCCCATTTTAAAGAATTTCGGCTAAACTTGCATAACGGTCGGAAAATTAAAACGGAAAGTTTTTTGGAGGTCCCCCATGACAGTTTAACTACAGTCTATGAATGAACTTTTTACGAATTGGGTTACGGTTTAGGGGTTTGGGGATTAAGGTTGGGTTTTTTTAAATTTTATTACGTATTGCTAAAAAAAAACAACAATAAAAAAAAACCAAATTACTATACATTTAATGTTGAAAAATATTTTTTAAAAACCAAGTTTAATTGAAATTATACATTGCAATACTAACAGAAACAACTGAGACTAATGCGTCTACCGTTGGATTCAATAATTAATTTCAATGGTTAATTAAATGTATAGTAATTTTTTTAAGCAATACGTAATAAAAAAACAACAACCTTCATCCCCAAACCCTTAAACCGTAACCTAATTCGCAAAAAGTTTATTCATAGACTGTAGTTAAACTGTCATGGGGGACCTCCAAAAAACTTTCCGTTTTAATTTTCCGACCGTTGTGCAAGTTCAGCCAGAATTTCTTCTGAATTTCTTTCCTCCTGCATTTTCTTTATTTTTCTTTCTTTCTTTTTTTTATTATCTGTATATTCTTGGCTGAATGATAGAATATTAGCGCGAAAAAAAAAAAAAAAAACTGTGGAAGACATTTTAAAATGGCTATTTTGTTTTGTTTCCGAAAGCAATTATTACCTTTTGGGATACTGACTGCTACTTTACCGACCTACATGAGCATTTTGGTGTTAATTATGATCCTTCCTTAGCGATCGCTCCCTGAAAAAGTAAATTTACTAGTGTAAGAGTAGTCTGTAAGAGCAGTCTCCCTTGTCTGAGGATTTGGGTAATCTCCTATGTCAATAGCCCCTTTTTGGTCACGTGACGCAGGAACCCAAGAATATAAACCTCTTTGGCCGTAGCTACTGGAAAAGTACGGACGTGCTTGTCACCTCTCTCCAACACACACATGGTGCATGCCAGACAGTACAGACTCTACATACAGTAAGTGGTTTCCACTTATTTTGCCTCTATTACACTACTATGTATGTTTGGACACTTGTGACATTATATAGCCTGGGGAACTTCGTTCCCATATATATGTTATAATAAAAGTTGTATAAATGTAACTAACGCGTTTGTTGTTGCCCTAACTGAAGTATTCCGCATTGGGTACTTATCCTTTAAGTAACCTAATGCTTTATAAGAACCAGAGTTAACACTCTGTGAACCTATTATACTAGAAAGAAAGACCGAAGAATATAGTGATAAGAATAACAAAGGTGAGGATACTCGTCTGATTAATTGAAAAGCAGCTGAAAAAAACAACAACCTTTGTCAATGACTCAACAAAATCACAGTTGAAATTGAGGGAATTTATCCAAATATTTTCGCTGTCCGAATTACGTGGAAGAATGGGACCAATTGGATTATTCGTAGGATCCGTGGACACTTCGTGATGAGTATATTCTCATGGAGTGTGCAGTTTTCGCTCCAATCCGAAAGAAATATTTCAACGCAAATGATATGAGGGATCAGTTTGAGAATACTAACATGGATGATATTTTATCTTCCCTGAGAGAAATAAAAATATATCGAAAATTATGAATCAGATATAAAATACATCCATAAAATACATCTACAAAAATTACACCAGTAAAGGAAACTTGTGTACCAACTTTCATCTCACACTCTAACAGTTTTTGGCATTAAATAACCCACCGGTTTATTATACCACTAAACAAACCAAACCGAACCAAACAAAGCCAAACAAAATGGATTTAATGAAAATTATTCATACCAATTTGAAGATATTAAGAACTTGAAACATAGAAACTTTTATCAAAATGACTTGTTTTGGCATTAAATGACCCAAAAGGGTTGATATGCCGTAAAACAAACTGTTGGGTCAGTAAAATGGGAATTCCGGGTGGACATGAGTCCAATAGGGTTATCTTCCCTTGTTACAGTTGTTCTCCGATAGGTGGCGAGAGTATTTAGGCAGCAGCCCGGGAATTCTGAACTCTCTTTCTCTCGGGCCAGCAACGACTAAACATGGCATAAACACGTGTTGTCTATATCGATTGAGTGGGGGCTTTGCCCCCTCCAAACCAGCTATCAGTAAGTGACATTCCTTAGGACGTAAATCCTACACCTACTTTCTTTATGCATGTTTATATATTTGTCCTGAATGTATTCGTATGTGCTCATGTATTAAAGTCTGTTTGTTATTATCTCATAGCTTCTTTGTCGGAATATTTCATGAACATACATATACCCACGTTGGAAGGTTACTTCTTTTTTACTTTCTTTCTTTCTTTCTTTCTTTCTTTCTTTTAATGAATGGAACATTAAATTCTATCGTTAAAAGATGAACGAGGCAAATATATCAAGTCCGTTGACCATTGAATCTAAGAGGAAGTATCACGTGATCATTCTATCAATGAAATTATAGGTGTCGTCTTACCTGTGTTTATTATAACTTTCCAAGGTGTATTTTGTTGAACAGAGGAAAGAACAGATCTCGAAAGACGTTTACGTATCACTTGGACAGTTTGAATAAGTCAGCACCAAGTTAAATACACTGGAATAAGAACACTTTACCTCTTATAAAACAAACCAAACCATTTTCAATTTAAGGAAAAAACACGTACACACACAAAACGTTTTAAATATTTTAATAATACAGAAGAAGAGGAAGAAGAAAACATTATTTACACTTTTAAATATTGGATTATACATTTAATGAAATCATAATAATCACAATGAATAAAATGTTTTAACATTTAAGAACTTCTTGAAAGATATTTCTTTTTCTGGTCTGTTCGATTCTATTAATAGCTTGCAATGTTCTAACTTTAGAAAAACCAGGATTTAAGTTGTCAGTGGCTAAATACTGGTTATAGAAATCAAAGTCCAACCATTTTAACATTTCTTTTATTCATTATTATTGAGGGATTTTATATTTTTCGCTTTGCACTTAAAATCCGTCAATAATTTGCGAGGAAGTATCAGCATGTTTTTATAATATCAAAGGGAAAAGTTTTCGGATAAAAACACCGGAAGTAGGTCGGTAGGTATGTAGGTACAAACTAGAATATTAATAATGTGTCCCTGTCCTGTCGAATGAAGGAAGATAGTGGGTGGAGCAATGTTGAGTATCCCTCATTTTATCATCAATTAAGAATGAACGAATAAACTGTGTATTTTACATAATCTCCTTCTACCAAGGGTATTAAAAAAAACTTTATGTAATATATTGCCTGATCAATCGGTTGCACCTGGAGACCGGGCTACACGCAGGAAGTGCGTGGGTGTCAAGTGCGGACTGGAAACAAAAACAGATATGGCCTTGAACTGACTTTTGGCACCTAAAGATGCAGATGTACATTTGACACTGTTTAGGCGCAAAAAATATGTAGGCGTAGCTCATAACCAATGAAAACGGGCTGCGTTACAGAAAAACTGCGTAGGTGTCTCGGTCAAAGAGGCGTGACACCGTGAGTTAGACTACAATAAAAAAAATTTTTTTTAAATGACCGTGGAAATCAATTTGGCAGACAAAGATCAAGTTCGAGATCGCTTGCAGAGAACTCCCGAAGGCTCCATATATGCGTAACCCCTTCTAACGACTCTCAGTCTGCACACAACTGAGGAAATAAAGATATAATCTTATATTTTTATAAATACAAGTGTTCGTGTTCCTCCACGGGTCCAGTATATAACACTTTAGACATTTTTACAAGATTGTCACTTTATCACCATATAATAAACTCATAGAATTGCAAAAGACTAAATGGAGAGAAATAAGGGAAAAGAAGATTATATTGCGCCAATTTTCTAATTGAGGAGAACCTGGCTGTGTCCGGTAAATTGATTGTCGGTAAATTGATCGTGTGGTAAATTTATCGCCGGTAAATTATTCGTGGCTAAATTCAGGATTTAATTATTGTGTTTTTAAGAATTTGATAAAACGAGCTAAAGATTTAGGGTTAGGGTTAGGGAAAACTTGTCATAAGAGCAATTAATCAAATACAATAAATTTACCTGCGATAAATTTAAGATGCCAGAAATTTTCTGGTGATATATTCACCACACGAAGAATTCACCAAGAATCGAATCTGCCCTCTTTAAAACTCTGCATTCGAAATCCTGTTTTTTTTTTTTGGGGGGGGGGTCAATACCTGGGCCCGAACCCCGACTTCTGATACCAAGTGGATGCTATCATAATTATAATTCATAGCAAAAGTTTATTTTCGTTTATTAATGATATGTTAGATTGAATAGCACCATTTTTACACTGTTGTTTTAGAAACTTTACCGAAAGTTTTAAGTTCTTTATTTATTTAGGTATTTATCTATTTGTCCAAAAGAACAAATAAATAAATCTCTATATTGGGCGCCTCGTGTTGAAATTATCACTCTAGTCAATAATAGCTAAATAGTTAGTATACTAAAATTTACTGATAGTAGTAAATTGTAGGGGTCAGAGTTATCTGCCGCGAATCTCTTTTTGTACAGGAGTCAATTATCTGCCGCTAATTCCTTTGTTATTGATATTGAAGTAAAGTAGTGTTTCTCATAGCCAGACCAGTCATAGTCAGACCAGTTCCGGTCCGTCGGACCAGTGCCGGTCCGCAGGTGCCAAATATGATTTTTAAAAGAATTTGTATAGTTTTGAATTACCGCAACCGTACATATAAACTAAAATTGGAAATATATATTTTTTAAACATCAACTTTGTTAATTTTCTGCTCTTTTCAGCGATTGTTATTTTACCATCCTTTTGCCTAATTAGAAACCTAATGACCTTTTTGTAAATTACAGCACAGCCACCTTGGTCTCCAAAGAGAAGGGTGGCAAATATTTTGAGAGGAGAAGTGCATATTAAAAATGTTGTCTCTCCTTTACCCATCACCAGGGCTTGGTATATCTCTCACCATCAGGACTTTGCATGTCTTAGACTAAATATGGGCAACACATAACTTTCAATTTCGGTACAAATGCAGAATAGCGCGCAAGAGATAATATTAGAATCGCATTTTACGTATAAATAACATTAGATTACGGAAACTCCCGATATAACCTAATACGAACCCGAACACTAACACTAACCCTAGCGTCTCAAAGGTTTCGGGTATTTCCGTGAAATGTAATGAAATTAAAGCTTTTGATACGTAATCTAGTGATATTATCTATTGCGCACTATTCTGCATTAGTACCAATGCTTTTTATACGTAATCTAATGATATTATCTCTTGTGCGCTATTCTGCATTAGTACCAATGCTTTTTATAAGTAATCTAATGATATTATCTATTATGCACTATTCTGCATTAGTACCAATGCTTTTTATATGTAATCTAATGATATTATCTCTTGCGTGCTATTCTGCATTAGTACCAATGCTTTTTTATACGTAATCTAATGATATTATCTCTTTTGCGCTATTCTGCATTAGTACCAATGCTTTTTATATGTAATCTAATGATATTATTTCTTGCGCGCTATTTTGCATTAATACCAATGCTTTTTATATGTAATCTAATGATATTATCTCTTGCGCGCTATTCTGCATTAGTGCCTCAATTTCAACAAAACTGGAGATTGTGAACAGATCAGCATTTTCTTCATACAATAGAAGATTCAGATTTTTTAAAAATTGTGATTTCTCTTTTTCAGTCTCTTTCCGATTTTTTAAAGGGAGATAAATATTTGTCATTTAAGCAAGAAATTCAGACAATACAATAAATTGGATGTTTTGGGGGATTGAATAGATTATTTCTTTCTTTTCTTTTTCTTAATTTTTTTTCTTGATTTTTAAAAGGTTTTTACTGTTTTTCTTTTTCAATAACAAAACCAGACACATAAATTTCTTTTTTTTTTTATGAATGGGCCTTTTTTTCATTTTATACAATATACAGAAATCAATCCGTAAATAGATCCATTGCTTATTGTAAGCCAAACGAACAAATAAAATAAATTAACGACAATTACTTATTTGGTAGATAAATAAATAGATAAATACATAAATAAATAGATAAATAAATAAATGAATGAATAAATAAAAGTGTTCGACTTGATGAATTCTAATTTAAATTATATTTCGTTTTTCGTTAAGAGTCCGTGTTTTGGTTCGTGTCTTCAATTGTTCGTCTATTTTTATTGTCACTCCAATCTTCGTCAAATTTTTGGTGTTGTTTTGGCTTCGATCTATTTGACTTTTACTGTATTTTTTCTTGAAAGAATTTCCAGGGCAGAGGGGAAAGGCATGAACTGTATTCTGTGGGAAGAGAAGAAGAAAAAACATAAAATAAAAAATGTTTTATCTTTCACAAATACAAGCATAACAGCAAAGAAGAAAAAAAAAACGAAGTTAAAAAAAAAAAAATTAGTCTCATTTAGAATGCACGAAGAGATGTGGGGATTTTGGCTGTAAATATGGAGTTAACATGAGTATGTGGGGATTAAAATAAAACTAAAATAAAATAAAATTAGAATAAAAAACTAAAAAAAACTCCCATGGGCCTTCACCGGAAGAACCCTCCCCGCATGTGCGACAAAAAAGATTGGCTCCCGAGCCCCAAGAGAATATCTCGGCCATTTCGAGTTTAGGCCGTAAATAAATCTAGTCGCTCATACTAGCCAAGGATATCCCCTTGCTACAGGCGACTATGACCCGGTCAATAAAGCCTAAGTCATAAAACTACCTCCTGCCTCTGTCTCTACCTTTTCGTTCTTTAAATTCCTTCGTTTTCAGCGCGACCACCAAATGAGATGAACACACACCAGAATATCCTGCTACATTTAAACCTTAAAACACCCAAACCTCTTCCAATCCCGTAAGTATCAGGGAATACATTGACACAACTTGGAATTTCAAACAATATTCTATTATATATATATATATATAATATATTAATATATATATATATATATATATAAAGATGAATTTATTCTTGATGGAAAACTCAACGTTATAGCGTTTTGAATTTAGTAGCCTTCATCAGGACTCGAATTATGAAGACTGTCTGGATGACTTGCGAAAAATGGGAGAATGCCAATTTGTGTGAATAAAAGGGGCGTAACCTAGTCTAGGTTGGCATTATTTTGAATATATATATATATAATATATATATATATATATATAATAGATATATTATATATATATTACAAAGAAAATACAGTTGTAATATTTTCTGTTGCAAATGTTATATAACAAAAAAACATCTTTCTTGATCCACAAATTCACTAAACTGAGTGTATTACCCACTCACCAACAAAATAAAATGTAAACATTCCACCTAACAGGTCAGAACACTCACCGGATGTTGCCGGACCGTGATTTTTTAGCAAAATGAAAAAAAAGGCCACCCCGATGACGACTTTATAACAAAAATTAATTTGAGTAAGTGTAGACAAGTTTTATTGTTTGTTTGTTTTTTTTTAAATGAAAATAAAACTTACTTGGGAATTCTCAATTTGGAATCCAGAGATCGCCTTCGGGACCACTTCATACCCACAAATATTCGACAGCTATCAGGACATTGAGACCTTGAGAAAATATATAACAGATAAAATTATTTTAAATAAATGTTCACGTTACCCTTGTCATCACATTGTTGTTGTAGAAAAACGATTGTTGGTTGAGTATCGTTTCCTCATACAGAGTAGATATAAGAACAATGCAAGTGATAACATTGGTACTTTATTTCCTGAACAAACTTAATAGAATTTTGAATACAAAAAAAAACAGGATAGAAGATACAAAGAATAAATTATTGTCATGTTTTACATATAAAGGGCCGGGTTAGTTCAGTCGGTAGAGTGTTCGGCTAGAAACCACAAGGTTCCTAGTTCGATACCGACCCTCGCCAACTCAGAGTATGAGTAGCACAGGGATCTGTGCGGTAAAGTAAGCAGCTGATAGTGGGTATGTCACACCACCTCAGACGCAAAAACCATCTCTTTGGTCTAGTGCTAGTGAAAAGGGGATTGGCTGATACCGACGTTAGGTCACCCCAACGACTTTACTTTTATTTTTTACTTTTACATATAAATAAAATACGGAGCACTGAATGAAAATGTAAGGCCAGGTTGTTGAAAATTAACAAGGTTTTATCTAACACAGAATAAAGAAATAGACACATGAATAAGTGATCATTTTTTAAGCTTAGGTTAGTTTGGTACAAGGCTATAATTATGGGGCGCTCAGTAAACATCTAATTCAATAACAATAATATTCTATTTCTCTGAATTGGACACATAGCCTAGTGTATAACGGAGTTAGATGAAGACAGTTATAAGTGACAGTTATCTCTAGACTGCAGGTTCAATCCTGGTCAGAGGCAGCAGTAACATAGAATAATAATTAACACAGCTTAACACCTCTATCCCAGCTATGGTTAGCGGAATGAGAACAGGATACCCCGTGGACGGAATAAAGGGTTAGGTTCAAAGTTCCGTAATGGCTCCCGATTCGAAAGAAAGTTCCCGAGTCCGAGAAGGTTCCCGAGCCCGACAAGAAATACCTGAAAAAGGCCGGAGGCCGAAACGTTGTACAGATAACAATGAAAACGAGGATAATAGTCCGAATAATACAAATAATAATAATAATATTATAGACAAGCTGGCAAACCATTATGGTACGTGAATTACCCAGCCACCCGTTTATGTAGGTTGAATGTCTAATTCTTAGGGGGTTATCTGTGTATGTATTTACCCAACCCTTCAGTACGAGATGAATGTGACACCAGGTCTATTTTTAAGCAGAGTTTAACAGGCTTGAATGCGTAGTTTTTCATTTGCCTAGATTGGTTACCTAATCATGGTTAAAGAGCCCAGTTTGTCCCACTCATAGCTGGAGGAAGAATAGTTGGATACATACCTTTCCCAAAGGTATAAGCGTTATGTGAAATGCTATCAGCCCCATCCAGGATTTGAACTCGGTTCACCTTGTCCATTTCCTACGACAATAACCTTTACAATACGGGTGTATACGCGTAGAAACAATTAGCCTTTTATTTGAAGTTTGAACTTCTGACATTTACGAGACAATTAAAGAAAGAAGAAAAAAAATATTTGTCCTTTCTTTTTTGTTTGTTTGTTTTCTTACTTACATCATACATAGATAAGAACAAACTCGCACTGTGTCTCCCGGGTGATGTCCTTTTCTTTCAACTCCAAAACTCATCGCACCAAAGAAGAAAAGTGTCAGCAAAAAAATCATTACAAACGGAGGTTCCATGTTTTCTGCAAAAAAATAAAAAAAAAAAAAAAATAAATAAATAATAAAAATAACAATAAATCTTATTATCTGCATTGTTCGGACTATTGTCCTCATCTTCATTGTTATCTGTGCAACGCCTAGTGGATGAAGGATTTAGGTTAAGACAGTTCTAAGTGACAGTTATCTCTGGACTGTAGGTTCATCCTGGTCAGGGGCAGCAGTAACATAGAATAATAACACAGCTTAACGCCTCTATCCCAGCTATGTTCCGTGATGGCTCCCGATTACGACAAGAAGGTTCCCGATTACGACAAGAAGGTTCCCGATTACGACAAGAAGGTTCCCGGATTCGAAAAGAAGGTTCCCGAGTCCGAGATGGTTCCCGAGACAAACAAGAAATACCCGAAGAAGCTTAAGGGCACATCGACCGAAACGCTGTACAGATAACAATGAAGGTGAGGACAATAGTCCGAATAATGCAGATAATCCTAATCGTCAAGCATCATCTAAAAACATCAGAGAAATAATCAATCTTATTATAATGGAGATTCGGTGTATATCTGTAATTGAAACTACATCACTGCTTACGGCACAATACATAATTTTTAAAGATTTTTAAGAGCAAAATAATTACATAACTTATATATTATATCATTAAAAAAATAATGAAAGATAACTCTTCGTCTACTTTAAGCCGCTCGTGACGGTTCCCCTCCACCGCGATCCCACCGTAAACCGCTGGCAGTGGCTCTCACACGTGTTCTTTGTTTACGCTGAAAAATCACTACGTGCACATCTTTTATTTTGTCTGTGAACCAACGCTGAGACTGATACTTGATCCTTTTGCAAGAGGGAACCAGTTGATTGGAGAAATTTGGTAGGTAAAGAGTTAAAAACAATATGTAGAAGGTGACCTTATAAGTGACATTCTCCTATATACTCCTATACGTATAGACTTTAACACCGCTTTATAATTAACAATACAAAATCTTTTAATGGCCCTCAGTTTAAAAAAAAAACAGGAAAAAGAAAACATCCTGTTTTTTCTCGCATTCATGTGATTATTAGTTTTCCTTTTTAAATTTGATTGGCGATCTGTTAGATTTTACCAAATAAAATAGTTCCTTCAGCAAAGAGGCTACTGCCTATGACGCGTTACCAGAACTACATGGTAACGTTACTACACGACGACCACTGGCGCCATAAGAATTGGCGCGTATTTCGTTTTCCCCTTGTCTTTGTTTTCCTTGTACCATTCTGTTCCGTGAAGTAAAGGAACGTGTAAGCACGTGTATAATGTACCTCCGTTAAAATACGTCTTGTGTTCTCATTCTACTAACACTATGAGTCGTGCAAGTTCTCATAGATCAACCAATTCAACACGACCCCTCGGGATTGAGAATGATGGTCTTCTAGTCTCAATCCATGGCTCCTTAGATGGCTGATGAGACAGATTTTAGTCCGGAAATTTCGGCTACAGTGCTGACATGTCTTTTCTTCGGGGGCAGTGCTGGTCCAGAACTGTCACCTTTCCTCCAGCTCTGCAGTTCGTTTACATTCGAAAGTAACGGTGCCATCCCTGATAGTGGTTTTCCAGTGCGTTCTGTCTTTCACTGATCTCCCAGATTTTGACGTTGATTTCCCATTTCTTGAGATTTGCTTTTAAGACGTCTTTAAAACGCTTCTTGGGTACACCTCTACTCCGTTTTCCTTTTATTTCAATTGAGGCCTCTATCCCCCCCTTTTAAGGTTATCAACGACGTAATTCGAACATAATTTTATTCATTCTATTTTACGTTGAGTTTGTTGGGATTATCTTCCCTTTGCCTGGAAGAGTTATCTTCCCGCTGGGTTTCCGTGTCGGCCACCAGGGACTTTGTATTTAAGCGCGAGGTCCAAACTCTTCTTCCTCTTTTCTCCTTCTTCTCGCTCAACCACATGGGTTAGACATTTTGTAGCTACACCCCACCTCGTGAGGCCTCTGGTCCACACGTACGGACTAAGTCAGTTATATGGACTATGTGTAACTCTTTTTATATGAATATGTACGTAACACTTGAATGTGTCCTTATTGTATCTCATTTGTATTATCTTGTTTCCTATTTTATGTATCTTGTCTTATTTCTGTGCTGTGATATATAAAGTGTTTTGTCCCACAAACGTGTCGGAGTTGTCTGTTCAATTATGACTTTGAATCTTACAAGTTTAACGGCGACGGCAACCTGGGATTTTGTGAATTTATTACAACAGATTTGATCGGTAGGCATCAATGAAAATTATAAGCTACTGGAATCCTTTGTTTATCAAGAAATGACCTGATTTGGCATCAAAGGGTTGATATGCCACAAAACAACCAAACCAATCTATTAATCCAATTCTTAATTGGGTGACCACTTAAGCAACAGCAGATACTGTAAGCTACCTGAATCCTTTGTTTATCAAAAAATGACTTGATTTGGCATCAAATAAACCCAAGACATTCCATTAAAAAATCAGACAAAATGAAAAGAGTTTAAAAGAAACTGAAACAGACTCATTAAAACTTTAACTTTATAAAAATACGACATCCATTGGTAATTATTGAAAAAGATTGGAAGAAAATTCTGAATTACCAACAAATTTATTCAAATAAATATAAACCATATACACACAGTGATCTGTATATATTATAGATATCCTGAATGGAATTGCTTTGATTTGAATTAAAAACCTTCAATTTTATTCTTTTATATGTCATTTTGATCATGTGACTAATATGTTAGATTTGGCCTAAGCTTGTTCAAATAAGGATTCTATAGTTTAACAGATTATTGATTGGAAGGGAACAAAGTTAATTCTAATTGTACTTCAAAATTGTATAATTTTAAGAGAACAAGGGTAGAACTTAACCTCAGGACTTTTAAGCTAGATATATTGTTAGATACTTACTTAGCTGATACAGTATTTTTATGTCCAAACCCTTATCAAGTGTGCTAAATTTATATTTCCAGAAGAGTTTGTGGGGTAAGGAAAAATAGAGTGGGTGTGTGTTTCATTAGTTTTATTGATTGAACCTATTGTTATTGTCAACATATCTGCGCGTTCAACAATTAATCTAAACCGGCAAAGGTGGAAATGAAATGAGATAGTTTTAAATTGCATTCAATATGCACAAATTTATGCAGAACAAGAAAAAAAAAAAAACCTGATCGATATCGTTTGGGAATTTAGATTTTTAAAAATTCAGATTCAAATCTTAAAGGAAGAAAATAATCCCAATTTCTTAAAAAAAAAAAAAAAAAAATGGCTGTATACGATAAAATCAAAAAAACAATTTATGCACGTGCCAATTTCAAGTTGTCAGTCGTGATTTTTATCTGGACTATTGAGGTGATATCTATTATCATACTAAAGCTGAAATAATCAACTTTTGCTTCCTAAAGGCTTTTTTACTGTTTAGTTTATGACACGAAAATTATACTAAATTATTCCTTACTTTTAGGATTGAATTATGTTTGAAAAAGATTCTGTTTTAATTGGTTCTAATTAGTCGTAATTTGCAATTAAGTAAAAAAAAAACGACCAATCTCTTACTTTATTCTCTGTCTATCACCCTCTTCCCCTCTATGTATCTCTTAACTACTTCCTCGTTATATAATGTTAGTTTCTCTGCAGCGAGAGAGAGAGAGCGAGAGCGAGAGCGAGAGCGAGAGAGAGGGGGGGGAATTTGAAATGTATTTCTATGTTAAATTTCACAACCAGCAACCCATAGCTTAAATGAGGTCAAACATTCCAAAATGATTTCAAGGTTTCGTCCGGTCGTATTTATTTATTTTATTTTATTCGCTTTGCTAACTCCCTTTACCCTACCCAGAGCTGAATGGGTGACCCAACGGGTCACGTGTTGTCTAATATCTATATATTAACACTCGTGTTCCTTTGTCTTTCGAACGTTATCATCTTTCAACACCCTCTGGTTAAAAAATGAGACTGTCCAAAATGTCCAAGGTGAAAGGCAAAAATGTAAATCCTGGTTTATGGTGTTGCTTATCCGCCGAATTCTTATTTCTTATGAGCGTCGTTACCTCAATTAAATAATGGACCATACCGTCTTTATTTTAAAGAAAGGTAAGAAAAGGACATGCTACACAGAAAGAATATAATAAGAAAGAAAGAAAGAGGAAAGATATATAGAGAGAAATGGTGAGCACGCGGAAGCGATAACGGTAATCTGTTTCAATTGAACATAATGAAAAATGTGTGTGTGTGTGAGAGAGAGAGAGAGAGAGAGAGAGAGAGAGAGAGAGAGAGAGAGAGAGAGAGAGAAATTATTATTATACTTTTTACATATTGAACTATTGTAATAGCTCTTTAGCAAATTTATCAAACATTGTAATAATTAAATTATCATACTGTGGTATATCCACAGGTCCTGCTAGTTTTCAATATTCCAGGAACTAGCAAGAATATGCACCCCCGGCATAAGTATTTACGTTTTAATGTAATGAAACATATTAAACTAGAAAGACTAACGAAATTAAATGAGAACACATATAAAAAGATTTCATTAATTTAATTGTATTCTAATTGGTTTCTATATAAAATCATTCATAGGATTGATTTTAATAAAACAATAATATTACAGATCAATAACACCAAATAATTATTTATTAAACCCGGTTTTGTTAAAACCAGTATGCAAATTAACCACACCATATATTATGTGAACCTTTATTTTTTAGTGATATATAAGACACATTACAATATTTTAAACACACAAATAACATGGGCTGTTTTGTAGCAAACCTGCCTCAGATTTTCATAGAGACCTCGTTAATAAATAAGATTTATTCTATGCATTAATGATTTCGACTATAAATTAAATACTCATTAATAAACCTACGCAATTCCTGAGGGTTTTTTTTGTGTGTATATATATATATATATATATATATATATATATATTTCTTATTATAATGGAGATTGTGTGTTTTTCTGTCTGTAACCGAAACTATATTCCTACTCAAGTCACAATTCTCTTAGTTATTGACATCACATTCTCCATGATTTTATTTTTATCTAAACCTCAATTATTAATAAAATTGTCTTACCTTATTAATACAGTTAACTATGTCTACATACTGACAACATGCAATTATATTTATATATACAACAAAATAGCGGTTTCCAGTGTGAACGGGAAGGCTAATTTGCATATTAATATTAAAAAATCGAATTTAATAAATATGTGCTTAGTATTATTGATTTCTAACTGTTTGGTTTTATTTTAATGAATATAAGCAAAAATCTCTTCAATGAATCTTAAATGAAATCCATTAACAAGAAAAAATAACTGTCATTTTATTCTTTACTTCCTCTTATAACTAAATACTTAAATTAGAAAAAATGACAATGAAAGACGAGAGTGATGGAAGAGTAAGTTTCAGTTGTTCCATTTTTTATTATACTCCCTCTGTTTCAAATCTTTTATTATACTCCCTCTGTTTCAAATCTTTTTATCTGTATTCTTATTTAGTTTCTGTTGTACCGGCCGTTCCTACAGTGGAGAATATACACCGGTTCTCACTATAAATAGTGAGACACCGAGTGAAAAGGTTGTACTGTTACCGTTTAGCGGCAAGCTAGCCGTTCTTGTACCTTATTGTAAATACACTTGTCTCATTTTACCCTACCTCGACTTGACTTCTTTTTTACTGTTGAATTAACATCACAACAGTTTCATTAGCCTTTCTAATTTAATACAATATTTTATTACATTAAAACTTAAATACTTGCACCCGGAGGGTGCATATATTTGCTAGTATATATAAAGTAGGAAAGAAAGAAAAAACAGTGAGAGAGTTAAATCAAGATCATTATACTTTTATATATTGAAGTATTCGCAATAGCTCTTAAGTAAAGATATCAAACATTATAATACTTAAATTATCATACTGTGGTATATGCACAGGCTCTAGGGTGCTTCGCGTGGTGTAATGGTTAGCAAACCGGATTAGCAAACCATTGTTAGTGATTTCAATTCTCACAGATACTTCAGGCCTTGTGTCACATCTAAGCTAAGCTTAGTAAAGATCTATATTCACAGGTCATGCTAGTTCTACAAATTATTCTGACATGAGTCCCAGGTTTTATCATTTTCATCACAACTTTTCGGCCAGGATACTATGAACAAAGATAATTTTGAATAGAAAGTGGATTTTACGACAACAAAAGCCAAAGATTATCATAATTGAGTAGGGGAGGAGCAGTGACGTAGTGGCTAAGGTACAGGACTGCAACATCGTAGTAAACGAGTTCGAACTCCAGTCGCCCTACCTTCACTTTCGGACTAATACCTTTGGGAAAGGTATGAACCCGCTCGTCTCCCCAGCTATGGCAGCCTTCTGTCTACGAGAGACGATGGAGTTGAGTAAAGTTTTTTTCTTTTTAAACTACATAGCCTGGGTGGGTTCATATGGTGGATGAGTTGTTTCCCATGCAGCAAATCCCCCTCTCCACACTGCCGCTGTGATCCAAAGGAAAGGTAAGGGACCAATGCAGTTTGGCAGCGGCAGTCTTGCAGTAGTTGCTGGGTAGCACTGGATTTCAGCATCACAACACCTTAGAGACTCCGGCTCCTGATTTATTTTCGGGGTTTACTCCCCTAGCTTTTCTTTGAAAGGCAACAGAGGTTCTGTGTCGGACTTCTTGAGACGATGGGTTGCCGACCAAGTCCAAGGAGCCCCTTCTAACCCATTTGGGGATTTATGCGAGTAGTAAGTAACCCAATCCTACTACTGTCGGTGTTCCTGAGAAATGAAATGAAATTAGGGATACGGTATATTTGGCATTTGTGTATCAGATAAGCAACATGACCTTCAGGTCAGTTGTTTTTCAGTTATAGGTTAAATAGTATCACTACTGTTCTTCTACAAGGATGAATTTGACATTAGATACTCCACGAAGGTTGATATGCCATTAAAGACAGAAAGAACGACAATTGAGTTGTCATTTAATAAGCTTAGTTTAGTACAAGACAAAAAGTATGGAGCACCCAGTGAGAATTGTACTCACTAAAATAAAGAAATATAACACTAATATAAAGAATTAATTGCGCATTATTAAATGTGGAGCACAAATGTGAACACGCTTAATGGGATCAAATCTCCCCGAGGCTGTAAAACAAATAAAGCCACCTTAATATTAAGACTCTGTTTTCTTCCAAGCTGTAGCCATGTCAGTGCTACTGTATGGCTGCACCACGAAACGGTTAGCAAAAAAGCGAGATAGAAACTACACAAAGATGCTGCGCGCTGTCTTGAACAAATCCTGGAAGCAGCACCTCACAAAAAGCAGGTGTATGGCTACTTGCCTCCTAATACACAAACCATCTGAGTAAGACGAACAAGACATGCTGAACACTGTTGGAGAAGTAAGGACGAACTCATAAGTGACGTTCTCCTGTGAATACCTACACAAGGACACGTTAGTGTTGGCCGACCAACGAAAACATATATCAGTCAGCCCTGTACGGATTCTGGATGCTGTGCGCAAGACCTGCCAGGGGCAATAGATCTTATTAATGACGTCTCTATGAAAATTTGAGTTAGATTTGACTAAAAACATCCCATGTTATTAGTGCGTTTACTGCAATGTGTCTTATATATCACTAAGAAATGAAGGTTTACATAATATATGGTGTGGTTAATTTGCGTACTGGTTTTAACAAAATCGGGTTTAATAAATAATTACTTGGTGTTATTGATCTCTAATAATGTTTTATTCTCCAACGTATAAAAATTAATCCTATGAAGGATTTTATATAGAAACCAACTAAAATATAATTTAGATAAGTGTAATCTTTTTATATGAGTTCTTATTTAATTTCGTTAGTCTTTCTCATCTATACATATAGAAAGGGCAGTTGGTATGTATGTATGTATGTATGTATATCCGGGGGGAAACTACAAAAATAAAACAATTAACGGCAATTTTAATTATATACACATTTACTATCACCAGATCTTGCTTTTTCAGAAAAAAACAATGAAAATTTGATTTATATTCATGAAGATAATAAAAAATAAAATTTTAATAAGAACAGCATAGATGTTTTTTTTTGTTTTTTTTTGCATTTGATATTTTAAAATAAGAGATATTGAATTTTCTTTTCAGAATGTCGCCGGATCAACGCAAGGTCTTTTTTTACATAGGGATTTTAATGGGGATTCTGCGAGGATGCAAGTCATTAAAATTCGTGTCACCCCCACAGGTGACTACTTAACAACAGCAGGTACTGTAATCTATCCGAATCCTTTGTTTATCAAAATGACTTGATTTGGCATCAAATGACCCGAAAGGGTTGATATGCCACAAAACAACCAAACCAAACCAATCTATTAATCCAATTTTAATTGGGTGACCACTTAAGCAATAGCAGATACTGTAAGCTACCTGAATCCTTTGTTTATCAAAAAATGACTTGATTTGGCATCAAATGACCCAAAATGGGTTGATATGCCGAAACAACAAAGACTCAATATAACAGAGATAACTATGAAATGTTAACTAATATCTTTCAGTATTGTCTACGTTATTCGGACTATTGTCCTCATCTTCAATGTTATCTGTTCAACGTTTCGGTCGATTTCCCTCCAGCCTTCGTTGTACAGATAACAATGAAGATGAGGACAATAGTCCGAATAACGCAGATAATACTAATCATCAAGCCTTATCTCAGACATTCAGAGAAATAATGTTTCACTCCTTAAATAGAAACATTTTTATATCATTTAGATTGCTGTTAAAACGGGAGCCTAATAGGTACGCGGATCGTCTAGAAGAATATAAGAGATTAATTGAACCTGAGATATCAATAATGTACAATAACAGCTCTACAATGAAAAATTACATTTTGATATAAATCTATATATTAATACTCTTGTTCCTAAATCTTCCGACCGTTATCATCTTGCAACACCCTCTGGTTAAAAATGAGACCGTCCAAATTATCCAAGATGAAATGCTATAATGTAAATCCTGATTATTTAGTGTTGCTTATTCGCCGAATTCTTATTTCTCATGAGCGTCGTCACCTCCACTAAATAATGGACCATTCCGTATTTATTATAAAGAAAGAAAGGGAAGAAAAAGGAGATGCTACACAGAAAAAATATAATAAAGAAAGAAAAAAAGAAAGACAGAAAAAGTAGGTGAAAGATAGAGAGAGTGGATAAGCGCGCGTAAGTGATAACGCTATTCTGTTTCAATCGAACATAATGAATGATGAAAAGAAGGAAAGAAAAAAAGAGTGTAAGAGAGGGGGTTAGATCAAAATTATTATACTTTTTACATATTGAAGTATTTAGCCATAGCTCTTAAGTAAACATATCAAACGTTGTAATAATTAAATTACCATACTGTTGTATATCCACAGGTCCTGCTAGTAGAGTAATATTTCCAGGTTTTGAAGATTTATCTTTTAAAAGAAAACCAAACAAAAATGAATGGTAAGGGTATTTGTCTTACACCCCACTTGTATGGAAAGGGCACAAGGCCTCGTTTTAATGTGGGCCCACCCACAAGCCGAAGCTGATGGGCGGGGAAAGAACAAAAATTGCGTCGATCCCTTCGGTATTCCACCCCAAGGGGGGGCGCCTCAGGCGCTGGGCAATAAACCCAGCCCTGCCCCCAAGATGGCAGGTATTGCCTGGGGGGATGGCCCCCTGGGATCGACGCTATTAATTGTACTTTACCGGGCGGACAGGGAAGAACCAGAGCATAGTAATTGGAACAGATACTACACCTTGATCCCCGCCTATGCCAAAAGTTTAGATGAATTTAGATTCTTTTCTTTTTTTTTTTCTTCTTATTTTTTTAAGAATGTTACTGAACTCTGTGAATGTCTGAATTAAGCTTTTGTTTTTTTAAATAACGGGGAACAATTCAATATGTCAAAGTTATTTTCACACTTGCAGAATAGATGGTGTTGAATTTAAAATTATTAAAATTTAATCAATATCACTTACACATGTGTTTCGGTCAGTTTATCTATGTGTACACGATTCAAACTATTATTATTATTAAATAAACAAATGAAATGAAATAATAATAACACAGAGAAAATTCGACCTTCATCAGAGTGAAATTTTATTTTGAATGAAAAAAAATCGTAAAATACACCGTAACTTTAGACTTTTAACATAAACTGTAAGTACAAACATATACTTATACATACATGTATGTGAATTCATATATACACAACCAAACATGACCATCTTACGAAAACATTAAAATTAAAAAAAAAACATAAAAATTATCTAATATCAAAGTTGGGTTCATTTTATAAACGGATAACTTTTTGATGAGTTCACTGTTTTTTGAATTTAAAATTATTAAAAATCACACCATATTTGTATAATCTACGTACCTTGTTGAGAGAGAATTCCGTTCGAATAGACAATGGCACTTCCGAAGTTTTGAAATTTTCAGGAAAGTCAACAATTTTACGGAAGTAGAACATTTTAACAAAAACCAAAAACCAAAAACAAAAAATAATTTTCAAATAAAATGCTCAATCTCTAATTTCGACTGGAATAAAAATTAAAATATGGACATTTTTCTTTCTTTTTTGAAGACGAAACTGATACATTAATTTTGGTTTTGTTAGTTTTTGTTTTATGTTGTTGAGAAAACGAAAGCGTGGCAGATGTCGTAAGTTAATTTTCCAAAAATATTTTTTTGTAAGATCAAACTTTTTTTTTAAGTAGATGTGTCAGACAAAAATCTGGAGTATTTTCTTGTTGTGTTTTGATCAGGGGGGTGGGGATGTTTTTGGAGGGTGTTATTGGGCGTCTGTTTTTTGGTCGCGTCCGCTTCAGGCGATAGTGAGGTGGAAACTAACTGCGCAGCGAAGACCAGTCGGTGGCGGCAATGTGCTGCGAGCCAGACTGGGGCAGTTCCAATGGGTCAAGATTAAAGATTTACATTCGTTGGACAATTTCTCTCAGTGTCGCTGATAAATCGTCGACTCGCAGAGACGGTGTTAAATTACAAACGTTCATTGCAGAAAAAAAGAAAAAAACGAAATAAACATAAATAAATGTCATTATACTTTCTACGTAAATTGAAAATGGAGAGAGGGAGAGGGGGAGAGAGTGTGTGTGTGTGTGTGTGTGGTGTGAGAGAGAGAGAGAGAGAGAGAGAGAGAGAGAGAGAGAGAGAGAGAGAGAGAGAGAGAGAGAGAGAGAGAGAATCTATTTTTTCTGCTTGGTGGCTGGGGTAGTTACGTGTTCCCTTCGGCGCTTTTATTAAGGGTTCAAGTCCAACCAAAACTAGAAATTTGAACACCAATTTTCAAGGCACAGAGGACTTCTCAACTGTGTGTGTGTGTGTGTGTGTGTGTGTGTGTGTGTGTGTGTGTGTGTAAAAATCTATAGGCTATTTATACATTATTATTGTTAAAATGATTAATCTATTTGGTAAAATACAATAATTTATTGAGTGTCGAAAATTTAATAGAAAACCGTACTACATGATGAGTATGTAATATGTGTACATGTGTGTGAGTGTGTGTATGAAAATTATTATTAATAATTTAGTTATGATTAAAGGAAAATATGTATTTAGTATAACCAAATCTAACGTTGGTCAAATATAGGGTATTTTATAGTCTTTGAGTATAATTCTGGAGAGGTAAGGTGACAGGATATAAAATTGCGGGTCTTTATTTAATCGTGTTAGAAATTGAGATGGTGCTAGATTCTACGATTTTTCTTTGTTTTTTGTTGTGTATCCTAACTAACATTCTGGATTCTTTAAAATTAAACAGATGGTTAGTTTCTAAAATGTGTTTCGTAAGTGCGTTGTTCAATTGACCGTTTCTAATATCTCTCTTATGTTCCCGGATTCGTTGGTTGATGTTTATAGACGTTTCTCCTATGTATTATTTATTACAATCCAAACATTGGATGGTATATACACCAGCATCGGACCTCGTGTGGGTGTGGTTGTTTTTGTTACTGATAATATTTTTAAATTGTTTTTGAGGAGTTTGTTACAGTTTTTATTCTAAATTATTTAGTTGTTTTTTTTTTCAATAATGGTTGTAGCTGAGTTATTGGGTAGGATGATGTATCTATTTAGAAGGTTATTGGTAGGAGTATTGTTTATGGTATTCGTGGGGGGGGGTGTTTACGGTTATGAATTTTGATGGCTTTCTTCTTGGCACATTGGATGAAAAGTTTAGGGTATTGTAACTGTGTAAAAGATTTATCTATGTATTCAAATTCTTCATTTAGAATTTTTTTTAGTACAGATCGTAAGGGCTCTTAAATAAAAACCTATAACTAAACCACTTTTAATTTTGGTGTTGTGATGTGAGTAGAAATGAATATGGTCATTTTTATTTGGTTTTGTGGTGAACTTTAAATTCTAAACGATTGTTGTTATTAATTAATAGCATATCTAGGAAAGGTAAAGTGTTATTATATTCTAACTCGAATGTGAAGTCAATAGTTGGTTCAATTTTATTTAAACGGTCTACTATTTGTGTTAAGTCGTTATTACGTGGATATATGAATAGGATGTCGTCGATATATCGGAAGTAATTAGAGTCTGTTGGTAAAATGTATTTGGAGGGTCCTGATTCTAGGAATTCGAGGAAAAGACATGCAAGGATACCACTAAGGGGCGATCCCATAGGTAAGTCAAACTTTTGTCTATAAAACGTACTGTTATACTGGAAGAAACAGTTTTTGGTACATAATTAACAGATTTTTATGATTGTCCGAATAGGTAAGGGTAAGGTGATGTTTTTTTTAGATGATTTTCTAGGCGAGTGATGCATTTTATATATATATATATATATATATATATATATATATATATATATATGCGATTTATCTTTTCATTTTATTTTTTCATATACAACCGAAAACATTATATATATATATATATAATATATATATATATATATATATATATATATATATATATAGTGTGTACAAAAATAACCTACTCGAGTTTCACCATAAGGATCTTCAGGGTTAAATCCACTGAATTAATCAAGATATTGATTAATTACAGTTAACTGTGGGAGTTCATATTGTAATTTTTAATGTTGAAAACAGATTCGCAGTTAATGAACGCTGTTGCGTCATTTTGAAAAGTTGAATGACAAACGCGATGTTGATGTGTCGTAAATATAGGTGTTAATGTGGTACTATTTACTAATAGATATAGCACAAAGTCATCAATATTAATATATATATATATATATATATATATATATATATATATATATATATATATATATGAGATTTATCCAAAACTTGGTAGTAAGGGATGATTCTATATGTGATTTCTAAGATCCACTGTACTAATATTGATGATCCAGTATGTATAAATACAGCGAATCTTTAAATCACAGAAGAGAGCTCAATGTAAAATAACCTTTTAGATTATATACAGAGCAATATTTATCAATAAAGGAAGGAAGAACTCAATACAGTAATCCCATAATAAATTTATTTCGATGAAAATTGGGGCCCATATAAATCTAAGTTGATTTAAACCGGCTCCCCAAATTTTCGTCTCATCAGATGGGTCTCAATTCACTTATGGACAAGCATATCACAAAAAACCCCAAAGAGCATATTCAAACAAAAACAAAAAATAATTAAAAAAATATAAATAGGGTGGACCATAATGACGAGACACATTTTAAATGCTTTTTTCTCAGATTATAAAAACGACACAAAGTACTAAATATATCTATTACATAACTGATACAAAGGAGTTTTACAGGTTATCTAAGATTTGAATATTATATTAAGTTTTTATTACTTTCAGGTATTGATTTTGGTGATCCTCATAATGCCGTGGAGTCCAAAAGAAATTGCATATGTAGTCGAAGAATATCAGTGATATCCATTGGCCATCCAGATCACCTGACTATTTTCTGTGGGGTTACCTGAAAGATCGAGTATACACAGGCATGCCCCACACGACAGCGGAACCGAAAGAATGCATCCGTAGAGAGACAGTTATTCCAGTTGATATGCTAAACCACACTTTACGTTATATGAGAAATCGAGCTCTCAAATGTTTTGGTCATGATGGTAACCATCTCAAGGACATAATATTAAAATCTTATATCACATGTAAAGCTCCCGTGTACCAGTTATGTAATAAATATACTTGTGGTCCACCCTATATATATTTGTATGTGTGTGTGTGTGTGTGTGTGTGTGTGTGTGTGTGTGAGAGAGAGAGAGAGAGAGAGAGAGAGAGAGAGAGAGAGAGAGGTGTGTTGTGTGTGTGTGTGTGTGTGTGATTTATATTGGCATTACTGATGACTTGAGAACCATATGCAGTGGTACCTTGAGTTTAATTCGTTCCATGACCAAGCTCATAACTCAGTTTCCTCGTATGTCAAATCAATTTTCTCCATTGAAATTAACTTTAATCTGCTCAACGAAAGGCCAGATGGAGAGGCGCATGCTCAACGAAAGGCCAGATAGACAAATCTGTAGTGATAACCCGCAATACGCAGAATTTCGCCCACCAACGTTCGTCTTTTGCCGACACTTCAAGTTTTTATGATAATCTCAGCATGGACAGCAATCACCCCGCCTCAAGCCGGATATTAACTCGAACAAGTGATAACAGTTGCAGCAGTAACAGCAGTCCCCAATCTCCACCTGACGATGACCCGGAAACAAATAGCTTTAATTCTAAAAGTGCCTTTCAGTCGCAGAGCTGTATGTTGATAAATGTCTTCTTGACCGGACCAAGTCTATCTGGCCTTTCGTTGAGCATACGCCTCTCCAAAACAACCTATTGTTACAATCCATGAGAAGTCACAAATTGTGAACATACCTGTAAGTTAAATAAGGTTCGTTAGATTTAAAACCGGGGGTGGGTAATTTTCCATAACCGTTGGGGGTTATGATCGACATTTTAGATGACCCCAACGGACGTGAGAATAGTTAGTTAGGTGAGCAGATCCGACCCGATTTTGAAGGAGAGCAGACGTGATTTTCGTCTCTCCCGGGTTCATTCTCATCCCCGCGGCGGAATCAATTATAGGCTAATAAAACTTGATCAAGTAAAACCAAGCCTAGTAGTTTGTTAAATAACTAAGACAATGACCCAGCAGACAATTAGCAAGGAAGAAAGTCAACCATCAGCAGAAGCCCTTAAATAGAAGTCAGCCCAAAGAAAGTGGCGACCGAAGTAGAAATTGTTAGCAGCAACGAGTCAGCAACAAGTAAGAAGAGTACCAAGTTCCACCCCCCCCTCTCTCCTCTCTCTCTCTCTCTCTTCTCTCTCTCTCTCTCTCTCTCTCTCTCTCTCTCTCTCTCTCTATTATATGCCCGAGTATGTTAGAAGGGTATATACGGTTATATAACACTGTTGGGTCAGTAAAATGGTTATTCCTGTATATAGAGTGAATGAAGGAGAGGCTCTGTGATTGGATATACCAATCACGTGATAGCCCAGAGTTTTGGCGCAATATCCAAAAAGTGGACAGACAGATTCCACCCGCGGTACCACGAGGCAACGAATTCAGGGCCTCAAGGAAACCACCCTAAGAACTCTTCTCCAACGCGCCGGTAAGTCCCTTAAACTCAACTTTATATACAGGAAGGACTTTATATTGTTGTTTGTTGTTTTATGCCTAGCCAATAAATTGTTTGAATTAAAGGAAATATTAATTCCTTTCTTGTTGTTGTTAGTCTTAGAACTGAATGTTATACTAACATAATAACACTATTTTTGTAGCTACATGTTTTCGAAAAAGAAAAACAAAACTGTGTTGTATAAAAATATATTAAAATGAAATGTAAAGAAATAAACTGATTTTCCTTTACTGATATAATTTTTTCGAGACTCTTTCCTCACTTTTATCTACAGGAAGTTTCAATAAAACTTGTCCAATTTAAAAATAAAAAAATATTTTTTGTGTCGAATAGTAGTAAAAGAATATAAGGTTTAAAATATTAGTTTACTTATTGCGTATGACGCGTGGCAAACTTTTTTTTTGTATTGCGTAATTTATTTAAAAAAGTTTAACGTCGAAAAACACATGGCAGCACGCAAAACAAGTACTTTCCCCCCTCATATTTAAGTGATTTTTTTTATCGTAATAAATTTGGAAACTTAAATGTTTTTAGTGAACTTATTAACATAAGTGTATCTGACGCTCACACGTACCTCAAATTTTCGTTGGTTGGTCGGTTGGATTTTACGGCATGTCAACCCTTGGGTTATTTTATGACGAAGACGCTCTGTTCCATTAATTCCTGATGGGAATTCAATTTTTAAGCTCCATTTTTAAAAATACATTTTTAAACTCCTTTTTCTATTTAACCCATAGATGGGACCCTAACAGGTACTACCACTCCGGGCCAGAGTGTGCCTGGGAGTAATAGGGATGAAGAGGTACTCCACATTTCCCAGAGCACGAAAACTGGAACTTCACCATACCCAGGAGATTAAGACCCTCAGACGACGACGCCTTCTAGCACATATAATAAAAAGGGTTGGGACTTGTCATAATAGCCATAGAGTTGGGACAATCATATAAGTATTACGGCTATACGTGACCAGCCGGTTGATCGGAGGGGGTCTCTACAACCGACCATCTAGCTTAAATAAGGTCAAAGTGGAGTGTTGCATGTCATGAACTACTCAGCCACCAAGATTCCATCCTTAAGCATCACGGGTCGCCACCCAGAAACTTAAATGTTTTTAGGGAACTTATTAACATAAGCGAATCTGAAGTTCGCTCGTACCTCAAATTTTAGATCGCAACACAATGCAAAAAATCGACCGAGTGACAGCTCGTAATTCGGAAAACTCGTTAGTTGGTCCACTCATAAGTCAAGATACCACTATATATATATATAATATATATAATATATATATTATATATATATTTACAAAAAGTAAGTTACAAAAACACACACAACCTGTCAAATATCAGAAATCACACATATACATATTCTGCCAAAATATAGTGATTCAATGCCCGAAGAAGATAACAGATCTGAAACACGTGTCGCATATGTAAGTTAATAATATTTTAAAAAAAGAAAAAGAAGATAATCCTTTTTGCAAACCTTTTTTTATAGAATATCTAATTTTCTCCCACTGACCCATAACAACACTTTATATATATATATATATATATATATATATATATATATATATATATATATATATATATATATTATATATATATATATAATGTGAGATGGTCACTATTTCAGCTTTTGCTGGAACGGTGTACCAAAGGCAGTATTATTGGTAGAGTGCTCAATATGAAATAGAGCTGTTATATAATATAAGATAAATATATAAAGGTTTTACATATCTATTTATTAGGTGACAAAGGAACATTCACAACCATATTGGTTTAATGCGATGCATTCATCAGGTGAAGATGTTTCATATGAATGCATCGTATGAAACCAATATGGTTGTGAATGTTCTTTGTCACCTAATAAATAGACATGTAAAACCTTTATATATTTATCTTATTATATATATATATATATATATATATATATATATATATATAAAGATAAAAGTATCCAATCGACCAGTAAGTTGAGGATGTTGCTATTTGGGATACTCGTAAGTCAAATGTAGCAATGTATTACTATTTTGCAATGAAAAACAAACTGTCAATGATTGTCGTTGAAATTTGGTTGTATTTATTGTCAAAAGGACAAAATTTCAAAAAGGGAAATTTTTTTTTCGAAGAGACATCTGAGAAGAAATCAATAAAGATCCATTGTAAACTTTTAATATTTATTAACGAAATTAAATTGGATCTACGCCATTTTCTTCTCTTTTATTTCAAGACGTTGGTGTTTATTTAATGTAATTGCGTATGCGATTTGTTTTGGTTAAACATTTTACTTGACTAATTAAACAAATTAGATAGTTTATATGGCAATTCAAGAACAATTTATTTTTTTATGATTGTCAAAGAAAAATAATGCTTTTAGATAAGTTATCTAAAATGTCTATGTGTGTCTATATTTGTGTTTTTGTATTTGCAAGAATTCTATAGCGTCATAAAAAGAGCATATGGGCCACACAGAAATCCAACTTGCCCCCTTAGAAGTGCAGATGGATCTAGGCTTATCACCGACAAAACAGAAATACTAGATCGTTGGGCTGAATACTACCAACACCTTCTAAATAAAAGCAATCACATAGACCCCACTGTCTTTGACAATGTTAAGTTTTTATGGGCCATCCTTTGGCCTTAAAGCAGGAGCGATTGTCCAGTGGAATTGGATCCCTGGTAAAGAGTCCCTCGATAATGAATCCTTTGGTTACTCTGGTAAAGAGTTCTCAGTTCCTGGTATAGAGTCCCTCGATAATGAATCCTTTGGTTACTTTATATTACTTAAACACGGATATTTGCCACAGTTCACTTGCAATCATTGAGGAGGGAACTAAAGACTCTTTGCCAGAGGAACAAAAGGATTCATTATCGAGGGACTCTTTACCAGGAACTGAGAACTCTTTACCAGAGGAACCAAAGGATTCATTATCGAGGGACTCTTTACCAGAGGAACCAAAGGATTCATTATCGAGGGACACTTTACCAGAGGAACCAAAGGTTTCATTATCGAGGGACTCTTTACCAGAGGAACCAAAGGTTTCATTATCGAGGGACTCTTTACGCATGAACTCTTCCAACTATAAATAGCAGCAGATTCTGCTTAAGTGAGTGTTAATATTTCAGCGGATAGCCGATAAGACAGCCACGCGTGTAACGGTGTCATTTGTATATGTTTGTACTACTGTTCTTTGTTAATATATTTGTTTAACTCATTTTCTCTCTTGTGTCTTTATTCTGACCCCTAACCAGGCCACAACAACTTGGCGACGAGGACTCTTTAGGACCTTTAAAGGACCCCAAAATGACTACGTGGGAATTGTCACACCAGGCCACAACATATTCAAATATATTTAAAAATTAGAATATACATAGAAGTAGCAGTGAAATTCTACTTAAAAATGTCAAGCGTTTGTAAATATCAAATGTTAATAAATCAATACACCAGTTTTTTTTTTTTGGGGGGGGGTGCCTCTGTCCTTTACCCAGGCAATGTTGCGTAGCCACTTTTAGTAATCCAATAAAGGTAGCAGTGGTAAAGTGGACATGATATCCTGTTAATTATGCCCACTGTAATAAAAACGTCTGTCAATAAGTGGGTATATCCCACTTGTGTGGGTTGGGCACAAGGTCTCGTTTTTACGTGGGCGAACAAAAATTGCATCGATCCCGTCGGCATTCCCCCTCAAGAGGGCGCATCGGGTGCTGGGCAATAAACCCAACCCTGCCCCTCTAAATCAAGGGGAAGTTATTGCCTGGGGGACTATCCCCCTGGGATCGACGCTATTAACGAACTTTACCGGTCCAGTGACCGAAGCTCATTGGACCCCCGGCTGGGCCGAGTACATAAGGTAAGGGTATTTGCCTCATACCCCACTTGTATGGGCTGGGCACAAGGCCTCGTTTTAACGAGGGCCCACCCACAACCCGAAGCTCATGGGTGGGAATAGAACAAAAATTGCGTCGATACCTTCGGCATTCCCCCTCAAGGGGGCGCCTCAGGTGCTTGGCAATAAACCCAACCCTGCCCCTCTAAATCAAGGGGGAGTTATTGCCTGGGGGACTAGCCCACTGGGATCGACGCTATTAATGAACTTTACCGGTCCAGTGGCCGAAGCTCACTGGACCCCCAGCCGTGCCGAGAACATAAGGTAAGTATGTCAATAAGTGTCTCGATAATGAAACCGACATAATCGCCATCAGTCTATAACACTGTATGTTACACAACGCAAGAAGAAAATGTCATTTAATAGTCATATACAAAGATGAGCCAAGTTGAAAACAAAAGGCTGAAAGTCATGAGGTAGTAATTGAAACTCTATCTTACAATACGGACACTTCTCTTGACCTTTGGAAAGGACGCAAAAGAGAGAAAAAAAAAACAGGCGAGCCGGGGTCTTGGGAATTCCAGCTTTGCCGTACAATCCTATTGTACCAACTCCAGTCACGCTATTACTTTTATTTCCGGACCAATACCCTTGGGAAAGGTATGAAACTCCTCATCTCCTCAGCTATGGGCTAAGTAGTACCACTAATGTCCTCATTCAAGCATGATATGGCATTATATTGAGAAACGAAACCTTTTACTATAAATTATAAAATTATTAAATTGACATTAAGTGTTTAGATTCAACAATTACTGACAAACAAAATCCATTTGGCGAAAGGCGGTAAATTTAAGTTTGATTTATGAAGGGCATCGTCAAAAAAAGTCTAGAGAAAACTTTGATTTTAATAATTGTAAGTTTATTTGAAATTCATTTCTATATTTCCAGTTCAATATAAGTTTCTATTGTTCCAATATTAGCGTACTTATATCAATTTCAAAGGTTTATTAAATATTATTCATTAAATACACGTGGATCAATATAATATATATATATATATATATATATATATATATATATATATATATATATGAATATGTATAAATATATAAATATATAAAAATATATATAATATACATATATATATATATATATATATATATACATTTATATATATATATTATATATATATATATAATGAATATAAACTAAAATATTTATTTATTTATCTATACATATATATATATATACATATATATTTATATTTAAATACATATAAGTATATATATATATATATATATATATATATATATATATATATATAACCAGTGTATAGTTAACACTATCTCACTTGATGAGACAATACTAAGCCAATATATACAGTATTATTAGGAGAGTGCTCAATTTTTGTGATAGAGCGATATTAATAATAAATAAATATATATTTTTTTGTATATATATATATATATATATATATAACCATGCTCCTAGAACCACCCTTCTCATGATGCACTACATAACAGTATATAATGAAAAATACACACGTATATAATTTGCTTGGTACGAAAACCGCAATATGCAAAAAACTGAGTTACCAAGCGTCACTGAATTTATGTCTTCACTACCCTAACTCGTATATATATATATGAGCCCTCCTCATCCCTCAGGTATGGGTTAAATAGTACCACTACTGTTATTCTACAATGATGTCTTTGGCATTAGATAACACACGATGGATGGTTGATACGCCATTAAATAAAGAAACCAAAGTACCGGCTATCCATGTAACGGTCACTAAATTGACCTATTAGCTATACTTCATTTTTTATACATGTGTTTTTTTGTTTACCAATTTCCCTACCACCACAATATCTAATCTTAGAATAATTTAGTTGATTTTTATAAATCCCATTTTATCAATTGCTGCTGACCCCTTAATTCACTGGTGAACATAAAGATTAAACGGAAATTCGTAAGGAAATCAGAGTCCATGTACAAACCCTATTTAGTTCATTACTGCTGGTCAAAGAGGCAACATGGTAAGAATTTGTATAAGACACTGCGTGTCCATTTCTTTCTTGTGTTTCCTTTTCCATTGGAATGTATTTGTTGTTAGGGGCCGGTTTAGCTCAGTCGATAGAGTGTTTGGCTAGGAATCTCAAGGTTCTTGGTTCGATACCGGCCCTCGTCAACTCAGCGAATGAGTAGCACAGGGATCTTTTCACGCAGACCAGCGACAGTTACAAATGCATACGTCTCCATGTGAATTTTGATTTTCAGTTTAAAAAAAGATAAAGCTTCAGTTTTGATATTTTTGGTCACACAACGTATAAATTCTGGTCACCCTGTACAAAGATAAATAAAATAAAATAAAAAAGAATTGCATATATATATTTACCAACCCCTCCACACGAGCAGGATGCGACACAAGGTCAATTTCTTAAGCGGAGTTCAGCAGGTTTGAAATCAGAGTGTTCCTTCTCCTAGACCGGTTGCCTAACCAAGGTTAAAGAGCCCAGTCTACCCTACTATTTACCCATAGCTGGAGTGAGAGTAGGATTCATACCTTTCTCAAGGGTATTAACGCTAAGTGAAATGCAATTAGCACGTCCAGGATTTGAACTCGGGGCGACGAGTCCATTTTCCATGACTTTAACCATTACACCACGCGCATGTAAGACAACTAAAAATTAAAATGAAAAACTGCGGAAAATTCTAGAAATCGTCAGTTTTTTTTTCCTTGAGATTTATTCAAAAATAAAAGAATCCGAAATAATTGCTTCGTCTGTTGAATGTAAATAAGAAATTTAACCGAGCATAAATCAAAGCGATATTTTATACGCAATATATATATATATATATATATATATATATATTATATATATATATATATATATATATATATATATATCATCAAAATGGTTACGTACTGAATTCTCAATTATATCACGTGTCACGTGTCACTCTTACAAATATTTTATCGTCTTTATCAAATAGGAAATTAGTTTAACTTAAGAGTCGATTACTGAATTTCTTTTTCTACGTGAAAATGAGCCAGGGCGTTCTGTCATGGTGTAGTGGTTAGCAAGCTAGTCTCGCGGATCCATTACTACTGAATAGCAAGTTCAATCCTCGCTAGATGTCTCATACTTGTGACCTTGAGTCACATCCTACTCATGGCAAAAAAAAAAGTGTAAAGAATTTTTAATTTTTCAATTTTAATTTGTTAACTTCTAATTTACATTTTATCCATTCTTAATTCATTAGTCCTTTCAATTTTAATAGTAATACAAAATCCCCAAGATTATAATTCCACCCCTCACATATTCACATTATTTCAGCTTCAATTAAAATATATCCGAATAAATAAATTTAAACATGTTTTAACCAAATCAAATTAGCGCTATTTGAAATGCAAACAGCTCCATCCAGGATTTTTTATGAGGGGGTGAGGAAAAAAAAGCATATCCAAACTTCTCAGTAAGGTCGCTAATATACTGACTCAAAATAGCTGTGGATTCATGCATATATAAAGGTGTGTGTGTATGCTCCCTTATGTGGGTGAGTGAGAGTGAACTGTCTCTTACCCTTCCTGTTGATTAGAGTTTGGCCCCTCAATCAAATCTCCATGTGCTAACTGCTTGGAACTGTAACAACGTATGATTTAAAAAAATATTCTATTTGAGGCCACTTACACAACATCCGCACGTTTGGCATAAATACAATAAACTTCACAGCATATCGCCCATTTCGTCCATAGGGCGAGTGAAGCCTCATGGTCCGCTTTTCTTCGTCAACCAAAGTGCACTTTTTTTTAAATTCATTCTTGATGGATATTCAAATATTCTTTATTTAAATTCATTTTGTTCCTATTTAACCCATAGATGGGACCCTAACAGGTACCACCAGTCCGGGTCAGTGGACCTAGGAGTAATATTGATGAAGGGGTACTCCACATTCCCCAGAGCTCCAGAATTGGAACGTCACCATTAGATGCAGTTTAACGTCATACCCAGGAAACCCTCTCATTGGCGTTCCTGGCCTGGTGGATACCCATGATAAGTAGTCTATTATGAGGACTATTATGCCTGGACAGTACTTTGTTGTGAAGTCATACGCTTCCCCTTTCAGTAATATTATTGCTAATCTTGGTGGCATTAGTACTATCGACTCCAGTGGTTTGTGGTTGGAGTGTACAATCTCGTTGTGCCCCCATATATAGTAACTAAAAACGGCTACCCGGCGTCGCCTGGGTAGAGGGTAGGATAAAAAAAAGTTAATCTCGCAGATCCATTATTACTAATCGCAAGTTGGATCCTCGCTAGATGCCCCATAAAAATCCCACGTAAAAAGACCTGGACGCCAATGAATTTTCTTCCCAAATATAAATAAAATCTTCATTATTTTTGCACAAAAAGCAAGCTATGGGGATAGTGAATGTGTATATATATTTACTCTGTCGTTACACTATTTTATTTTCGTAGTTTTCTCTGGACATATACCCATATATACATACATACATACACACAGCTGTCCTTTATATATGTATAGATGGAAATTTTATAATCTAAATACGACAGCTAACATTTCTTTCTTAATGTTAGAGTATCGGGTTTCCGCTCCCTTTATAGTCTTACTGGCAAATGTTACGAGTACTTGAACCTGCAGCAGTGCTACTCTCAACACTGCAGTTGAGGCGTCGATCTACAGTGTTATGGGTGTCTTTGAATTGAACACCCTAACGTCCCCAGTGGAAGGGTGGTGACAACGTGGTAGTGTCAGAGCTATTGCTCATCTCTTTTTTGATGGGTCTTTTTTTTCTTTTCTTGCCGAGGATTCCACGTGAACTCATTGTCCTTGGACGTTAGGTCATGTGGTAATTTTCACCTTTAGTTGGCTAAATTCCTAGCATATAATTATACGTGCGCATTATCTGAAATGAACTTAATTGTTATTAAGAACACATTTTATGATATTTTTGTGTTAAAGCATGCAGTTGTATTGTTTTCGAAAAAGTTTCCAAGATTTGTTTATTTCGCACGGAGACTTTGAAAATGGCTACCGGGTTGTTTAAAAGTGAAAGTCAAGGTAGGTTACTCTAATTTCCTTATTTGCTAGGAATTTAGCCAACTAAAGGTGAAAATTACCGGTTATGTAGTGGTTTAGTAAGCCTTGTTAAGTGTGGAGAACATTTGCTGAGGTAGGTCACTAACCCCAGAAAAAAAATTGCTAGATGTTTCTTATCTTCAGAAACAGGAGATTTCATGTGAGTAATCGCTTCGATCTTCTTGGGATCTGGTTTTATTCCATCTTTCAATATCATGTCCGAAAATTGGTTTCTCTGATGTCCGTACTCTCAGTTTGTCAAAGTTGAACTTGCAGTTTTTTTCTAGCTCTTTTGAGGAGTTCGTTCAGCGTAGTGTCATAGCCATTGTCATCTTCCTCAAATCCATACACAATGATATCATCTGATATCGAGATAACGTTTTCGATATCATCAAAATTTTCAAACAGTACTCTCTGGAATTCATTTTTAATTAAAATTAAGTTTCATAGAAAGATAGAGCAAAGGAATGATAAAAGAGAGGATGAAGTAGAAAATAGAAGTATTTGTATATGTCTTATTCCTTCTTTTTTTAATATGACATTAATCCATATTTGTATGTAGATTTTTTTAAAATATGGCGTTCTATGCTAAAACCGTTGTGTGAGAAAACCTGTTCTGCACTCTGCCCTTTTCGATGTACTTGTCTAGATCCCAACGTTGTGAATTATGTGCTGGCCGAATTTAAGGCACGAGTCAGAAAAACAGGCTCACAAGGATTAAAAACAAAATAACAACTACAAGTGTAAACAAGACACGGATGGAAGAAGGGTGTGTTTGATACTTCGCTGGCTGCTACTGTTTATCCCTACCGGCGATCTTGACACCCCAACGGCCGAGTTGTAACTGCTTTAGGGCTCGAGTTTAGTTGTATTTATGTCAAATTCCCCTTCCCCAAACCATCTTCTCCGGACCACACAAATGGCCAGCACTTAAATAAATCGCAGACTTTTAGTCGCCATTAACCCTTAAAATTAAAGTACTTAAATATTTTTTCAGACAATCCGTCTTCAATACGCTGATCATTAATTTTTTTCAAAAGAGAATTTCTCCTAAAAATTATTTTTGCTTTTAATACCTGGGTGCCTAAGATATTATCACCAAGTGGTCCCATTTCATGGTGGGCATACAGGTCTCTTTAAACTTTACGATCTAATCTTTGGATTCGTAAAAAGGTCAGCCACCTACCCCTTTTACTTATGCCTGACTGTAACCTATTCTCTTTCTTTCTTGTTTATTTATTTATTTATTTATTTATTTATTCTGACCATGTTCGTCTTCAACCACAGTATCACAGTTGTCATGGCGCAGCTCATAGCCAGAATTCGAGGCCTATTTCAAAATGTTTGAATTTCAGATAATACCTTGTTTCCCTTATGATGTGATAGTGAAGAATGCTTATTTATTTCGTCTGACTGCTGCTCTCAGCTAGGGCTTAATTTAAGAGGAGGGCTTATATCAAAATCATCCTGAAAAATAACGCTAGGTCTTATTTTTTAATTAGATCTTATTTACGAGAAAAGACGGTAACATGTCAAAATTTGAATAAATGAAAATGTAAGAAGTTTTTTTTTTTTGTCTGGACTCTGGTAAATATTTGACAAAGTTGAAAATTTATGACAAAAGATATAATTTTATTATAATGGAGATTATGTATCTGTCTATAACCGAAACTACGTCACCACGAACATCACAATTTGTTAGTTATTTACGTTTGATAGTTATTAAATTAAATAATCACTATATAATCTTAATTAGCATCTTATTTATTGATAATGTCTCTATTAAGATCTAGCTGAGATAGATTTGCCTCAAAACAGCCTATGATATTATTGTGTCTAAAATCCTGCACTGTGTGTTATGTATCATTAAGAAATAAATATTTACATGGTATATAGTGTGAATGATTTGCATATCGGTTTTAACAAAACCGTGTTTAATAAATAATTACTTGGTGTTATTGATTGTTAATTCTCATTAATAAAATAAATAAAACTATTGGTGTTATTGATTGTTAATTCTCATTAATAAAATAAATAAAACTATTGTTTTATTCTCAAACGCATTAAAGGCAATCTTATTTATAATTCTATATTGTAATCAATTAGAATAAAGTAAAAATAAGTATAATCTTTTTTTGTGTTCGTATTTAATTTCATTTGTCTATTTAAAACTTAAATAGTTGTGCCCGGAGTGCACATACTTTTGCTAGTCTATATAATGTTAGAATTTTATTAAACCAAAACATTTCTTTTTTACATATATTAAAACAAAAGTCTATGAAGGTTTCAAAACTTTTAGAGCTGGTTAGTTAGTTGATCTGGGTGTGTAATGTTTGCAATTGTTTTTCAAAAATATATTTGTAAGAATATCGGCTTACTTTCTTTCTATGCATAAAATCCACTCTTAACCTATTGTACGAAGAATATGATGTTGCATAGAACTTAACACTTGCGCAGTATATTAAATGTCAAGTGGTGGCAACATGTTTCAAACAGAACCATCCTGAAGAGAACTGGACTCCCAGGCATGTACGAAATACTTGCCCGACACAACCTGAGATAGACTGGCCACTTAAAAAACAGACTTAGGGATGACAGAATACCAAAGCAGATTCTGTACTCTCAACTGAGAGAAGGATCACGTGGAATCGGTAGACCAAAGCTCAGGTACAAAGACAACACCAAGAGAAACATGAAGGACTTGAACATCCCCATAGGCAGTTGACAAGACGCAACCAGAGACCGAAGAAATTGGAGGAAAATGATTCGCGTGGTGTCATCATCGGATACGATGGACAGCAATTGATGATGAGAACTCAAAAGCACGTATAATTATTTCTGGGCTGTATTTAATTCTGACCATTTTTAAAGCCATTGCTGAAAAATGCGGACTCAGAATATCGTTCTTGTGATCAAAAGTTGCACGAGTCAAATATTGGATCAATTCTGACCAAGTATCACCGCATCTATACGATTTTTGGTTGGTTATTGGTTGGATTTTACGGCATATCAACACCTGTTGGGTCATCTTATGCCAAAGACGTTTTGTTTTATTCATTCTTGCTGGGTACTCAATTTTTTAAACACATTTTTCAAACTCTTTTTTCTATTTAACCCATAGATGGGACCCTAACAGGTACTACCACTCCGGGTCATAGTAGACCTGGGAGTAATGGTGTTGAAGGGGTACTCCACATTCCCCAGAGCTCCAGAATTAGAACTTCACCATCAGATAGAGTTTAACGTCATACCCAGAACATGAAGACCCTCAGCCACCACCTTCTAGCACATATATAATAAAAAGGGTTGGGACTTTCCATAAGGGCACTAGAGTTGAGACGACAATATAGATGCTAGGGCTTGACGTGATCAGCCGATTGATCGGAGGAAGGCCCCTCCGACCGCCCGTCTAACTTAAGTAAGAGCTAAAGTGGCGTGTTGCGTGTCATGGACGGCTCAGCCACCAGGATTCCTTCCTTAAGGATCACGGGTCACCACCCACGGCAAACAGATATTCTCATTGGGGTGGGGGCTTACCAATCTGCAGAGGTGAAGTTGGTGTATTCTAAAGCCCCAGCCGACAGGGCTGTAGAATTTTTGGACAGATTACTAAAATTTAACATTTATTTTTAAATAGCTTCAAGAAGAAAAACACTGAACACTTAAATTCACTTTAAGAGAAAAGGGTTAAATAAAGTATTTGATCTAATGCGAACAAAATACTACTAAGCAAGTAATTTGAAAAAAAAAGCAATTTTTCAGGAAAATAAGACCATCTAGGATTTTACATTTCCTAAAAGAAGTGGGATTGTACACAAAAATATGAACAATTAAACAATAGTTAAAATCTATACATATATACATTTGTTTTCTACCAAACTACCGCTATGAACCCAAAACTTAGTCGGCATTAAATGACCCATCGAGGGTGATATGCCGTAAAACAAAACAAAGAAAAACCAAACGTCTTTGTTGACAATGTTACAGATTTTCTTTATTGCTTGGTTATTGTTATTAAAAATCTCTTTATTACTCTCTTTAACACGTGAAACCCCGACCCCTTTTTTTGAAATTTGCACTTAAGTCATTGGAGTAGTCTATTGTCAGTATCAGCAACAAGGAAGTCTATCTCCTTTTCAATAGCGCTAGACTTGGGAGATTGTTTTTGCATCTGAGGTGGAACAGCCATACATATATAATATATGTTGTGTATCTATATTTACACTTTTGTAGTTAACGGTTTTAACGATATATTAGCATCATCGGGATTTGTGTTAAGGGGTTACCTTTGCATTATATTGATAAGATTTGTGTTTATATTATATTTTATATTTTATATTTTTTTATATTTCTCTCAAAAAGGATAGAATGTCATGTATTCTGACTGGTTAAAATTGCAAATCGTCGTCAAAATTAAAACGGAAAAATTTGGCTTGGGCATAGATTTTAATGAATTTAATTATTACCAAGGACACGATTTATGTTATTTTTTTACTTAAATTTTAACCGTTAGTTGTGTTTTTAACCGTTTTTCATTGGTCGTTATTTTCCTACAGAGGGCCACAAGAGAGTAATTTTTAAGGGAGATGAATATTTTCCGAGAATTTATTAACATAAAAAACACGGATTATACACTTTTGATCATCCATACTTAAGAAAAGCAGGCGTCGCCTGTAATATTGAAATAGAAAGTACGTTTTTTGTTTGTACATGTTTATTAATTCTGACTAGTCTTATCATTCAACTGTTTTATTTTATCTATTTCCTTAAACACCACTAACGGTTAAAATTTAAGTTAAAAATAACATAAATCGTGTCCTTTCTTTTTTTTTTTTTTTTTGCGTTTTTGTTTTATTCATACTGTTGGGTATTTTTTAAACGTCGTTTTTCAAACACATTTAAACTCATTTTTTGATCTATCTAACTTAGTGATAGGACCGTAATAGGTACTACAACTCAAAGACAAGGTGGAACTGGGAGTAATGGCGAATAAGGAGTACTCCACACTCCCAGAGATCCATAATTGGAACCTCAACACTAGATGCGTTTTAGAGTCATTCCCAAGGTATTAGTCCGAAATTAAGCGTAATAATGCGACTGGAGTTCGAACTCGCTTATTACGATGTCGTTGTCCAGCACGTTGGCCACACCGCCACCGGTACACCCTCGCGCACGCACGCGTGTGTACGTATGTGTGTGTGTGTGTGTGTGTGTGTGTACTGTGTGCGTGTGAGTGTGCTGTGTGTAGTGTGTGTAAGCATGTGTGTGTGTATGTGTGTATGTGTGTGTGAGTCAATATGTGTGTATGTGAGTCATGTGTGTGTGTGTGTGTGTGTGCATTCATGTAGCCAGAAAGATGTACATAAAAATAAGTAATCAACAACATCTGTCCGGTAAAGTTCCCTTCCAAATTTTGTCTTGTAAAATAGAGAGAACTTTTATTCAAGAGATTTTGGTCTGTTTTTTGTGCCAATGGTTCGAGGGGAAAATCTCGTCAACATTTCAAAGAAAAATAAAAAAAAAAAATAATTTCAACCAGTAAATTTTTTGTGACCAATCAAGAATATAAAGTTTTGTCAACTGCAGAGAGAATAAGTTCAAACACAAAAAAAAAAAGAAAAAGAAAAAGAAAAAAAGAATTATGAAAATATTTTTGTTTTTCACAGTGATTTCTTTTCTTTCCTTTTTTGGAAAAATAGAAGTTGAAAAATAAAACTCTTGCGAAAAATGAAGAAAAGTAGATACTAATGCAGAATAGCACGCAAGAGATAATATCATTAGAGTATATATAAAAATCATTACATTTCACAGAAATACCAGAAACCTTTGAGACGCTAGGGTTAGGGTGTTAGGGTTAGTACTAGTGTTAGGGTTAGTGTAAGGGTTAGGGTCAGTGTAGGCTACTTCGGGAGTTTCCGTATTCTAATGCTATTTATACGCAAAATTCGATTCTAATGATATTACGTCTTGTGCGCTATTGTGCATTTGTACCGAAAAGTGATCGACATGCAAGTTTTAAAATCGAAATTTCCACGTTATTAAATTAATAATTGATTACTGTTAAGATAATCTTTCTTTACTGTGTCTTAATTTTGTGTCTGTTTCTTAAATTTCGTGTCTGTATACATTTTTTTCAAAAAAGCAAAATATTAAAATAAAAAATAAAAAATAAAATATTTCCTTACCTGTATAAGTCGTTGCGCTGAAAACTCTTTCTGTTCAGAAGGTTTTCTGACTAAATATGAAAGATGTTCCAAGTCTTTGTAGAATTAGGCTGTATTCCACCGTCTCCATGGCAACGACGACAACCACACTTTGAGTTTTGGGCGGGAAAGTTTTCCAATTTTTATCGTCTTATCACTGCACCGAATAAACTTAATGGCTTTTTTTTTGGTATTTTTTTTATATATCAAAATATACTTATTGCAAATAGGTGGGAGGATGATTCTGTGAATATGACATGTCTACTACTACCAATTGTTAATCCTAGTCACGCCATGGTTTTTTTTTTAATGGATGGGTAGGTGTAGGTGTGAACATATCCGAAAGATGCTGTCATATATTATCGACACACACACACACACACACACACACACACACACACACACACATAATGACACTACCTGTGTCTCTTTCTTCTTCCTTTCATTTCTATCTCTTTCTAACACTGTCTCACATATATACACACGCAAATACACACACAAATACATACACAGCCATATGCGTGAGCGTGCACCCGATTCTGGTTTTTAAAAGTTCAAAGGACCATGTCCGAAAGAAATGTTGCTATATATATATATATATATATATACACACACACACACACATACATATATATATATATATATATGTGTGTGTGTGTGTGTGTGTGTGTGTGTGTGTGTGTGGAGTTGCTAGCTAGTTAGCTAGCAACTCGTGTGTTTTTTTTCGTCTTAATTATGAATTTTTGTCTTAATTATAAATCTTTTAGTGGGTCTTTTTAAAGCACTAATAAAATTCTGTACACCACCCAAAATATGTACATATATATATATATATATATATATATATAGTCCCCCTAGTACTGATTGGAGATTTTCGTTAGAGTTGTGTTATGGCAGTAATTTATCCAAGAGTGCTCAATACTTCGTAAGAAGTAGAACTTTTTTTTAAATTTAGAAAACAGGCTGGAGGAACTGGAAATTAAAGGAAGAATTGAGACCATCCAGACGACCAAATTGTTGAGATCGGCTAGAACACCCAGAAGAGTCCTGGACACGTGAGGAGACTTGTCCATCAGCCTCAATTGAAAGACCATCAGGTAAAAAATAATAACTATTAACTAGGAGGCGACAAAAGGTCTTCTCTTAAGAAATTGACCTTGATATATATATATATATTATATATATATATATATATATATATATATATAAGCAAATGTTCATTCGGACATGGTTCATTGAACGTTTTAACCATGATCGTGACACACACACACATACATTCACACCCAGGGAGACAGAAATATACATATACACACAAAGACTTTCGGAGAGGGGGAAAGAGAGAAAGTGCGCATATATATATATATATATATATATATATATATATATATATATATATATATATATATATATATATATGTGTGTGTGTGTGTGTGTGTGTGTGTGTGTGTGTCTGTGTCTGTGTGTGTCTGTCTGTCTGTCTGTGTGTCTGTTTGTGTGCGAAAGTTAAATGTTTTGTGCAAGGGAGGGGAATAATTTGTATATGAATTCTTCCTAACGATAATAAAATGTCTTAAATACATGCACCCCCCAAAAAAAAAAAATTATCGGACATCCTCAGACCCAAATGTTCGCATGTTTTATACAAGCGTTTTATTCATGACTTTCTTTAACAGAAAAATCAATAATTCTTACAATGATAAGTTAGTAAATACTTTTTTAAATTTTTATTTTACTAATAATAGTTTAGTCCTGCACGAGTACGTCATCGTTGTGAACTTTTTACCACATGTGATATGTGCAGCACATACGAACGGAGGCACTCGCATACACACGGGTGCACGTCCATTCATCTATCTATCTATCTATCTCTCTATCTCTCTCTCTCTCTCTATATATATATATATATATATATATATATATATATATATATATATAGCGGTGCCTTGACTTACGAGTTTAATTCGTCCCTCTCGTAACTCAATTTCTTCATATATCCTCGTATATCAAATCAATTTTCCCCTTTGAAATAAACTGAAATGCCATTAATCCGTTCCACCACCCACCCAAAACACCCTCTTTTTTTTAAATAAGAAAAATAGCAGTGTATTGTATAAAAAACATAATAAAATAGAATTGAATGACTTATATGCTGTAATATATTTTAATATTTTAATATTTATTTTCTGATTTTTGTAAATAATATTTTTGTCGTAATAAACTTGGAAACTTAAATGTTTTTCCTGAACTTATTAGCATAAGCGCATATGAAGCTCGCTTGTGACCGCAAATTTTAGGTCTCGATACACAGCAAAGAATCAACCAAATGATAGCTCGTAAGTCGGAACACTCGTAAGTTGGGTACTCGTAAGACAAGGTACCACTATATAGTCTCTATTATCTATGTTGTTAGTTGTATTAGTAGTAGTATTAGTAGTAGTATTAGTATAAGCGGACAAGCTCTTCTTATACCAAATAGAACAATAAAGTCTGCATAATAAAAAAATATGTTTTTTGCTTTCAAAAGAAACAATGATTCAAACAGTTCCTAAAGTTTATTTTGCGATTTCCATTTTCGCCTTCTTTTGTGTCTCTCATCCTGTGGGAGAATTCTGTCGGTCTTTCAGCCCTCCCCCTCCTCTCTCTCTCTCCTCTCTCCCTCTCTCTCTCTCTCTCTCTCTCTCTCTCTCTCTCTCTCTCTCTCTTCTCTCTCACCTTTTGTTTCCATCTCCTACTTTGTACCAATCATGTCTTATTAGAATGATATGAAGATTGGTGTGGGCGTTGGTGATTGCCCGGGCACAATGCACGACAGTTTGTGTTCCAAAGTGAATGGCAGCAGTTGTCTGTATGAGGTTTGTAGGGAAGAGGCAAACATTGCTAAACTCTGTGCACAACACACTCACACACACACACACACACACAAGGCACATACAAACACACACACACACACACACACACAAGAGCCAATGAATATGGGGGAGATAATGTTGCTGATGTGAGATTGTTCATGACTAAAACAATTGCTAAGTAACGGGAGCGACCTTCTTAATGGAGTCTTATTTGTTTATTCATTCACCCTTTTATCTACGAATTGCTCATTTATATATATATATATATATATATTATATATATATATATATATCACTTACTCCTACATACATATTGCTTGTATATATATATATATATATTATATATATATATATATATATATATATATATGTGTGTGTGTGTGTGTGTGTGTGTGTGTGTGTGTGTAATATGTATAATCATCCCTAACTACCAGTTTTTGGATACCTTACATATATATATATATATATATATATATATATATATATATATATATATATATTGTCTATTTTATCTTTCTATCGTTGACGTTTTCTATATAAATCTATTCATTCTTGCCTTCTTCTTTCTTTCTTTCTTTCTTTCTTTCTTTCTTGCATTTCCTTTCTTAAATCCTCGCCATCTTTCTTGGTCTTCATTCCTAACAATTCATTTCCCCTTTTCTTTTGCTCTTAGAACTTTTATCTTTTCTTCTCTCACGCCCATCTTTTTTTTTCTTCATCTTCTTTTCTTTCCACCCTCTTTGATTTTAAACGACATTATCGTCTCTTTTCTTCATCCTAACAACCACCTACGTCCCTTGCAACACTAATGGCTTTTAATTCGAAGCCAAAAATATTGAACAAAAACAAAAAAAGGGCGGAAGAAGAAACAAAAAAGAAGATTGTTCTGGGAGTGTTGGATGGTGTCTCGTGTCGCAAATACGAACTGAGTAAATGTTTGGGAAGATCAAACCGATGAGGGAATTGACTTTTATCGATAACAAAAGAAAGAGAACTTTTCAACGGAAGATTTAATGTCAAAAATCTTTCATGTCAACTTGGTAGAAAGTGAATCACGTCTGTAAAGCAATGAACTGAAAAGAAATTATTACAAACAGACGAAACTATTAGGTTCATTCATAACATTTACTTAATTTAATAGGACATAAGGCTAACGATTAGACGATCAAATTCATTCATGACGTTTACTTAGTTTAGAGGGACGCAAGGCTAACGATTAGACGATCAGATTAACTCATAGGATTTACTTTGTTTAGTTGGGCACAAGGCCACTTATTTTGATTCATTCATAACTGGAGAGTTCATTTAGTTCAATTGTCATGTCGTTTCGGACAGTAAACATATCGAGTTTAGAGTAAATAAAAAGATAGTTAGTTAGGACACCATATGGTTAGATATGCATATATGCGTGTGCACATGTGCGGGCGTGCGCAGACAGGCGAGTGGGTGGGGGGTGTAAATTGAAGATAAGTTTTCAAAATATACTTTTGGGAAATCAATATTCGATTAACAAATAATTGTCGCGTTTCGCGCATAACCTGCTTGTCGGCTGTGGCAGTTGGGTATTTGCTTTAGGATGGAGAGCAAAAGGTCGATTGAAACTAGATAAAGTCGACAGTATAAATGTTCTTTTCGCTTGAAAGAACAGTGTACCTTCATCTTCCTTTCTCTACTTCTTTTTAAAAAGTCCCCTAACTATTAACTAGGAGGCGACAAAAGGTCTTCTCTTAAGAAATTGACCTTGATATATATATATATATATATATATATATTATATATATATATATATATATAGCAGATGTTCATTCGGACATGGTTCATTGAACGTTTTAACCATGATCGTGACACACACACACTCATTCACACCCAGGGAGACAGAAATACACATACACACACAAAGACTTTCGGAGAGGGGGAAGAGAGAAAGTGCGCATATATATATATATATATATATATATATATATATATATATATATATATATATATGTGTGTGTGTGTGTGTGTGTGTGTGTGTGTGTGTGTTTGTCTGTCTGTCTGTCTGTCTGTGTCTGTGTGTGTTTGTGTGCGAAAGTTAAATGTTTTGTGCAAAGAGAGGGGAATAATTTGTATATGAATTTCTTCCTAACGATAATAAAATGTCTTAAATACATGCTCCCCCCATCCCCCAAAAAGAAATTATCGGATACCCTCAGAATACTAGAGGTATTTTTGATGTAACAATGGACAGCCTTCATGGGTTAAGATTTGCGAATTTGAAGGGTGACAAGGATTTTAATGTTTAGGTTTAAAGGTCTGTGATTATTTCTGGTTCACATGTTTTCCTTTTAACACCATCAAATTTGGTGGTCGTGCTGAAAAGGAATTGAACGAAAGAAAAGACAAGAGACAAAGACAAAAGGTGGTTTTAGGGTTCAGGCTTTATTCATAGGTTATAGCCACCACGTGGAGAGGAAATTTATTCCTGTCGTGTAATAATGTCTGATCCCAGTTTAGGCCCGCGTCCGAATAGCCGACATATTATCTTGGTGGTCGGAAGTGGGTCCTTTTTCCTGCACATACTCGGAGGGTGCTTCCGGTCTGAAAGCTCATTGGAGTTTGTTTTTTATTTTTTTTTTTTTTAAATTTTAATCTTATGTTAATTTCCACAAATTACCGGGGATCTGCTTACTATCTGAATTGAATGTGATAGTGGATACAAGCTATACAGGCCTTTACAGAGATGGCTACTAATTGAGAGCTAAAACATTAGCTCTTGTGTTTACAGTCACTAATAAGCTCGGATTTCTTACTAAGCTACCGGTCTTGTACGGAGAAAGTAATGATGTTTAGTTTCACCTTTAAACACGATCCACCCACAAGTCCAGAAACCTGCCCTACACTCTTTTGCTCTTTTTACACTTTCCCACTCAACAATGGAAGATTTATTGAATTTATCTTTGCAATCACATTTATATTTAAAGAGCCTTGTGCTATTGGCATGACATCTCTTGTGGGTAGATGTTTTATGATTGTAAAATCTGTTTCCAGGTTCATTCGGTGGATCGTATATATACCATATCTGGCCGATCGTTGGTTTTTTACTGAAGTTTATAAATGATAACTTGAATGGGTACCCGCTACTTTTTAGCGCTTTTCTTATTCATTTTTTTTTTTTACCTTGAATGTTTTTCTATTGCTAGAATTAATGGACGGTCTTTTTGTGATTGATTTGAGTGTCTATTTGAGCGCAGTAAATGGGGGGAGTAGAAGCTGTTTTTATGTTACATGGGATATTGTTTTTTTTTTTTTTTTTTTTGTTTTTTGGTTGTTTTTTTTAAATGGTGATGCCGCTCTTTTTAAGAGATTAAATGTGATGTCCGGGTAACACCAAAGTTAGTTATGACTTCCAGGATGAATCGGGATTCTTTGAAGAATTTTATAATTTTTGGAATTTATGGTGTTGATTTATGGTCAATCATTTTGGTTCATAAGTAGCAGTGATCCATCATCTCTGTAAAGGCCTGTATCACTTTTATCCAATATCTCACTCAATCCGAATAGCTGATAGATCCCCACCAATTCTCAAATCAAATCTGCCCATTGTTACGCACAAAAGACCCCTAACCCCTTTTGAATCCAAACACCGAGCCCTGATGATATTTAATGTGTATATATATTTACTTTGTCGTCAATTGTTTTATTTTCGAAGTTTCCTCCGGACATAGAGATTCACACAAATTCCCTTTATATATGGATAGATAAACGCCACTCAAATCACGGTAACGAACCTTTTTTTCCACACGTTTTTCTAATTCAAAGCATACAAAACATCCATCATCTTTTATCCACATAAATCTTTCTCATTTTCACAGTCCTGAAGAAGGTTTCCATTGTAAACCGTAATGTTTGAGCATCGACTATAAATTTCCATCCATCATAACATCCCGTATTTGTTTCTAAATTTTCTCTCCACACACACACACACACACACACACACACACACACATATATATATATATATATAATATATATATATATATATATATATATATATATATATATATATTGGCTTAATGCATAATCATCTTTTTCAACAAATTTAATTCAACAAAACAATTCGGACATGTTGCTATTAGCCAATTTCCATACTTTTCCAAACATTTTCAGACGAGGAACGATGGTCAAATGGTCCACATTGAAGTCCTCGGCCAACATTCTCGTTGTTAAGCTTTCATCCTCTTTCACGGCTACCAAAAAAATGCCTGATCGTTGAAATTAGATGGTCAACATATTCCTTTATCATCTGCGAAGTTTGTATCATTCGTTTTGAATTTCCTGAACCATCTTTCAACTTTGCTCTTGCTGATTGTCCCTTCACCAAAAAGTTCACTGAGATTGCAAAATGATTGTGTTGCATTGCAAACTTTCTTGAAGTTGTAGAGCATAATATGATGAGTGTGGATATGATTTTCGATACGCATTCTGGAAAAAAGAGGATTATTTCTATGAAACAAATTAAACAAAGCGCCAATTGTTATTGTTTTGTTGAATAAAATTTGTTGAAAAAAGCCTCAATAATTATGCACACACCCAATGTATGTAATATTGTTAAAAAAAAAAATGAAAAACACAAGTTTATAAATGAATGATGTTTATTTCGCCTCCGTTGCAGTGTTTCGGTCTGTTTCGATAGACCTTCATCAGGGCTTTCGTTAGTTTGAGGAAAAATCAATTATTACTGAAAATAAAAAGTCTGTGAGCCTCTGTTTTTGGTGTTTTTTTTTTTGTTTTTTGTTTTTTTGTCGATCTTGAAATGTGAGAGAGAAAAATCATATTAATCCCATCATATTTTCCCCAGATATATAAAAATTTCACGGAGTCTTCCATCGAAAATTTAACACACCCAATGTATATATATATATATATATATTATATATATATATATATATATATATATATATGAGGAATAAGCACGCCAAAACGTCTCTCAAAGATGACCCCATAGGCAACCCGAACTTCTGTTTGTAAAAAGTTCCGTTGTATTGGAAAAAATAATTTCTAGTGCAAAGTCTACAAATTTGGACTATCTTGTTAATAGGTAATGGAAATGAAGTATTAATTTTGTTGAGATGGTTTTCTAGACGAGTAATGCATTTGTCAACCGGGATACTAGTATATAAGCTTGCTAGACATTTGTTGTTCATGTTTATATTTCTTATTTTTTCAATTAAGCTATTCGAATTTTTTATATGAGATTTGCTAACTGTACCTAAGAGGGAGGTTAATATTTTAGCTAGAGATTTGGCAATTTTATGAGGGGCAGTACCAATTCCCGAAATTATGGGTCTTAATGGAATCCCTGGTTTGTGTGTTTTGGGGAGACCATAAATTCCTGGCTAAAATAAGAAATGGAAATGTCGGTCTAAATGAATTACTGAGGAATACTTTATGGCTCCTCAATATGTGAACACCTTATAAATAGTCGTAGTTGCGCCAATTTATTCAGTGTTGACTTGTTCTCCTTTGTGAACAAGTCGCACTCCTTTTACCGTTTAAAAATCTTAGAGACCTTATATATTTCGACCAGTAAGCCAGCCCTTTGCAAACAAAGGGAAGGCTTACTTGGTCTGAGCATTATAAGTCTGTAGTCTCCTATTTTCCTCCCCTTTTAGGAACATAAGAAAGGGATTATTCCCCTTTTTTTAATCGTTTTTTCTTTCTTATTCGTCCCATTTACATAGTGTCTTAATCGTTCTTAGTTAATATTTTTCTCCTCGATATTTAGCTCTGTTGAGCAAGGACCGAAACTAGTCAGCTAGCTCACATTTTTTCTCTTCTCCCTCTCTATTGTTTTCTTTTTTTTTTCTTTTAATTGATAACGAACAAAATATTTTGTCGTTTTAAAGCACTAATATATATATATATATATATATATATATATATATTATATATATATATACTGTATAATTATTGCATGTTTTAGTAGCTGCAAATACATTATTGCATGTTTTAGTAGGTGCAAATACAAGGATTTTTATAAATCCCTAAAGAGAGATGACGGTTTATTGAGTTTTTTCTTCCTTTCAAAGGTATATATATATATATATATATATGAGGTTAGACCTAATGAGTCAGATATACCTACTAACAGTTTCGCTTAGAAGCTCATCAGGGCAAAAATCTGACTTTCGGCTGTTAGTGGGTATATCTGACTCATTAGGCTTAACTATCACCCTGAAATAGTGAAGAGGAAGTGAAACCCGATGCCATGACTGGGAGAATGGAAAAATGTATAAATATAAGCTGGATTTAATTGTTTACCAGTTTCAATAAAGAAAGTGATCTGAAGAAACTCATATAGTCTCAGATAACCACGGGTGGAAATGGACCATAATCGCTGAATACCGGTATTAATCCCTTTTTTATTTACAAATATATATATATATATATATATATATATATATATATATATATATTGGAGAATATGTGCTTAATTGAAGTCGTACCTAATTTTGAAAGTTAATTAATTAATAATTAATTGATTAGGCGCACATACCTATTCAAATGTAAGGCTAAACAAATCGAGAAAAATCATATATATATATAGTGATTTATTATCAAAGCAGCGTTAAAAACTATATATGCGTGTGCGTGTATGTGTGCGTGTGCGTCTGCGCGCGTGTGTGTGTGTGTGTGACCAACACAATAATAAAAACGTCTGTTACAAAATGTCATTTGTAATTAATTCGACTGATATTATTTGTCATGATATTTGATATTGACCCAGATCAGTGAATTGAATTCTTACGTCAAAGGGGTTACTCGATGCTCAGATCAATAACACCTCCCCCCACTCCGCCGGCTCCTTCGCCACCCCCCAACTATTCACCAGTGGTCAGTGGTTGTGAGTGGCAGCTGTTACCGGTCACCACCGTCCGAGTAGAATTTCTTCACCCAGCGGAGATTTGATACTGCTACTCGATTGCACAAAACAATGAAAACTGCCAATGTATGCACAAAAATCAGAAATTGATCGTTTAACCTCTTGACCTCTTAATGGACGGCGAATCGGCAGACCATCCAAAATTGTAAGCGATATCACATACACACACATGCGTGCATGACCGTGCGCATATATATATATATATATATATATATATATATATATATATTATATAAAGATAAAGCTAATGAGTCAGATATACCTACTAAAAGTTTCGCTTAGTGCTCTTTAGGGCTAAGAGTCAGATGTTAGCCTTGAAGAGCACTAAGCGAAACTTTTAGTAGGTATATCTGACTCATTAGGTTTATCTTTATTATTTGCTCTACTTAGGTATTGAGCACTCTTTACTTGTTAGCTTTAGAATATCCTGGCGGTTTTTATATCTATATATATTTTTCATATATATATATATATATATTATATATATAATATATATATATATATATATATAAATTGTTTTTTCTTTTGGCAAAGTATTATAGTATCAACCGATTATTTTCGGTTGGTACGACTATCTTGGTCTTTTCTTTTTTCCAAAAATTTTTTTTCTCCCCTGGAGAATATTTTTCCCCTGGTAGTATATGTTTACAATCAAAGTTGTGTCTATTTGGTGATCCTTAAATTATTCTACATCAAAGGAGTTTTTGTAAAATTCATTCGGTGTTATTTTTATTAAAATCGTCTTTTTGTGGAAACCATTTATGGTGTCGGTACTAATGCAAAATAGAGATAATATCATTAGATTACGTATAAAAAGGATTACATTTCACGAAAAACCCGAAACCTTTGAGACACAAGGGCTAGGGTTAGGGTTAGGGTTAGGATACTTCATAGACTATGGGCCAGAGTCGATTTTTGTTTACTTTCGTGGACATGAAATTTATATGAAATTTTTTTACTTGTTTTCAAAAGTATGAATCTAGTAGAGTCTAAATCTCAATTTATCTCCGAGTGAAAGTTGCGCATTATTTTAGAATTTGCCTTTTAAATGCATTATTTGATTGATAAATTTATGTGTAAAAATCAATTAAGGGAGTTGATAACTTAGTAAAAAAATAGCCTCCCAGCGTTCATAGTTATCTCTTAAATTAAAGAATATCAACATTATCTTTATCTGTTCTTTTTTCTTTCTTATTCCTTTTCTTTCTTTCTCCCTTTCTTTATTTTCCTCTCCCTTTATTTTCTTTATCTTCCTTATCCTTTTCTTTCTTTCTTTCTTTTCCTATTCCTTTTCTTTCCTTTCTTTTCTTCATTCTTTTCTTTCCTTTCTTTTTTTATTTTTTCTTCATCTTTCTCTTTATTCATTATCCTCATCTTTTTCTTTCTTTTCCTTTTCTTTCTTTCCCTTGTTTAATTATTTCTTTTTCTTTTCCTTATCTTTTCTTTCTTTCTTTATTTTCCTTATATTTTCTTTCTTCCTTTCTGTCTTTCATCATTTCTTTCTTTCTTTTCCTCTTTCTTTTCTTTTCTTTCTCAGTTAGGAGCTTTGGCCCTTCACCTTCAATCGACATCAAAAATGGTCTCCTGGTATTTTACATATGATCATTTGAACGATGTCAGGTTTTCCTCCTAAAAATGATATAAATGAAGTGATCACAGAAACTCTAATTACTGATCATGAGGAAACAGATACCCTTCTCTTGCTTCATGCAAATCATGTATCAACTGCTTTTCCTCCTATTATCATCAAGACTCCATATATATATATATATATATATTTATATATATATATATATATGTATGTATATGGTGACTAGTACTAGTAGATTGTCTTGTTTGATCTCTGATCAGTTGCAGAGAAATATGGACCTGCTTTTTCAAGTGCTCAGCGCTCTCTGCATGCATTTACTGGCTGTGATGGTGTTTAGTTGTTTTAAGGGAAAGGAAGAAAATAAAACCTTTTGAGTTGATGAAAGAAACAGATGAGTTTCCGTAATTTAATGCTATTTATACGTAAATGTGATTCTAATGATATTATCTTTTGCGCGCTATTCTGCATTTGTACCGTGGTATCATTTAATTCAAGTATTTTTTAAATTAACCATCTCCCTACCGTATAAATCGCCACTCATTTCATGACATAGTAACCTAAACGGTGAACAGAAGGAAAAGTCCCCCCCTCTCTCTCTCTCTCTCTCTCTCTCTCTCTGTCCGCATCTCAATTTTTAGAACACAGATTTTTTTCCCATTTGCCTTTTATAAATGAAATATAGCAACCATTTCTTAAGATGGCACCCGTTTTTATGCCCCTTGCAAAACAATGGCGATCGTTTTTAGCGTCAGTCTATTTCCATAAAAGGTAACTGAATGAAATAACGACAGACACTGACGTCCATTTCCGAAAATAACCGAACAGCAACGTGATCAAAACAACGAACATGTTTTCTTCTCCTCGGGTCATTTCAATTTCTCTTCATTTTGTTTTTTTGTTTTTTTACAAAAAAAAAAAAACAAAATGGCTATCATCTAATTCAGAATTCGAGTAGAAAATAACCGGCAAGACAAAACTGAAAGATGCGTGTATATTTGTAACTCGATTTTGTCTTCTTCTTCTGTGGACGGGCATAGATTTTTAGAGAGAGAAGAAAGTAAGGAAGAAAAAAAAACATTAAAAAATTGCTTGTAACTAACTGCACAGATATTCTTAAAAAGACGGACATTTTTTTAATCCCATCATCATCAAAACGCTCTTCTAATTTTGGAGCGGGTAGAATTAACAAAACAATTTACCTGATAAAAGAAAGAAACGTTCGGTGTAATAGTTAGCAAGGTAGACTAGCAGGCCATTGTTAGTGAGCTCGATTCCCACTGGGTGCCCCGTAAAGCTTTTCTGCTAAGCTCAGCTTAGTTAATGACTACTTTATAAAAGAAAGTAGAATTTTATGTCCATATTGGGCGTCTCATCTGTAAGACTAGAAGCGGCTACCCAGCAACGCCTGTGCATTTTAAAGTAGAATTTCAATGCTATTTCTGTGTATATTTTGATTTTCAAATACCTTCGAATATGAATCAAATCTTCATTATTTTTGCACAAAAAGCACGAATTGGTGATATATAATATATATATATATATATATATATATATATTATATATATATATATATATATATATATACTTTGTCGTTAATTCTTTTATTTTCATAGTTTCATCCGGATATACATAGCAATAGCATAATCTTTACAGATCACTGCCGTCCCTCACAATCCTACAACCCCACCACCAGAACCTTTCTTCTCATGAGCCCTCAAATGACTCATCAATCCCGCTTTAGATCCACAATGTTTGATGCAAATATGACATAGGTAGGACGTACTTCCCACTGGATCGGATGGATCAGGTGATAAAATTACTTGCGACCTTGTGTCACATGCTATCAGTGGTGAACGGGTTGGATAAGTTGGCTTCCAATCGTGGTATAATGGTTAGCAAGCTAGTCTCGTAGATCCAATACTACTGAATAGCAAGTTCGATCCTCACTGCATGTCCCATACTTGCGACCTTATGTGGCATCCAACCCATGGCGAACAGGTTGGGTAAATACAACCATAAAATAACCCATACACTTATTAACCATTGAACATCTATAATTCCTTTGTTAAATAATATATATATTATATATATATATATATATATATATATATATATATATATATTTCAATGCTGTACTCACATTTTAAAATGCCTATAACACTTTTCCTATCAATTCTCCTACTTCCAGCCTCCACATCCATTAATATACTTTGAGAAAACTGGAACACATCACCCCCGATGGCACTTCGATGTGCCGAAAGTACTCGGGATATGAATTTCGGTGGACTAATTCACGAATTCCATCCAAATATAAAAATGTTGGCCAGAAAACTTGCAAAGATCACCAATAGAATCGTTAAACAGGAGACGTGCTTTTTGTTTAATTCTACATGTATAAATGAAAGAATGCTGCCCAAATACACACACACACGCACACATTGTTGAACTGTACAAACAATTCTTGTCGGACGAGTTTTTGGTTGATTCTTTCTAATTTTCGGGCTATCTTTTTGGTGTCGGGGTGGAACTGGTGTAATAGTCCACCAAAGGTTTCGATACGAGCGCTTTCGGCAATACAGTTTGCTATAATCAGGTAGGAAACGATGGTGTGGTTTCATGTCTTGTTTTTAAGGTGAACGAGTAGTAGCAAGGAATTAGAAGTGGAAGGTAATAACAATTGGTAGTGGGAGGTTGTAGGAATATATATATATATATATATATATATATATATATATATATATATATATATATATATATATATATATTCTGTCGATTTTGCTAGTATTAAGATAACATAAAAATCTTTTCTTTTCTTTTTCATGGTTCGAAATAAATTTTTTGTTCACATCCTACCCGTGGCAAACGGGTTGGGTAAATACCTATTATGAATTGTAAGGCGCCCCATCATGGGGTAAGGGTTAATAATCTAGACTCGCAGATCCAATACTAATGAATAGTGTATCACTGAAACTTGCAATCTTGTAGTACATTCTACTCGTGGCGAACGGGTTGGATAAATAAATACATAAAAAGTCATAAACATATTAATACTTGATATTATAATCCCTTTAAGTTATATATATATATATATATATATATATATATGAGAAGTAAACAAACAAACAATGTGTTTTGATGTGTCTTTATTTAGCCGACAATTTTTGGGAGAATATGTGCTTAATTGAAGTCGCACCTAATTTTGAAAATTAATTGATTAATAATTAATGAATTAGGCGGGCATACCTATTCAAATGTAAGGCTAAACAAATCGAGAAAAATCAATCTCTGTATGTACATTTCGGCCTATTAGAACCCGTTGTAGATGTCTATGAACGTAATGATATATATATATATATATATATATATATATATATATATATCACAACTTTTAGTCCATATTTCTCCATATTTCCAGAAACGTCAGATAAGTCATTGCACGGATTATCAAATGTCAGTAGTTGAGTAGGTTAGACGTTGCTAAATTAAATAAATACACTACGAATATATATATATATATATATATATATATATATACATATATGTGTGTGTGTGTGTGTGTGTGTGTCTGTGTGTGTGTTCTGTCGATTCTACTAGTATTAACATAACAGGAGAAAAAATGTTTTTCTCTGATTAGAAATAACTTTTTTGTGTTCCATCCTAACCGTGGCGAGCGGGTTGAGTAAATATCAACTTTTAATCCATATTTCTCCATATTTTCAGAGACGTCAGATAAGTCATTGCATGGATTTTCAAATGTCACTAGTTGAGTGGGTTAGACGTTGCTAAATTAAATAAATACGCTACTGATCCGCCAAACTTGGCAATACATATGATTCCACTACTTGTAGTATTATATATACTAGCAAATATATGCACCCTCCGGGTGCAAGTATTTTAGTTAAATTTTATGATAAAATATCATATTAAATTAGAAAGGCTAATGAAACTGAATAAGAATGTAGATAAAAAGATTTTGAACAGAGGGGGTATGATTGAAAAATAGAACAACTTTGAAACTAACTTTTCCATCATTTTCCGTTACTCCCGTCTTTCATTGGTAAATTTTCCTAATTAAACTGTTTAGTTAAAATAGGAAGTAAAGAATAATATTACAGTTATTTCTTCTTGTTAAGGGATTTCTTTTAAGATTTATTGAAGAGATTTTTGCTCATATTCAATAAGATAAAACCAAACAATTAGAAATCAATAATACTAAGCATATATTTATTAAAATCAATTTTTAAGATCAATATGCAAATTAGCCTTCCCATTCATACTGTAGACCTCTATTTTGTTGTATATATAAATACAATTGCATGTGATTAGCATGTAGATATGGTCAACAGTGTAAGTAATGTAAAACAATTTTATTAATAATTGAGGTTTAAATATAAGTAAAATCATGGAGAATGTGATGTAAATAACAAAGGGAATTGTGACTTGAATAGTAATATAGTTTCGGTTACAAACACACAATCTCCATTATAATAAGAAGATATATATATATATATATATTGGAGGATATGTGCTTAATTGAAGTCATGCCTAATTTTGAAAATTAATTTTAATAATAATTAATGAATTTAGGCGGGCATTTATGTTCAAATGTAAGGCTAAACAAATCGAGAAAATGTATGCCTGCCTAAATTCATTAATTATTAACTAATTAATTTTCAAAATTAGGTATGACTTCAATTAAGCACATATCCTCCAAAAATTGTCGGCTAAAAAAGCCATATCAAATAAACACATTGCTTATTTACTTACTCTCATATATATATATATATATATATATATATAAACATACATATATATGTATATATCACACGTACAATTAGCCTATATATACAGGGTGCGGCATAAGTAAAGGGTATTACTTATGCCGCACCCTGTATTCTTGCTGTAATACCTGGTTTAAATTCAGATAGAGCCCGAGCCGAATTAGTGGATTTCTTTTATTTGTATCAGTGTATAAGAATTAAGGTGGTTTTAAGTTGTAGCTAACACCAATTTCTTATAATGCGTTAGGTTATACCAGAAGTTAACTTAACGCCTGATATACATATTTAAATAGAACAAATACTGACGAAATAGTTATAATCTACAGACTTTATTGTCTGAGCAAAGTCCAACAGAAACCATACAAAACAAGATAGGTGAAAGCCTTAAAGAAAAAGTGTCCTTGCAGGTAGTTGAGTTGTATCAATGAAAAAAAGTTGTCACTTACGGTTCACTCCATAATGGATCCACGTGCATGGCTACATCTCTATAAAAATAGAGTGTAACAGGCACGTGTACTTACGCTGATATGCCGGGGCTGGTGTGTCCAAACCACTATAAAGATAGTGTATAAAAAAGGGGCCGCGTAAAGAGACACGTATAAGGCCCCACAAGTCTAAATGGACAGAGACACAAAGGTCAAGTACATATCTAGTGGTTCCAGACCAGAGAGAGATAGGAGGGGTCACTTTCGCGGTCTGTGTTCAAATGGCTAGGTTGCAACGCCGTCGAGCGGCAAACCCTCACAGCAAGGAAAGATAATCCCTTGCCAATCTCGATCGCAGCCAAACAAAAGAAGGTAATCGCTACAAATGTTTATGTTCAGTATATATATATTTACGAACCCCTCCGCACGAGCAGGATGCGACACAAGGTTAATTTCTTAAGCGGAGTTTAACAGGTTTGAATTCAAAGTTTTCCTTCTCCTAGACCGGTTGCCTAACCAAGGTTAAAAAGTCCAGTCTGCCATACTATTTACCCATAGCTGCAGGGAGAGTAGGATTCATATCTTTCCCAAGGGTATTAGCGCTAAGTGAAATACAATTACCACGTCCAGAATTTGAACTCGGGGCGACGAGTCCATTTCCCATGACTTTAACCATTACACCACGCGCTTCCTACACTTATGTTCAGTATAAGGCAGGATCGTTCAGATATTTCTACCCATAAGTTGTGTTGCTGTTGATGGTGAATCAATAAGTGGAGTAGTTCGTAGGCATCCCTTAGGCTTTAGAATACACCGATTGCACTTCTGCAGAGGGGTAAGACTCCCCCAATGGGGCCACCTGTTGGCAATGGGTGGCGACCCGTGATGCTTAAGGATGAAACCCAGGTGAATGAGCAGTTCATGACATGCAACCAGCCCCCCTTTGGTCCTTACTTGGCTAGACGGGCGGTCGGAAATGCCCCTTTCGATCAATTGGCTGGTCATGTCAAGCCCTAGCACCTATATATATATATATATATATATATATATATATATATATAAACTTCTGTCCGAAACACGTGTTGGTAACTCAAATTAAATCAATTTTATCCATTCAACATTTTCTTCCCTTTTATTTATCTATCCTTTCATATATATATATATATATATATATATATATATATATATTGGTTTGGTGGTTGATTTTGAATATTTTCTGATACTCTGGGGGGAGGGGGTTGCTATGTATAGTCAAATGGAATATACCTAGCAGCACCCTCCAGAGCTTCAAAAATCTTCTGAGGAGAAGGCTTTTATCTCGAAATATCAATAATAAACAAAGGGTAACAAACAACATCATAGTTGCCTTTTTTTCTTAACACTGGAATTGTGATAGCTTTCAAAACCAACCACCAAACCAATATATATAATATATATATATATATATATATATATATATATATATATTGATGGAATGTGTTGGTTTATTCTGACCTCTAATATAGCAAAACATCGTATTTGCATTGGAATTTATAGATTAGGTAACTTATATATGCTATATTGGGCGCACTACCCAAAGATTGGAGGTCAGAATAAACCAACACATTCCATCGTATATATATATATATATATATATATATATATATATATATATATATATATATACTAGACAAAACGTGACCCGGTGAGTTACCCATTGAGCTCTCGGTAAATAATTGGGGTTAGGGAAAAGAGAGTTTGCAAATTGATTTTTTTTTTATATGGCCGGAGAGTTATAAAAAAACATTAAAAATCATTTTGTAAGATTTCTAAGTAAGGAAACGTTTGACCTAATTTGAATTGAAATGGATCATGGAATGTTATTAACTATGGGCTCGTCGCTGCTGCTGAATATTGATATACAAATAAAGTGAGAAGTTAAATGTCTCTGGGTAATTCCATGTCAAATCATCGAGAAAAAAATAAAATTTCCACCTACCCCCTTCAATTTTTCTGAATTTTACCCCATGTGTGTACTGTTACCGTTAGACAATCCCCAAAATTTGAGCTTCCAATTCCAAAAATTGGCGGATTTATGTCGATTTTTAGCTCTCCAAATTTGTTGGGGTTCGCGAAAAATGTCGACATTTTGTAATCTTCTGTCTGTAAATGAGTTCTAGAGCTTCCCTACTTCTAAAAATTGGTTTATAATAGTATTTTTGCCCAAGGAATCCAAAAATGCTATAAAAAATCTCAAAGTCAACCAATTTTAAATTATTGATTTTTTCATAGCAAGATCAATATCCCGATGTGACACCGCATCTATGACAAAATTTCATTCTCAAACCTATTAAAAGTAATCTTATGAATAAATCTAAATTGAAATTAATTAATATAAAGTAAAAATAAGAGTAATCTGTTTTATTCTTATTTAATTTCATAAGTCTTTCTAATTCAATATAATATTCAATTATAATAAAACATAAGTACTTATGACCAGAGGGCGCATTTTTTATTCTTTCTAGTACGTTTAATAACTAATCTCATAAAGTATGAATCAATTATGAATCGATTATCAATTGATTATGAATTAATCTCATGAATTATATTATATGTGACAGAGAAGGATTTTAAGGTTACTAAAATAGAGAACATGGCGTCTAGCTCATCAGTATTAGTGAGTTCGGTTTTTACTGCGTGCTCCATACTTCTGGGCTTGTGTTGGTTGGATTTTACGGCATGCCAACACTTGTTGAGTTATTTTATGCCAAAGACGTTTTCTTTTATTCATTCTTGATGGGTATTCAATTTTTTTATTATTATTTAAACTCAATTCTTAAAACAATTTTTAAAACTATTTTTCTCTATTTAATCCATAGATGGGACCCTAACAGGTACTACCACTCCGGGTCAGAGTGGACCAGGGAGTAATGTCGGTGAAGAGGTACTCCACACTCCCCAGAGATCAAGAATTGGAATTTCACCATTAGATGCAGTTTAACGTTATATCCAGAACACTGTGGCTTTGTGAAACATTAAGCTTAGTAAATGACTAATAAAATTGAAAAACTTTATCAAGAGATAAACATATCTATAAAAGTACATCCCGTGTGTGTGTGTGTGTGTGTGTGCACGCGCGCATATGTGTGGGATAAGACCAAGTATTCTTTGATTATTTCCTATAAGTCTAACATGATCAAAGGGAACCACTCTTGACTGATAAATTATTTATTTATTTATTGATCTACTAGGAAAAAAGAAGACGGGGTTAGTGTTAGGGTTTAGGGTTAGGGTTAGAGTTTAGGGTTAGTTTAATGGGAAAATAAATAATTTATCAGTCAAGAGTGGTTCCCCTTTGTTTATGTTAGACTTATAGGAAATAACTTTATCAAGAGATAAACATATCTATAAAAGTACATCCCGTGTGTTTGTGTGTGTGTGTGTGTGTGTGTGTGTGCGCGCACGCGCGCATATGTGTGGGATAAGACCAAGTATTTTTTGGTTATTTCCTATAAGTCTAACATAAACAAAGGGGAACCACTCTTGACTGATAAATTATTTATTTATTTATTGATCTACTAGGAAAAAAGAAGACAGGGTTAGGGTTTAGGGTTAGGGTTTAGGGTTAGTTAGTTAATGGGAAAATAAATAAATAATTTATCAGTCAAGAGTGGTTCCCCTTTGTTTATGTTAGACTTATAGGAAATAACCTATTTTTTTATATAGATAAATTCACGGGACCTTCAATAACCGCTGTTCTTTGATCCAAAGTATTTTGAAACACAGTCTTTTTAGGAGAGGGACAAAAATAAACTAACAATATCATTATGTAAAAAGTTTTTTTAAAACACTAGAACAACAGAAATTATATACAGAAATTAACAATTGGTATTATTAGCCGTTACGTCCTTGTGATGTATTCATCTAATTAGCATTGAAAACAAAATTATAAAACGTGTCCTGGATATGACGTTAAACTGCATCTAATGGTGAGGTTCCAAATGTGGAGTTCTGGGGAGCGTGGAGTACCCCTTCATTGCCATTACTTTCAGGTCCATTCAGACCCATCATATGGATACATGTGGTAGTCACGGACCCCCACAGGGTCGAGTGTACGCGCCCGCTCTGGTTAAAATCACGAGCGTCGATCCCAAGGGACCATCCACCCAGGCAACACCTGCCCCCTTGATTTAAAGGGGCAGGGTTGGGTTTATTGCTCAGTGCCTGAGGTGCCCCCCTAGAGGGGGAATGCCGAGGAGATAGACGTAATTTTAAACCCGCCACCAATGAGTTTCGGCTTGTAGGTGGTCCCACGTTAATAGGGCCTTGTGCCTAACCTAGTACAAGTGGGGTACGAGGATAATATCCATGGACTAGATTAAGTCAATCTCATCCAGTACCCTGACTAGCATAGGGATCACGTTTAGTTCCTTACAACGCAGGACCCGACTGAGAGTTCCTCATGGCACATTCACATCCGGAATCCGTAGGTACCACCAAAATACGTCACGCGATCAGTTTAGGTCATATTGAAGGAAGAAACGTAAATGTTCTTTTTTTAAACTTATTTTTTTAAAATCTCGCAATAAAGAAATAACGAACATAAAGAGTTGTTACAAAGAAAAACAGTTAATTCAAAGATCAAATTATCCGATTGGCGAAAAATTACTCACCATTATCTTGAAAAATAAGTAAAACAGTTTTTTTTTTACAACACGTTCAGTTTCTTTATTGATATTTTTTTAGCAGAATTCTGTATTCATGGTTCTTTTACGAAAAAGCTCTCGCATCGAAGCTTATAAAAATCTTCTGATATAATTATTCAGACTCTTATCTTCATAGAAAAAAAGTAAAAATCATTTTTTGTCGGTTCATTTTTCATATTTTATCAAATGAAATAGGGGGGGGAACCTCGTAAAAAATATTTCTCTTAAAATATTTTAGGAAAAAACTATTTCAGACATATTTTCATCAAAATGTAAGTAATTATAGAAATTTTCGTGAAAATCGGACCATTTCATAGAATTAAAAAAAAAATGCCTCTAGTCATAACTTGTTTTTGGCTACGTTAAATTTCAATTTTCGTGAAAATCGGACCATTTCATAGAATTTTTAAAAAAATGCCTCTAGTCATAACTTGTTTTTGGCTACGTTAAATTTCAATTGATTTAACGGTGCAAAAATGTAAACATTGTTTTTCGTTCATAATTTTCATTATTTCTGTAAGCTATAAACTTTTTTAAATCATCAGGAGTTTTTTTTATAAATGTTTCTTCTTTTGAATGGACAAAAAATTTTCAAGATAATATTAACTTTTATGCAAGTTTCATTGTGTTAAATATAGGTGGAGGGGTAAATTTCACAGGGAAAATTGGTGGTACCTAGGAATCCGACACTGAGAGATCTACACAGAGCATCCACACCAAAAAGGGACCCGGAAATGTCTGCAACAAATCACTCTCAAGAAATACTTCTGCAGGGTAACTAATTTTCTCTTCTTTTCTTCATCCTTGACGTGAATCGGTGGTTTATTGCTTTTATCAATTGTTATCATCAGGTATATGATGGAGATTCGCTGTCTGTCTGTAACCGAAACTACGTCACTACTTACGTTACAATAGTCTCGGGAATTGCGTAAGTTTATCATTGAGTAATTTATAGTCAAATTCATTCATACATAAATCTTATTCATTAACGATGTCTATGAAAATCTGAGTTAGATTTGCCTCAAAACAACTCATGTTATTAGTGTGTTTAGAAACGTGCAATGTATCTTATATATCACTAAGACATAATGGTTTTCATAATATATGGTGTGGTTAATTTGCATACTGATTTAAAAAAAACCTGTTTAATAAATAATTACTTGGTGTTATTGATCTCTAATCTTATTGTTTTATTGTCCAACGGATGATTTTGTATGGAAACCAATTAAAATATAATTGAAATAAGTGTAATCTTTTTATATGCGTTCTTATTTAATTTCGTTAGTCTTTCTAATTTAATACATTTCATTAAAACTTAGATATACAGGCGTATATTCTTATTAGTTAGGTAAATCATTATTTAGACAAGACAGTTACCCCCATAAGCATATCTAAGTAATTAAATAAATAAAATGGCTAACACTGAAACAATTCCCGTAAATAGCCAACCTAACAAATTTGGTTATTCTATCAGTTAGTTAATCTATTTTATCTTACTTTAATTAAAACTCAAGCAGTTTGCAAATTCTCCGTACTGTGCCGATAGCTGCTCAAAATAATTCTTTACTGGAAAGATTTGAATGATCGTTGAGATATTCTCCGATCAATTCCGATTATTCCATCTGAAAAGTTCTAAGTTAAATTGATCAACTCCGGATCTTTTAGTTTGTTGGTCCACTTCTTTTTTTTAAATGCTAACCAGGGATTTAAATCAGTCGGCTTTCCAGTAAATATTGGGATCTTTGATCGGCTTTATACCATTCTGTTTACCTTTAGTGTTAGCGATCAGTCATTGGGGTTATCTTGTTAATGGATCATTTAAGATGGATAAAACCAAACCAATAATACTGTTTACTGTAAACCGGAATTGCTGGAGTAGCCATATTGTATTTAATTACTTTAAGATATGCTTATGGGGGTAACGGTCTTGTCTAAAGAATGATTTACCTAATAAGAATATACGCCTGTATATCTAAGATTTAATGAAATGTATTAAATTGAAAGACTAACGAAACAATGATTTACATATTCTCCGCGATTATTCCATCTGAAAAGTTATAAGTTAGATTGATCAACTCCGGAGTAGGCACCTCATATAGTGTAATGATTAGCAAGCTAGCTTAGTAGACCATTGTTAGTGAGTTTGTGGGAATTAGAATAAAAATTAGATTAAATTAAAATTTAAAAAAAAACACGACTTCCGAGCTCCAAGATAATATCTCGGCCATTCGTGTTTAGGCATTAACTGTGTGTAGTCGCTATCACGGCCAGGGGGTATTCCCTTGCCACAGGCGGCTATGAACGGTCAATAAAGCCTAAGTCATGAAACCACCTTCTGTCTTTGTCTCTTTCTTTTTCGTTCTTTGAATGCATTCCTTTTCCGCGCGACCACTAAATGAAATGGGGTTAAAAGTAAAACCCTAAGAACACGCAACAAGAATATCCACCCAAACCTCTTGCTACCCCATTAGTTCGATTCTCACTGTGTGCCCCATACTTCTGGGCTTGTGTCACAACTAAGCTACGTAATAATTATAGGGATGCCGAGTTAAGAGAAGGATCAGCAGAACAGTTGCAATAAAACTGAATTATGGACGCAATAATGTTTCCTCCCCCCACCCCCACCCAAAGTGTTATTCTCTATGAATGTGTCATAGTTGCACAATTGTGCTTTTTTTTTACGGAGAGTTTGTAGTATTTCTTCTTTGTGGAATTATTAAAAGAAATACAAAGTGTTGATTTAATGAGGTTTTATTTTTGGTTTGAGAAAATTAGGCTTTTACAATCAAGTTGTACTAAGCTTGGTTGTAACCTCTTAAACTGTTGTGTGGATCCAGGAGCTGAATGAGTAGGTTCACCGGTGAAAGCTGGTCTATCGCCTCTGGCCTCTAGTCGTCAACTGGTCCTCCATCAGTGACTCCTTACAATTACTACTACATCTACCTCCTACTCCTATTATTAACCTCTTACTGCTACCTCTCTTCCCATCTAAAAAAACGGTCCTTATTTTACCGCCCAAATTTAAATTCTTGGTGCCAGTGTGTCTACATTTTTCTATTTTTAGAACACTAGCCAAACGCCATTGTTTCAACCATTACAAGTTTTTATTGTATTTGTGAGTTGCCAACACTCGGCAACTTGTTCCGACTAACTGCGACCAACCCATTGAAAAAGCTCCGATGAAATGCGTCAATTCCAGTTCCGTAGGTCTTTGAAACAATGTGGGTACAGTGACGAAGCAACTAGCCGAAGATACAGTTAGCAGTCACGAAATAGATTAAGTCAATCTCAAATATTGTGACAAGCTAAAACAGGTTATTTTTGGGGGGTCGGAAAATTAAAACGGAAACTTTTGGGTGGTCCCCCATGAGAGTTTAACTACAGTGTATGAATTAACTTTTTGCGAATTGGGCGGTTTAGGGGTTGGGGATGAATGAATTGCGAAAAACGACAAAACCTCCAAATTACTATACATTTAATGTTGAAAAATATTTTTTGAAACCAAGTTTAAGTGCAATACTAACACAAACAACTGAGACTAATGTGTCTACCGTTGTTCAATAATTAATTTCAATGGTTAATTAATGTATTAATATTTTTTAAAGCAATACGTAATTAAAAAAAACCTTAATTCCCAAACCCCTAAACCATAACCCAATTCGCAAAAAGTTCATTCATACACTAGTTAAACTGTCATGGAGGACCACCAAAAAAGTTTCCGTTTTAATTTTCCGACCAATTTGCAAGTTTAGCCTTAATTTTTATATAATGGAGAGAAATTGACCTGCGGTAGTTGAAAAATCTAAGCTAGATTTTTTTTCACACATTATTTTCACCTGAAAATGAGAAAACGGTTGAGGAGTAGAAATGGAGATTCAACAATTGGATCCGAATTAAAAAGCCGAACAAATACTTTCTGATACTAAACAGACGTGATGTTGTTAGATACAGAGCAGGTACTACACTTTGATCATAGGCAGACGTGACAATTCATGAAAAAAATGCAATAGTGAAAATGTCATAAATACAAATAAGGTTTTCCAGTAAATATTTGGTAATCTGAAACATTAGCTACATAAATAAGAGTAACCTCCCCTTGTTTCTTTCACTTTGGGGAAGCCTTATGTTTTGGTCGGCCATTTTTATTTCACCATAAATCTACACAACTGAATTTTTTAACACGGAGATATCATAAAATTGTTCTTAATAACAATTAAGTTCATTTCAAATAATGCACAAGCACAATTAAGAACACATTTTATGATATTTTCGTGTTAAAATATGCAGTTCAAACAAATTCATAATTTCAGTGTAGATTTACGGTGAAATGAATATGGCCGACCAAAACATAAGGCTTCCTCAAAGTGAAATATACAAGGGGAGCTTATTCTCATTTATGTAGCTAATGTTCAGATTACCAAATATTCTAGGACCCTCTTCTACAAAGGAATTTTACAAAGGACTTTTACAAAGTATTCGAAAGCGCCATGATGAGGTGTTGAAATGAAAACAAAATGAACAAAGAAAATCAAACCTTTTTTTTTTCTTTGTTCAGATATAGAATTAACGGCAACGTTCTAGAATAAATGGATCCAGGCAGAGATGACAGGCATTATCTTTTCAAGCAATAATAGAAAAAAGTAGCAGGACCTGTGGATATACCACAGTATGATAATTTAATTATTATGTTTGATACGTTTACTTTAGAGCTATTGCTAAATACTTCAATATGTAAAAAGTATGATAATCTTGATTCAATTCTCTCTTTTTTCTTTCTTTTCATTATGTTCGATTGAAACACATTACCATTATTGCTTCCATGTGCTCACCCCTCTCTCTATCTTTCCCCAACTCTTTTTTAAAAATATTTTTGTGTAACGTCCTTTTTCTTCCCTTTCTTTAAAAAAACCCAAAACAGAATGGTCCATTATTTAGCTGAGGTGACGTCATTCATAAATAATAAGAATTTGGCAGATAAGCGACAACAGATAATCAGGATTTACATTTTTGCGTTTCATCTTGAACAATTTGGACGGTCTCATTTCTAATCAGAGGGTGTTGCAAGATGATAACGGTCGTATTTTTAAGGAACACAAGTATTAATATATGGATAGGATATCAATTGGCATGAAAAAAAGAAAAAAAAAAAAAGAGAGAAAAAGAAAAAAAAAAAAAAAAGGATGAGATACAGTTGTCTCTGGATTTCCACAATTTTCATTTTTGTGTCAAATTTTTAACTTAACCCCATTGGCTATCTGGGTCAGTTCCAAGTCACTAAGTTTTTTCTGCAGCAGCCAGACCAACACTTGACCTATGCCAGATGCCAGCGTTCCTTTCAATAAATACAATTTTAAAAAGGACTGAGATTTTTTTAAAGGGGGGGGGGGTGATTTTTTTTCATCCCTTCTCTTCAAAATAAAAATGCAATAGGGGCAGAAAATTAAGAGAAGCCCCATTTCTTTCAAACCAAAAGAAAAAAGAAATTTGGTCACTAACAAAGAAGACTCATTTCTTAGTTGCCTTGTGCCATGTTCATGGATGCATCATTTTACCAATCTTCTTTTGTAAATAAATGTCAGTAGCTGAATTTATAAAGGGGGTTGGTTGTAGTGGTGCAGCCAACAACCAAATAAAAAG
>CM042156.1:34234019-34352205 GCA_023376005.1 Doryteuthis pealeii
TCAGGCATTTTGGCAAGACTTGTTGTTAAAGCATTTTGTACGCCTTGGAGGAATGGAGTGGCAGCTGAAAAAGAAAAAAGAAATTAACAATGTCTGGAATTATCAATTGATAGGATTTCCATAAAATCAAACCTTCCTATATAAAAAGAAATTAAAAACCTCTGTATAAACACTTGTTCACAACAATAAACTTTTCTAATATATGCCATAAAACAGAAAAAGAAGTATTTTCAACATTACAATGTGATCAAATTTTGGTTGATTGTTATTCTTAAAAATATTGATTGAAAAAAGATTTTTTAAAGAAATTAAAAACAAAAAAAAAGATTATAGTTATCTTAGTAAGGGGAAATTTTGAAATGTTACGTTTTAAAGGGAGATAACTGTAAGCTCTGATGTAACGCTAATCCCGAAGAGAAGGAAATGTGTAGGAGAATGTACATCTGCCCAACGGGGTGGGGTCCAGTGGCTTTGGCCCTGGATCTTTACAAATTAATAGCGTCGATCTCAGGGGGCTATCCCCCCAGGCAATACCTGCCCCCTTGACTTAAAGGAGGAGGGCTGGGTTTATTGCCCAGCGCCTGAGGCTCCCCCTTGAGGCGAAATGCCGAAGGGATCGACGCAATTTTTGTTCTTTCCCCACCCATGAGCTTCAGCTTGTGGGTGGGCTCATGTTAAAACGAGGCCTTGTGCCCAGCCCATACAAGTGGGGTATGAGGTAAATACCTGTAGGAGGATGTAATTCATTATGAAAAATAAGGATTTATGCATATTTAACTATTTATAAGTGATTATAGGGACGACATTTTGCTGTTCGTATTTTTTAATTGATAAATTTAGATTTAAATGAAATAGATTCCAGGAATTTTTTTTCTCATTTGTAAAAATAAATAACAGGGTAATATAAAAATTCTAATTTTGTTATTATTTATAAACAATTAATGCTTACTATATTTTCAGATTCACTTATTTTGATTAGACTGAAAACTATAAATAAAAAATCTTGAATGGTTAAAATATTTAGGATTTCTACAAAACCCACAAAAGAATGTTTAAATCTTCATCTACAAGTCATTCATTTGTGGAAAACTTTTAATTTTTACAAATTAATGATATCTCAGCCAAAAATAAAACAAATAATACTAAAGACTTCAATATCTTATAAATGATATCACCTCTTACATTTCATTGCAAGTTATTAGAGCTTCTTAGCTCTTAAAACCCCCGACACCAAGCAAATAGAGGACATTTTAGTAATTATAATTTTCTACTAAAATCTTATTGGTTCAAAAACATCAGATACGTACTATAATCATCAGCATTTGAATCACATTGTGGACTTGAATAGGGATAATTTTCTGGGACTTTGATGAGAACTGGAGGAACACTTGGTAGATTTTTATCATCTGAAAGAAAAAGCAAAAATGATAGAATTAATCAAAATTTATTGGGAAAAAATGGATGATTTATTTCTTAAAAGATTCAAATGTTTCAGATTTGAAAGAATTTGCTAAAATGAGAATATAATAACGATTATTCCTATTGATATCAAAGTGGAAAAAAACAAAAACAATTCAATTTAGTCACAAAATGAAACAATCTTTTTTTTTTTCTTTTTTTTTTAAATCTCTTCTTTGTTGTGGAAGAGCTTTTTTTTCTGCTTTTTTTCATAAAAAGTTTAAATATAGTTTTTGCACTATTTTTGAATGAAACAAAAAAAGGAAACAGTAATCTGAACATTAGCTACATAAATGAGAGTAACCTCCCCTTGTTTATTTTACTTTGAGGAAGCCATATGTTTTGGTCGACCATTTTCATTTCACCGTAAATCAATACAACTGCATGTTTTAACACAAAAATATCATAAAATGTGTTCTTAATAACAATTATGTTCATTTCAAATAATGTGCAAGCACAATTAAGAACACATTTTATGATATTTTTGTGTTAAAACATGCAGTTGTATTGATTCGAACAAATTCGTACTTTCAGTGTAGATTTACGGTGAAATGAAAAAAATTTGATTTGATTTGATCAAATCAAATTATATCATAACCCACAAATCTGTCAGTCATGTTTACCTTAATTTTTCACCATTGATTATTATTTTTTTATGAACAACATTCAGATTTTGTGTCAAAAATTTGATAAAATAAATTTCAGCTTAGAATAAAAAAAAAAATTTAAAAATTTAAAAAAAAAAAGGGATAAAATCCAATACTTAATCAAACATTTTCTCTAATTCCAAAAACAGTTTGTTTATTAATGCAAAAAATCATTAAAGAGAAACTAGAATATTACATAAATTGCTTATTTACCCTCCCCCCAAAAAAATTATTCTTTAAAACAATAGATAAATAAATAAAAGATAAAAAATGAATTTAGATTTATTTCATTATTTTTCTATGAATTTACAAATTACTTTGCTCAATTTGCATCTTGAACATTGCAGTAGTTGACTGCACCAAAAAAATAGCCATTTTACACATCTCGCTTCAATATTTGCACTGCCCTCAACATTTGTGTAGTTCACTTTTATCGAGCTACTTGCTCACAAATACAAATCAGCAATGGTCTTGAAAGGGTTTGTCCCACACATGCGCAGTGACAGAATTGCAAATGGCGACCATGATGGAACAAATTAAACTTTAGGTATGCTCAACATCAGGTAAGTTAGGGAACCTGATTATTCCCACTTGACTAAACATCTTTAAAAACAACTTCAATAGAACATCATTTGCTTTTTTGTTGTTTTTATCATAAAAGATGTTTTCAAATCATTTTTGAATAACTTAACATTTCCTTATTTTCTGACAAATGCACAAACTGTACAAAATCGGTAAATGTCAACAAAATTAAAAAAAAAAAAAAAAAACGGTTATTTCCTATAAATCTATCATAAACAAAGGGGAACCACTTTTGACTGATAAATTATTTATTTATTTATTGATCTACTAGGAAAAAAGAAGATGGGGTTAGGGTTAGTTTAATGGGAAAATAAATAAATAATTTATCAGTCAATTATTTGTTTATGTTAGACTTATAGGAAATAAATTTTAAAAAATTAAAAAAAACATGTGTCCCATGTGAAGTGAAATTATTTTGCTAAAAAGAAATGATTTTTTAATTTCATCAAGCTTACCCAATTTGCAAATGAGATGCACCGTTTTTGAATTGAGATGGTGGGCTGGATCAAGGCTGATACGGAATCGATAAGGAAGTCGTGCAATTTCTCCCTGTAAAATATTTGGCAATTCATCTTTGTTGTTTTCCACTTTTTTCTTTTTCGGGGGAGGGGGACTTGGCACCCTGAAAGAAAGAGAACAAATAAAATCATTATCTCATTCTGGAAATTTTTATAGGTAAGGAACAAAAAAAAAAAAAGAATACAAATAAAGAATTTCAGTGTAACACTACAAAGGGGGAGGGGCACTGCAGACCCCACTTAGGGATCTGATCACCCACTGGCACCAGATTGTAGCAGGATAAATTGTTGTGAGTTTTACGGCACATCAACATCTATTAGGTAATTTAATGCTTCAAATTAGTATTTTCAAATGATCTTCTTTCGAAGACCTGTTCTTTAGTATTATTAGGATTATTCAGACTATTGTCCTCATCTTTATTGTTATCCGTACAATGTTTCGGCCGATGTTCCCTCCGGCCTTCTTCAGGTATTTCTTGTCAGACTCGGGAACCATCTCGAACTTGAGAGGACATTGGCCAAAATATTGTACAGATAACAATAAAGATGAGGACAATAGTCTGAATAATCCAAATAATACTAATTATCCAGCCTCATCTAAAAAATTCAGAGAAATAGACCTATCCATTGTTGGTAGAAAATCTGTGGATATTTTGACTATGTAGACTAACATTTCTCTTTTTTTTTCGGGGGGGGGGGGGGCGCTATCTTTAAAAAATCTTATGTATTGTATCTTATTTTGTCCACTAATTTCATTTTCCTTTATTTTTCATATTTTTGTAAAGCTGAGATTATCTGCCAAGTAAGTGTCTCATATTCTGGCAATCAATCAGTATATGTCTTACTGTATATCATTCTTTACATGGTATATACATATGGGGGGGGGGGGGCTTTTTAAAAAAATATGTCATATACAGAGCCTGGCCAGTACTACCTCTGTATAATTTGTTGTTTAGGCAGCTGCTTCATCAAAAACGTAACCAACCGATCGATCAGAGACAGCCTCTCCGACCACCTGTCTAGCTGAAGTAACGGCCAAAGTGGAATGTTGCAAGTCATAAACTGCTCAGCCACCTGGATTCTGTCCTTAAGCATTATGGGTTACCACCCACGGCCAACAGGTGGCTCCATTGGGGAGGGGGTTACCCCTCTGCAGGTATGAAGTCAGCATATTCTAAACCCCCAGCCAACAAGGCTAGAGAATTGTTGGTGGAAAAAGACAATTACAAATCAAGGGTTTTCGTCACAGACATAATGATAGTACCAGATTATTTTGTTGTCTTATTGCCCATTTGGGGATTCATTGGGTTTGGTATATAGACTTTCTACCAGAGCTGGTTTAGCTCAGTCGGTAGAGCGTCCGACTTGGAACCACAAGGTTCCGGGTTTGATACCAGTCCACGCCAACTCAGCGTAGGAGTAGCACAGGTATCTGTGTGGTAAAGTGAGGAGGTGATAGTAGGTATGGCACTTTGCCTCAGATGCCAAAAGCCTCCTTGGTTTAGTGCTAGTGAAAAGGGGATAGACTCCCTTGCTGTCTGGCTGTTACAGACTTTAGGCCACTCCGATGACAACTTACCAGGGAAGTTGGAAAGACACCTAGGGTCAATCTTACGTCTTTATATATGATTTTCTTGCTGCTCCATATATAAGTATAGTCGTTGGGGTGGCCTAAAGTCGGTATCAGCCAATCAGCAAGGGAGTCTATTCCTTTTTCACTAGCGCCAGACCAAGGAGATTATTTTAGCATCTGAGGTGGATTGCCACACCTACCATCAGCTCCTTAACCGCACAGTTCCTTGGGCTACTCATATGCTGAGTTGGCGAGGGCCAGTATCGAACTAGGAACCTTGTGATTTCTAGCCGAATGCTCTACCGACTGAGCTAACCTGGCCCTATTTTGTACGTAAATCCTAATTAGTATTTTGATATTAATTTGTTGGTTTCTAAATATCATGTTATCCTTTGTTGTTTATCATTCTTTTGAATGTTTTGCATATACAAATGGTTTACACAATAGATGGGTATTTTGTTGGGTTGGGGGTTTGTGTTTTACAGCATATCAACCCTTTTCAAGTCATTTAAATGCTGAATCAAGTTATTTTGGTATCAGGTTGTTTGCAGTACCTGCTGTTGCTTAAATGGTCACCAATCTAAGTATTGAACAGGCTCATCACTGCTTAACATTGGTGATGAAGCAGGGACCGATGCTTTCAGCGTGACTTGACCGTAAGCTGACTTTGTTTGGTTTGTATTATTCCATGGTTGACTTTGGTATTGGGATTACAGTTGCTTGTTTCCATATTTTAAGACACACCCACACAAAAAGAGGAGGAAAATAATTCTGATCAATCATTTTGCATCATTATACTCCTTCTCCTCTTCCTGCTACTCACCGAATTGGTTGTCCTCGCAAGGCTGTAATGGCTGGTCCAAAAGTACGATGAAGAGTATGATTCAATAAAGGAGATTTTGTATGTGAAGCAACAGCATCAAGAAGTGGTTGACACATGTGCTGTTCACCAGATTTAGAGCCAGAACTGCTTCCATCAACACCAGCAGGAGTCTGCGGGGAAAAAAAAACAAAAAACATTAACTTGACAGTTTTTAAATGATCTTATAATATTTATAACAATTTGTGTTTTGTATTATTTGGATTATTTGGACTGTGTTGGCATCCTTCTGTCTACTAAAGACGATGGTGTAGTGTCCATCCCCTTTTTATCTGCAACTGCGTGAGTGGCTGAACAGACCAATTTTTGAATGACAGTCTCTGGAGCAGTGACTGCAAACAAACAATTGTAGCAATATGACCCTTGTGAGCCAGAACTGCTAATGGAAGGAGGAGGAATAAATAACAAAGGCTTAAAAAATAGTGATGACCCAAAAGAGGAGAGCGATGGTTTTGACCGTAGCGTGACCCCGAACGAAGAATTGAGGGGCAAGCGGAAGTCAGGTGTTGACCGGAAGTCGGGTGTTGACCGGAAGTCACGTGGTGACGTGGGGGAAGGAAGAAAGGGTTCGCCCTCTTTTTGCCAGTGGCGGGCCTAGTGTACAGACCTGATTAGAGCCCAGGAGTAATCTAGTAGTGTTCTCTCTCTCTCGTTCTCTCTGCCTCCCCTCCTCCCTGGTAGAAGCCACTAGACGAGCACGTTAATAAAGGCTGGGAGTTGTGACGACATGTTTCTCGTGTTGTGATTTTTTATCGGAGTTTTAGTACCGTGAGTATTGCAACGTAACACAGTGATGCTTGCTGGAGTTGCTGTTGTCTCTCCTTCCTTTTGGCTCTCTTTTCCATGGCGACCTCTTTCCTCTCCTTTTCACTCCTTTTCGTTCCTTGTCTGACAAGGAGTCGCCAGGTCTTCTGCACAAGCCTCATTATTGTTATCTGTACAACGTTTTGGCTGATGTGCCCTCCGGCCTTCTTCAAGTATTTCTTGTCAGACTCAGGAGTACAAATAACAATAAAGATGAGAACAATAGTCCAAATAATACAAATTATCAAGCCTCATCTAAAAAATTCAGAGAAATAATTAGTGTTTTGTTTTGTTTGCTTTGTTTTGTTTTACGGCATATCAACCTCAGTGGGTCATTTAATGCCGATAAAGTTTTGAAATAAATCAATTCTTAATGGATAATACAATTTTGTTTATAAACTCATGTTTTCTATTTAACCCATAGATGGGACCCTAACAGGTACTACCACTCCGGGTCAGAGTGGACCAGGGAGCAATGGTGATGAAGGGGTGCTCCACATTCCCCAAACCTCCAAAACTGGAACCTCACCATCAGGGAGTTTAACGTCATTCCCAGGACATAGTGTTTTGTTTTGTCATTATTTTTATTTTGTTACAACTAAAACCTTTTTGAGTGAATGTGTCATTTTCTAACAATATGTTCGCCTAGTCATAGTGCCTCTTTTTGTTTGGATTCTGCCATATGGTTCGACACCACAGTTATGTCTTTGTGTTACAATTCAAAAACTGTTTTTTTAAGAAAATTTACATCAAATAAGAATTAGAAGTAATCTGAACATTAGCTACATAAATGAGAGTAACTTCCCCCTGTTTGTTTCACTTTGTTTTCATTTAATAACAATTATGTTCAATTCAAATAATGCGCAAGCACAATTAAGAACACATTTTATGATATTTTTGTGTTAAAACATGTAGTTGTATTGATTCTAACAAATTTGTATTTTCAGTGTAGATTTATGGTGAAATGAAAATGGCCGACCAAAACATACAGCTTCCTCAAAGTGAAACAAACAAGGGGAAGTTACTCTCATTTATGTAGCTAATGTTCAGATTACTGAATTAGATTTTGTGACAAGTCAAGTCTAAACCCATCTGTCATGGAATTCTTGCAAAAAGTTAAAGATTTTTATGAGACATCAAGAACAAAATGAATGACTAAATTCTAATTGATTAAACAAAAGTATCTCCATTAAATATTTATAAACGACTGTTATGATCTATAAATCTAATAAAATTTGAAAAAAAAAAAAAAAAAAAAAAAACTGAAAAAGTTTTGAATTATAAGAAATAAACAATAACTAATTTTGTTTTTCTACTGATTAAGACAAAACAATTGTCACTATAAAGCAACATATGAAGAATACTCACAGATTTGGAGAGTTCCATTTTCAGAAGAACTTGTTCACATTTTAACAATGTTGCCATAGGAAGGCTGAATAAGAATGGGAAATAAAAATAGAAAACAAATGAAAACAATTTATGAAAAATAAAAATAGAATTTAATGAATGAAACATTTGTGTCAATTATTTAAAAAGATTTTAGTGTATCTTTCACTAACAAACATCAAGAAGAGCAAAAATGACCGAATGAAATATTTGTTGTTATATAAAAACTGGTTGGTGATATTGAGGAATCAGGATCTTTCAAATTGAAAATACAAAATCTTCTTGGAAATATCAAGGAATCTTCTTGTTTGGTTTGTTTTGTTTTACAGCATATCAACCTTAGTGGGTCATTTAATGCCGATAAAGTTTTGAAATAAATCAATTCTTAATGGATAATACAATTTTTTTATAAATACATTTTTCTATTTAACCCATTGATAGGACGAATCTTCTTGTGAATGTGATCTGGGTATTACTGTCAGCTGTGATTTACGTTGGACAAAGCACATCTCTAAAATTGTCAAGAAGGCCAAGGGTGCCCTGGCATCGCTCAGAAGACCTTTGTCAGCCGCTCACCAGCTATCTATTTAAAGCTGTATAAAGTTATGGTGCGGCCACACTTGGAATTTGCATCTCCAGTCTGGAACCCCTATCTTGCTCAGAACATTAACCTCCTAGAAACTGTAAAGAGACGTGCGACCAAACGAATACCCTCCATTAAGTATCTGCCATATTCTGAATGTCTTGCTGCCCTGGGAATGGATTCGTTGAAACTCTGGTGTCTGGCAACTGACCTAGTAAATGCTCATAAGGTCATTAATCATCTTAACAACAGCAACCTTGAGCACCTTTTTGATCTCCATCTTTCTAACACACGTGGGCATGCCTACAAAGTCAGAAAACAGCATAGCTCACATGACTTTCGGAAACATTTTTTCATGCTCAGAGTTGCCGGAGCATGGAATAAACTACCTGCATCCGTTGTAGGCTGCCGAAACACTGCATCTTTCAAAGCCTCCATGCTTTCTGTAATCCACCAACACTATACCTGATGGGGGTCATCCACACACATACATGTATATTATTACTGTACGTTATTTATGTTCTTGACACTAATACATTATTCTATGTACTAGATATGAGACTTTGATGAGTTGTGGTGCACCTGAGCACTGTACACAATAAATTTCATTATTATCATTATTAATATGTTTCCAAAGATGGGCTTACTTTGGAAGAAAATCTAAAAAAAAACTTACAGAATAAATCTTTATTGAACAAATTTTGTTTCAGGATATTTTTTTATTTTTTTTTATTATCCTGGGAAATGCTTGGAAATATCTAACTCACCGTTTGCTGGGATCCGATAAAATTTCAAGGAGATTTTTCATTTTGTGTGATTGTTCTTTTTTGTTATCTGGAGAAGAAGAAAAAAAATTGAAAAATAAAGAAAATATCAACATGAATTGAAAATAAATAGATTAAAATTTTAGGGAAATTTCAATTTGTATCCTTAATTCTTTATTTTAAATATTTTCCCTTCAGATTTTTATAGACAAAATAGTTTGGTTTGTTTTACGTCATATCAACCTCAGTGGGTCATTCAATGCCAACAAAGTTTTGAAATAAATTCATTCTTAATGGATAATCAATTTTTTTTATAAACATGTTTTTCTATTTAACCATAAATGGGACCCTAACAGGTACTACCACTCCGGGTCAGAGTGGACCAGGGAGCAATGGTGATGAAGGGGTGCTCCACATTCCCCAAACCTCCAAAACTGGAACCTCACCATCAGATAGAGTTTAACGTCATTCCCAGGACATGAAGACCTTCAGTCACCACCCTCTAGCACCCATATGATAAAAAGGGTTGAGGCTTGCCATAAGGGTAATAGGGTTGGGGCAATCATATAGGTGCTAGAGTTTGGAGACAAAATAAATGAAAATGATAAATTCTATTTTTTGTTATCATCACAACTTTCATCAACCTTCTTTCAATGTACATATGTGTATATATATATGTATATATATATATATATACATATGCGTGTGTATAAGTTTTAACTTTAAATCAAATTCAGTCTCGACACATTTTGAGCACACTCTAAGTCATCCAAACATAGAAAAAGAATCTACAGAAGCGTTTTACAATTCTTCAATTGCATAATACCTGTCAAAAACTTTATCCCTTCTACAAATAGAAGTAAACATTTTATTAAGTTGGTTGGTTGTTTGGTTTAATGGCATATCAACTCATGTGGGTTATTTAATGCCATATCTTATTCTCCTTTTATATATAGGATTTGTTTAAAAAATAATTTTATTTGATGTTCATTAATAAATTGGTAGAAATAATTTTCATTAACTTCATGTGTATCAATGAATACTGGTGGTTGACCCTCAGCCACCACCTTCTAGCACCTATATTTTAAAAAAAGACCATAAGAGCAATTTGAAGAATATTTTCAGGACAATCATATAGGTGCAAGGGTTTGACATGACCAGCCAAATGATTAGAGCCTCTCCAACCACTCCTCTAGCCCAAATAAGAACCCAGGTCACAGACTGCTCAGACACCACAATCCTGTCCTCAGGTATTAGAGGTCACCACCCTTGGCCAAACAGGTGGTCCCATCTGAGGAAGGAGTTTTACTCGTCTGCAGAGATGTATTCAGCATAATCTACAGCCCCAGGATGGAATAGAAGTAAGGTTTTCATTAAGACTTACCATCACCTTAATTAAAAAAAAAAAATGTGTGGGTGTCTTCCTCTTGATAAAGATGTTTAAATTCAACATCAAGGTGAGAAAAATGATATTTTTGTCTTGTTTTTTAAAATTTTACAAGTCTCTAACCAAATGATATGATCAAAGTTTACCCTGCTAAAAAGACACCAAATAATGCACAATTATGTATGTGCTTGTTGTAGAATAATCATTCCCCCCTCAAAGGCCACTACGCCCTTGCAATGGGGTAAGGGGAGATGTAGATAATCAAACTAAGGTCCAATTACCGTCAAATTGGTAAGACAATGCAACAAGTAGTCATAACTGAATATGAATATCTTGCTGCAATACTACTCCAGAATGCCAGGGTATTTGTGAAGCCCCACAACATCATAGAAACCAAGCAGCCAATCAGGACTCAAGGAATGGAATCACCCAAATACATGAATGGATTATTCTTGATTTCCATAAATACCAACTGTCTTGGACACTGATTCAGTTGTGTTTAGCCAGTTGCTGTTGTTCAAACCAACAGTAGACTGACTGACTTCAATACTTGTATCATTAGAAAGATCATGATTTGTTGTCACTCCATCGACACACAAACACACACACACACACACACACACACACACCATTAAAAATCCACATTAACAAAAAAAAAAAAAAAATTTCTCAGACAAAGAATAAATTAATTTGTTTTAAGCAAATGAAAATCTTGTTCATGGAACATGGAAAGAGTTTTCGGCCAATGTGCCCTCCTGCCTTCTTCAGGGGCAGCAGTAACATAGAATAATAATTAACACAGCTTAATGTCTCTACCCCAGCCATGGTTAGCGGAATGAGAACAGGATACCCCCATGGACTGAATAAAGGGTTAGGTTCAAAGTTTCGTGATGGCTCCCAATTACGAAAAGAACGTTCCCGAGTTCAAAAAGAAATACCTGAAGAAGGCTAGAGGCCACATCGGCCGAAACGTTATACAGATAACAATGAAGATGAGGACAATAGTCCAATTAATGCAGATAATATGGAAAGATTTGTCAAGGGAAATAAAATCAAGTGAGGCTTTCAAAGTGACTCTACACAATCTTACCCTCTTCAGTATCAATCCTACGAACCATTCTTCTCAAAGGATCAATATACTTCGACAACTGTTTTAACTTTTCAAGATAGGCTTGGTCTTCAGGGCTTTGTGCGGCTCCAACAGATACAGGGTTGCCTTCAAAAAAAAAATAAATAAAAAAAAAATAAATTAACACATCAACATCCACTCTAGCCAAAATTTGATTCATTTATTCAACATAAAAAGCATCTCTTCCTTAAAACAGAAAATAAATTGCTGATTATCTGAGACCAACCTAGAGGGGTTGGGAAGCTGTCAATATTTTTATGCATTTTTAAAAATTTTTTTTGGCTAATCTATCCTTTCTGATTTCTTCAGTCTGTTGTACAGGGTGGTCCAAAAGCCTTGTCACCCTCATCATATTGTTTTAACTTTCATTATTTTTTGTGTTAATATACAAATTATGAAAATATTTTACCACTAATAAAAAAAAAATTTAAAAAGTAAAAAAAAAACTTTAAAAATCATTTTCTAGAATTTCAGGTTGTCTTGTGCAACCGAGAACTAGAAAGCACAAGGTTCCTAGTTCGATACCGGCCCTTGCCAACTCAGCATATATGAGTTACACAGGGATCTGTGCGGTAAAGTAAGGCACTGATGGTAGGTGTGGCAATCCACCTCAAATGTAAAAACAATCTCCTTGGTCTAGCACTAGTGAAAAGGGGATAGATTCCCTCTCTGATTGGCTGATACCGACTTTAGGCAACCACACACACACCCCGACAACCTCTTTTAAAAAATATGTAGGTGGGTGGCAAAACTTTCAGAACACCCTGTACTTTGGTAACCATCTGAGAATTTCAAATCATATCATACGGAGGGTTGGTGGTTTATCAGCATATCAACCCTTTTTGGGTTACTTAATGACAAATCTAGGCTCGGCAACCAATATAGGAGAAGGAAAACTGAATTCAAACCTTTTAAACTGCTTTAGAAATTGACCATGTGTCCATACCTTACTTGTATGGAGGGGTTGGTAAATATATATATATATGTTTGAATTCTATATTAAGCCGACTGAGGTTGTTATTAAAGCTGAGAAATTGCACTAATTCTTTCATTTAGTATATAAGAATGATAATTCCTCATCTGAGAAATTCAGAGAACAATTTCAAATGCTGATTTTCAAAGTCTCCCATCCACCACAACAGATTAGCAGAATACATTCCATCCCTCGAATTCTGTACCAAGATAAATTTTGTATATATTAATAAGTTGTTTCTGCTGCTAAACGACTAAGGGTAATTTCTTGCAATCATCTGCTGAACAAAACTAATGATTGTTTTTTTTTTTTGTTTTATTTCTGGATCAAAATAGACATTTGTCAAAAAATACATTTTTATAAAGAACGAACATGTTGAAATAAAAAAGAAAAAATATTGTGTGTATATTTGAAAGTAAAGAATAAAATGTGTTGTCTGCTCACCTGGTGTGTTAAGTGCGCTACCTGGAGATGGTGCTCCCATTGTTGGGTTGCTTCTTGAAACTGGCGATGGTACAATGTGAGTATTTGGAGAAGGAGCTGCTAAATTGGCTGGGGAATGAGCCATGTGGGAACTGGGGGTAAAATAAAAACAATTCACATTTTTATCATTTTTAAAACATTACAGAAAACAGAAAAAATCATTATAGAAGTGGAACTAGTTAGCATATCATATTTTATTAAAAAATTTTTTAAAAAGGATGAGAAAAGTACTTTGGAATTTATATATGTGTGTGATTCAATCCTTAAGCATCATGGGTCACCACCCATGGCCAACAGGTGGCCCCATTAGTGGATGGGTCTTACCACTCTGCAGAGATGCAGTCGGTGTATTCTAAAGCACCAGCTGACAGGGCTATGTGTGTATGAGAAAAAGGGAGAATAGACATGTGTGGTATAAAGGTTATCATCAAGGAAAAAAAAAAAAAAAAAAAAAAAAAAATACCACAACCAAGTTCAAATTCTAATTGGTTAGTTGGATTTTAGGGCATGTCAACCCTTATTGGGTTATTTTATGCCAAAGACGTTTTGTTTTATTCATTCTTGATGGGTACTCAATTTTTTTTTATTTTAAACACATTATTTAAATTCACTTTTTTCTATTTAACCCATAGATGGGACCCTAACATGTACTACCACTCCGGGTTAGAGTGAATTTAGGAGTGACAGTGATGAAGAGTTACTCCACATTCCCCAGAACTTCAGAATTGAAACTTCACCATCAGATAGAGTTTGACGTCATACCCAGGACTTTTAGACCCTCGACCACTGCCTTTTAGCACACATGATAAAAAGGATTGGGGATTGCCATAAGGGCAATAGGATTGAGACAATCATATAGGTGCAAGGTTTTGACGTGACCAGCTGATTGATTGGAGGGGGCCTCTCCAACCGCCTGTTTAGCCTAAGTAAGGGCTAAAGTAGAGTATTGCATGTCATAGACGGCTCAGCCATGAGGATTCTATCCTTAAGCATCATGGGTCATCATCCATGGCCAACAGGTGGCCCTTTTTCTGCTCTGGAATCTTCTGGACATTTGTGGCACATTGTAGGCAAACAGAGCCACGACATTTACCACATACGACTCATCTATTTTCAAAGGTATTTTCTGCTTTTAAGCAGAGATGGCATACGTGATTTTCTGGGCACAGTTCTAGATCTGAGCATCGCCCAGTTTTATCGCACGCTTCACCCATGCGTCTCAAAAGTTTGAATTAAAAAAAATAAATAAATAAATTGATAGATAAAAAAAATAAAAAAATAAAAGAATTTTGTGTATTTGTGTGATAGGTTGGGCCTTGTTTTTTGCTTTGTTCACCGGCTTTCCGTGTTTTGCGCAGGTGTGCTGTAGTTAATAGATGTGTGTAGGTTGTTTATAGAGTTCGGGGAAAGATTTTTTTGTCGTCATTAGGAAAGAAAAAAAAAAAAAAAAAAAAAAAAATGAAATAAAATGAAGGAAAATTCCTCATACAAAGCTATTTCAGTCCAAACATATAAGGGAGTGTTGAAAGTGTTAATAATTATGTTATAATAAGAGTTTATTACTTTATTACAAAATTTATTTTACATTACAAAATATAAGTTGTAATAAGAGTTTATAATAAGTTATATTCTGAAGATGATGTTAATAAATATTGAACATGTTTATCAAAGTTTCTTTATGGATTTGAATTTATTTTCAATTTTTATGTAATTTCTTTTCTTTTCCATTTTGTGTTAAATCTTTGAAATGTTCTAAATGAAGAAATTTTTACTAAATTCTGTTTTGTGGATCCTCGTAATAAATGGTGTATGTGGGGGAGGTGATCATTTCATTGATTTGATAAGAGATTATTTTCTGTCTGTTTTGAAGCAACACTTACAGAATTTATGAAATGAATTCCACATTTTGGGTTTTTGGAGCTCGCTACGTGTTTTGCTGGCTGTGTTGTTCATTTCATGCATGTTTAGCTTAAAGTCTTGAACAAGATTTAAACTATTTTTTTTTCCCCATTTTATTTCTCTCTTTCTCCTATAATGTTTTGTTCTGCGACATTATGTTTTCTTTAATTCAGTAATCCTCCTTATCTGTTTAACAGCGTACTATTCTTGCAGCGGCCAGAAACACGTCCGGCCACTTCGAGTGCTGGTACTATAACTGGTACTATAACTATGCAGTCGGTGTATTCTAAAGTACCAGCTGACAGGGTTATGTGTGTGTGAGAAAAAGGGAAAATAGATGTGTGTGCTATAAAGATTATCATCAAGAAAAACAGACTCACCAAAACCAAGTTTAAATTCTGGATGAGGTTATTTAAATGTTTAGGGAAAGGCATGAATCTATTTCTTCTGTTTTGTTAATTTTTTTTAAGAGTTCATGACTGAATTTAACTCTTAACATCCTACACCGCCTCATTCCACCTGGCCGGAAGTCACATTTGTTTTCCTAATCCACCCCAAATGATCGCTGATTATTTCCTATAACTCCAACATAAAAAAGGGGAACCACTCCGATTGACTGATAAATTGTTTATTTATTTATTGATCTACTAGGAAAAAAGAAGACGGAGAAGGGTTAGGGTTAGTTTAATGGGAAAATAAATAATTTATCAGTCAATCAGAGTGGTTCCCCTTTTTTATGTTGGAGTTATAGGAAATAACCTGATAGCCTTTGTTTAAATGTAATATTAAAAATATTTAGCAGTCTTTGATTTATGGGAAATGACAGGTAACTTTAAATGAAAAGGCCATTTTTAGCCATTTATTGATAAATCCTTATAGGAATGGGGCTCTGGACTTAGAAAATTCTCAACAGGATGTTAAGAGTTAAATCATTTTTTCCTTACATCTTTCATACAAACAATTGTTTTAAAACAAAAATCTTGTGCCAAGTTTTGCTTAGTTATAAATCTGAATGATAAAAAGGGGGGAAAAAAAAAGAAAAGTAAAAAAGAAACTACTTTTGCTAACCTTTGTGTTGCAGGTGAACTAACAGGTCCCAACTGATTCACACTGCCTGGTTGTTGAGGTTGGCCAGGGCTCTGGAAATAAGAAAAAAAACAAACAAACAAATTTAAAACATAAATTGAGATTCTTAACAAAATTGGATAGGAAAGGGGGGAAAAAAATCCCAAAAGACAACTGCTTTCCTTTCTGTAGAAATTCTTTTTGGTAATCTGAAAATTAGCTACATAAATGAGAGTAGCCTCCCTTTGTTTGTTTCACTTAATTGTGCTTGCGCATTATTTGAAATAAACTTAATTATTATTAAGAACACATTTTATGATATTTTCTTGTTAAAACATTCAGTTGTATTGATTCAAACAAATTCGTATTTTCAGTGTATATTTTTACAGTGAAATGAAAATGGCCAACCAAAACAGACGGCTTCCTCAAAGTGAAAGAAACAAGGGGAGGTTACTCTCATTTATGTAGCTAATGTTCAGATTACCCTCAGCTAAACATAAAGCCACTCACCTGTCCATATTGTTGTGGACTCATATATGGACTTTGTACCATTGGTCTGGCTTGGGCTTGGTACTGTAATTGCTGAAATAAATTTAAAAAATCAATCAATTTAAATAAGCACCAAATTCAATAATTAATCCAACATAATCATCAATTAGGAGAATTCAACTTAGTCATTATTTGATACATTCCAATAATTTTTAAAACACTAGAATGAGATTAAAACTCAAGGGAGATAACTCTTTTAAACACTAACACTGTTCTGACAAAAGTTTACAAAAAAGAATTCAACCACAAAATCTGAGAATCATTATTTATTATAATTGTTACTTAAGTCATTTGTATAGTCACAGTCTTGTAAAACATCACAGAGATGCATCAAAGGAGGACAATTGGTGATGTTACACCAGTATCCTTACAGATTTCGGGTTTCACAATATTATATCTGTTCCACTGGTAGACCTGGCATGTTATTAGGCCGCCTCCTTTCCAGATTTTACGAATAGATCATTAATTCTTTAATATTGGCTCTTTAATATTGGCTCATGGATACGCAACAGCCATGCAGAGACTTGCTCGGTACTTGTATACAAGTCATTTGTATAGTCACAGTCTTGTAAAACATCGCAGAGATGCATCAAAGGAGGATAATTGGTGATGTGACACCAGTATCCTTACAGATTTCAGGTTTTGCAACATTATATCTGTTCCAGCAGTAGACCTGGCATGTTATTAGGCTGCCTCCTTTCCAGATTCACTGTGTATTTTACAAACAGATCATAAATTCTTATATATTGGCCCAGGGATATGTAACAGCCATGCAGAGACTTGCTCAGTACTTGTATACAATAGGAGACTTGAAGTAAATACCTAACTAAAAGTTAGTCATTAAATATGTACGCACTTTATTATGTTTTAAAGGGTGTTGTCAGTGATGTCAATGCTTGGTTCCTTGGGGAGTTTCGGGTCTTACAACATCAGACTCCCCTCACCAGGTGGACCCTATCAGAGTGTATACCTTTCTACCACATTTTTTACCAGTAAAGTGCTACCTTGACTTGTGAGTTTAATTAGTGCCACTCATAACTCAATCTCCTCGTATATCAAATCAATTTTCCCCATTGAAATAAACTGGGACCATGTAACCATTAAGCACCCCAGGTGAGAGCTGTTTTGAAAGGAACACCTTTTGCTTTTCACCGTAAACTCCCGGTTGTTTGTTTACAAACAACAGGTGATTTTTTTTTTTTGCGTTAGAATTTCATTGTAAGATTTTTTAAAAGTTTGTTCATGTATATTTACAACCCAAAGGCACGTTTTTATACTAAAATAGTTTTCGATTTTAATTAAAAAAAAAAAAGAAGTTATTTATTGGTTACTTGGTCTCAACATCCTTTCATTTAAATATAAATAAAAACTATTTTCATTTAAATAAACATATCTGCATTTCTCTTCTGATTAAATAAAAAAAAAAAACTATTTTAATATAAAAATGCGTCTTTCATATAAAAACATGTCTTTCGTTTAAAGTTTTTAAAACTTAAAAAAATTCCTATTGAATTAACAACAATATGAAATAACTATTGTTTTTATTAAAATCTAAAACTATTTTAGTATAAAAACGTGCCTTTGGGTTGTAAATATACATGAACAAACTTTTAAAAAATCTTATAGTGAAATTCTAATGCAAAAAAAAAAATCACCTGTTGTTTGTAAACAAAAAACTGGGAGTTTACAGTGAAAAGCAAAAGGTGTTCCTTTCAAAAGAGCTCTCACCTGGGGTGCTTAATGGTTACATGGTCCCAGTTTATTTCAAACTGAAATGCCATTAATCCATTCCAGCCCCCCCCCCCAACACCCTATATATTTTTTTGTTGAGATTTTTATAAATAAGAAAAATATCAGTGTATTCTATAAAAATATGAAATAGAATGTAACAGATTATGTGCTGTAATATTTTTTAATGTTTATTTTTTATCAAAAAATATTTTTCTTATGCGTAATAAATTTGGAAACTTAAACGTTTTTAGTGAACTTAGCAACATAAGCATATCTGAAGCTGAAGCTCAAATTTTAACTCTCAACACAAAGCAAAAAATTGACTGAGTGACAGCTCCTACCTCAGAAAATTTATAAGTTGGGGAACTCGTAAGATATACCACTTTGCATAATTACTTGTTGATCATCAAAAACGAAATAACTTAAGGCCAAGTGTAAACATTTAGTCTTAAAATATCTTTACATACATTCTATTCATAAGACAAAATAAAGGTATGAATATCTGTATAAGTATAGGTGAATTTCATTATTATTATTTACTAGTAAGAATATTCACCTTCCAGGCATAAGAATTTTTAAAGAAGTTTTTAAGAAGTTTTAAAGTAATGAAATATATTAAATTAGAAAGACTAATGAAATTAAATAAGAACGCATATAAAAAGATTACACATTTTAATTGGTTTCTATATGAAATTATTCATAGATTCATTGATTTTAATGCATTGGAGAATAAAACAATAATATTAGAGATCAATAAAATTAATTATTTATTAAATCTGGTTTTGTTAAAACCAGTATGCAAATTAACCACACCATACATTATGTAAACCTTTATTTCTTCATGATATATAAGACACATTGCAGGATTTTAAACTCACTAATAACATGGGCTGTTTTGAGGCAAATCTAACTCAGATTTTCATAGAGATATCATTAGTAAATAAGATTTATTCTCTATATTAATGATTTTGACTATGACCATGAATTGATGAACTTACACAATTCCTAAGGGTATTGTGACATAAGCAGTCACATACTTTGGGTAGTGACACCAAATATCCATTATAAGATTCTATTCATATGACAAAATAAAGGTATGAATATCAGTCTAAATAGAGGTGCATTTCATTATTATCAAATTTATTTTTTTTCAAAATTATTATCAAATTTATTTTTTGGTAAAGATCAAAATTATTATCAAATTTATTTTTTGGTAAAGATCAAATTATTATCAAATTTATTTTTTGGTAAAGATCAAAATTATTATCAAATTTATTTTTTGGTAAAGATCAAAATTATTATCAAATTTATTTTTTGGTAAAGATCAAAATTATTATCAAATTTATTTTTTGGTAAAGATCAAAATTATTATCAAATTATTTTTTGGTAAAGATCAAAATTATTATCAAATTTATTTTTTGGTAAAGATTAAAATTATTATCAAATTTATTTTTTGGTAAAGATCAAAATTATTATCAAATTTATTTTTGGTAAAGATCAAAATTATTATCAAATTTATTTTTTTTATTTTTTGGTAAGATCAAAATTATTATCAAATTTATTTTTGGTAAAGATTAAAATTATTATCAAATTTATTTTTTGGTAAAGATCAAAATTATTATCAAATTTATTTTTTGGTAAAGATCAAAATTATTATCAAATTTATTTTTTGGTAAAGATCAAAATTATTATCAAATTTATTTTTTGGTAAAGATTAAAATTATTATCAAATTTATTTTTTGGTAAAGATCAAAATTACCAAAGAAAGGTTAATTTTATTCATGAAGGTCATTAAATGTAACCTAATACTGCATCACCTCTTTAAGGATTACTTACATTGGGGGCTGACACAGGTAATTGCTGGACTGGCATCTGTTGTTGCTGTTGTTGTGCTTGTTGTTGTTGAGGCTGTGGTTGTTGTTGTTGCTGTTGAGGGGGTGGCTGTTGTTGCTGCTGCTGCTGTTGTTGTTGCTGCTGCTGTTGTTGCTGCTGCTGCTGCTGCTGTTGCTGCTGCTGCTGTTGTTGTTGTTGCTGCTGCTGCTGCTGCTGTTGTTGTTGGGGTTGTTGTTGTTGCGGTTGTTGTTGTTGCATGAAAGCATCATGTCTCTACCAAAAGACAAAAGAAAATTGTTAGCCATGATAGTATACATAATACAAAGATAACAGAATAAAATAACCCAACAAGAGTTGGCGTGCCATAAAATCCAACATCTCTGTCATCTCAATTGATATTGTCATTTGATACTAGTGACAAAGGAACAGACAAACACATTGTTACAAAAAGTCGCACTCATATTACTAGTTCTTAAAATTGTAAATATTGTAAATAATTTTTACAATAAAAATGCACTGGAAATGATTTTTACAATAAAAATGCACTGGAAATGATTTTTACTATGAAAATGCATTGGAAATTACTTTTATTAACAAAATACATTGGCTAATGATTTTTATAATAAAAATACATTGGCCAATGATGCAAACTTTTGGTTGGGTGGATTTTAAGGCATCTTAACCCTTGTTGGGTTATTTTATGCTGAAGAGGTTTTGTTCTATTCATGCTTGATGGGTATTCAAAAATTCTTTTTAAAACTCACTTTTTTTTTCTATCTAACCCATAGAAAGGGCCCTAACGGGTATTACTAATCCAGGTAAAAGTGTACCTGGGAGTAATGGCGATGAAGGGGTACTTCACACTCCACAAAGCTCCAAAATTGAAATTTCACCATTAGATGCATTTTAAAGTCATACTCAGAACATCAACTTTTGTTTTAATAATCAACACACAATAACCAGGAAGACATGAAACATTTTTGCTTTGGTTAATTTATTTAATACAGAAATGTTTTAATGTTAATTAACTTTCCATCTATTGATAAATTCATCCTTTAGAATTTTTTTCTTTTCTTATTTGCATTTTTCTACAACAGAAAGTGTCCCTCATCCTTTTTGGATATTTTTCATCTGATTTAAGAATCTTAAAAGAATGATATAGAGCCGGACCTGTGGATATACCACAGTATGATAATTTAAATTATTACATTTGATATGTTTACTTAGGAGCTATTGCTAAATAGTTCAATATGTAAAAACTATAATAATCTTGATTTAACTCTTTCCCACTTTTTTCATCTTTTCATCATGTTCAATTTAAACAGATTAGAGTTATCATTTCGATGCGATCAACCCCTTTCACTATCTTTCCTCTATTCTTATATTTTTTCTGTGTAGCATGTCATTTTCTTCCCTTTCTTCCTTTATAATAAAAATGAAATGGTCCATTATTTAGCTGAGGTGACGACACTCATAAGAAATAAGAATTTGGCGGATAAGCAACACCAGATAATCAGGACATACATTTTGCCATTTGGACAGTCTCATTTTTAACCAAAAGGGTGTTGCAAGATGATAACGGTCATACTTTTAAAGAACAGGAGTATTGATATAGAGATAAATTGTTATACCTACCTGCAAAGTAAGAGGTTTTTGCTGATTTGGGGGTGGTCGTGTCTGCAACAAGTGTCGCGGCTGGTATTGCATCTGTGCAGCTGCTGGAGCCACTTGTGGATGGCTCATCATGCCTGCAAAAAATAAATCAGTAAACACCCTATACTGAAATGTTCAATGTTTGCCTTGCTTAACTTTGTCCCTGGTTATTTCATCACTGTCTCCTTCTTTGTGATGCTGATATGTGGATGAAGACAAAAGATTGAAGTGGGGGAAAAAAACAAACAACATTATGTTATTAGGTTTAAAGGAAGAATAAAAATGTACAATTATTAGGGGTATCACAATATATATATATATATATATATATATATATATATAAAAGAGATTTATCCAAAACTTGGTAGTAAGGGATGATTCTATATGTGATTTCTAAGATCCACTGTACTAATATTGATGATCCAGTATGTATAAATACAGTGAATCTTTAAATCACTGAAGAGAGCTCAATGTATAATAACCTTTTAGATTATATACAGAGCAATATTTATCAATAAAGGAAGGAAGAACTCAACACCGTAATTCCATAATAAATTTATTTCGACCAAAATTGGGGCCCATATAAATCTAAGTTGATTTAAACCGGCTCCCCAAATGTTCGTCTCATCAGATGGGTCTCAATTCACTTTGATGAGACGAAAATTTGGGGAGCCGGTTTAAATCAACTTAGATTTATATGGGCCCCAATTTTGGTCGAAATAAATTTATTATGGAATTACGGTGTTGAGTTCTTCCTTCCTTTATTGATATATATATATATATATATATATATAAAGAAAAAGTGGAAATAAATCCGACAATATGTAATATTGGAAAAATTGAAAAACACAAGTTTCATTAACGAATGAGGTCTAATAAGCCTACGCTGCAGTGTTTCAGTCTGTTTTAACAAACCGTTATCAGGGCTTTCATTGATTTAAGGAAAAAATAAATTATTAATGAAAACAAAAAATCTGAGAGCCTCTGCTTTTGGTGTGTGGTTGCTTTTTGTTCCTCAAATTTGGAGATCACTGGACGGCCAATATTTGAATGTAGTACTAACTTTTATGAAAGATTTTTTTACCGTCCCCGGCAAACTGTCCTGGATGACGTATTGATCATCCTGGATGTAATTTTTATCGACGATGGGACGGTGTTAATGTCGAGCCCTGGTATGTATATATATATATATATATATATAATAGTAAAAATTGAAAAAAAAAGTTTCATTAACGAATTATGTTTAATAAGCCTACGCTGCAGTGTTTCAGTCTGTTTTAACAAACCTTTATCAGGGCTTTGATTGATTTAAGGAAAAAATAAATTATTAATGAAAACAAAAAAGTCTGAGAGCCTCTGCTTTTGTTGATCTCCAAATGTGAGGAACAAAAAGCAACCACACACCAAAAGCAGAGGCTCGCAGACTTTTTTGTTTTCATTAATAATTTATTTTTTCCTTAAACCAATGAAAACCCCAATGAAGGTTTGTTAAAACAGACTGAAACACTGCAGCGTAGGATTATTAAACATCATTCATTAATGAAACTTGTTTTTTCTATTTTTACAATATTACATATATATATATGTGAAGTAAATACACAAACGATGTGTTTTGATATGGCTTTTTTTAGCCGACAATTTTTGGGAGAATATGTGCTTAATTGAAGTTGTACCTAATTTTGAAAGTTAATTAATAATCAATTAATTAGGCGGGCATACCTATTCAAATGTGAGACTAAACAAATCGAGAAAAATCAATCTCTGTATGTATGAGGCCGAAATGTACATACAGTGATTGATTTTTCTCGATTTGTTTAGCCTCACATTTGAATAGGTATGCCCGCCTAATTAATTAATTATTAATTAATTAACTTTCAAAATTAGGTATGACTTCAATTAAGCACATATTCTCCCAAAAATATATGTATGTATATATATACACTTGGTTTGAAAATCTCACAGGTGAGAAACTGTCAGTTGAAAAGCACCATTAACTTCATGACTTTGCTACCCTAACTTAAATTTTTATGCTCTATCAATGTGATGGATGTTGGGAAACTTTTGAGGCTGCATTGGAAACATGGAAAAATATAAGGAATAAAAAACAAAATTCAAAGTGATGAATAATGTTGCTTTTAATCTTATTTATTAATTCTAATATTTCAGGTGGCTTTGTCAAAAGCTTAAATGTAGTAGTCCTTACAAAGATGGATGCTAGGCACAAAAATTTTTAGCACCCCCCCCCCTTTACTTACACTGGAGTCAGAAAAAAAAAATCAACTAAGACAACCAGCCAGCAGATCACTAGCTGACATGTGACCCCAAAGAAGAGAACATTGATAAAAAAATAAAAAAAAAAAAAAAAAAGTCAGTCTACAGAAGCCTTTGACAAAGGGTGGAGGCTACCTGAAATATTAGGATTAATAAATAAGATTAAAAACAATACAATATTCCTCACTGTGAATTTTGGAGTTTATGCCTTATCTTATATTTTCCCGGCTAATAAACCCAAAACGTTTCCCAACATCTATCACATATATCTATGAAGAAGTATATGTGGACACCCTAACAACTTTCCCTATCAATGATATTGAGCATATTTCTAAAGAATTTAGAAATTTAAAATTTAAATTTAGAATTTTAAAATATTTCTAAAGAATTTAGAAATATGATATATATATATATATATATATATACATAGGATTGGAACAAAAATTTTGTCCTATACAAAATAGTACTTATTTAACCAATAAAGACAATATATAAATTGAGAGATATCAACAAAACATTATTCGTCAGTGTCTCTAAATTGTTGAAAATAGTCTCCATTATGGCCCACACATCTTTGCCAATGTTTACATGTCTTTATTGATTAAATAAATGTTACTTTGTATCGGACAAGACTTATTCCAACCATAGGTTTGTTGGTTGGTTTTGCAGGCTGTCACAATGCAAGTGTAAAAAAAAAATTTAAATTTAAAAAATGACAGGTTAATAAACAACATCATAGTTACCTTCTTTTTTCTTTACACTTGCATTGTGACAGCCTTCAAAACCAACCAACAAACCAATATAAACACAATGCTCCAAGCAAATTACAAAACCCTTTTATATATATATATATATATATATATATATATATATATATCCTAAATTTTGTGTTATTTATTGAATATTTAACCCCATAAAAAATTAATCTTCTTCCAGATGAATTGGGTTGTATTCATCAAATTTTCAGGTATTACCATACCTGAATAAGTTACCAAACAACTAAAGAAAGTCTTCTTCAATTATTGTATACCCTAAGAATTTTATCTTTGGTAACACTGGAACAATAAGTATTAAAAAAGAATTTGTAGTGTTTATCCAAATGCACTTAATGTCTGCAAAAACCAAATTTCCATCAGACAGTCTCTCAATTGGAATATCTGACTAAAACTTTAACTGAAAAAATCCCCCCAGCACATTGGTTAATCGAGAAAAAGGTTTCATTTTGCAGATGACATTCAGCAAGAAAGACTTGTCAAAAAAATGAGACATTCAGACGGAGGGAGTATTACTCCCCCACCCCCCATTCTGTTTTACTCATTTGACATTGTATTATCAGACTTTGATCATTTAGTCAGATCTCTAGAACACTTTTTGGCAGAGTGGCCTATTGTCGGTATCAGCCGGACAGCGAGGGAGTCTATCCCCCTTTCACTAGCACTAGATCAGGAAAATTGTTTTTGCTGAAGTGGAGCACCTCTCCTACCATCAGCTCCCCACTTTACCGCACAGATCAGATTAATCAAATCTGTGCTACTCATGCAGGGACTGGTATTGAACCAGGAACCTTGCAATTCCTAGGTGGGTGTTCTACGGACTGAGAAAACTTTCCCAAACTTTGATAAGGTCAAATCTTTGCATCAAATCTCTCATTTCCAATTGAAAAGTTATTTTCAAAATGAACAAACCATGTTAAAATTATGAAGCTGATTATAGAATTGATTAGTAGATGTTTTATACTTTCACATTTTACACAAATGGCTGAAAGGATTTGTTGGAATATTTCTGTATATAAGGTGTGCTCCAATTCCCCACCTGGATTTATAGACTAGCCAAGATCACGTGGTTTATTCCTCCGACCAATCACCAGCCATACTGCATGGCTGATACACTACTTAAAGCCCCACACTGGCCATAATTCTAATTGCACTCATTTAGGGGGGACTTTCAATACTTAGACGATTACCAATACTCAGGACGATTTACCAAGGACCCAATTCCACTGGACAAGCGCTCTGGCTTAAGGCCTACAGGATGGCCCAACAGATTGTAACAGGATTGAATTTCAAATCTGAAATTCTAATCTAAATGTTAATATAGTCAGAGTTAAGTGTACATAAGATTAAATCTGCATAAAAGGCAGAGAGATAGTTTGGCTGAAACTAACAAAAATTTGCATTTTTTTGTTTCTTTGTTTTATAAAAGAAAAGTCAATATCTCTTTCTATAAAACATGGCCAAATCCAGACATCAAACCAAGTCGACACAAATATTTGAAGGAAGAAATTTTCTCTGAATTTTTTTAGATGAAGCTTGATAATTAGTATTATTCGGACTATTTTCTTCATCTTCATTGTTATCTGTACAATGTTTTGGCTGATGTGCCCTCCAGTTTTCTTCAGGTTCCCAAGTCCGAAAAGAAATACCTGAAGAAGGCCAGAGAGCACATCGTCTGAAACGTTGTGCAGATAACAAGATGAGGAAAATAATCTGAATAATACAAATAATACTGAAGAAATATTTGTTTTTTCACTTTGGTTACTAAACAAAAAACAAAAAAACAAAAAAAAAAAAAAAAACATTAAAAAGTTAATCAAATTTAGAAAGAACTTTAAAATGTTCTTTTCATTTATTTGCTATGACCATTACCCAATTTAAAAAAAAAAAAAAAAAAATTAGCTCTACATTTTCTATGTTAGACATGTTTTTACTAGTAGCGCCTACCCAACATCACCTGGGGGGGGGGGGGGTTAAAAAAAAAAGGTGTATTGATTTGTTAACTTTTGAGATTTACAAATGCTAGACATTTTGAAGTAGAATTTCAATGCTATTCCTATATATATTTTGATTTTTAAATATTTGGACCATATGATCTTTAGGCACCCCTTTTGCAATCTCGATTCATAATGACATGTTTTTCATTTACACCATCAAAATCCGGTTGTTCGTTAGGGGTTAGTTTTATAATTTAAAAAAAAAAAAAAAAAACTATAAAATCATCTGTTAAAAACAACCAAATTTTGACGGTGTAAATGGAAAAAATGTCCTCATGAATCGAGATCGCAAAAGGTCATATGGTCCAAATATTTTTTTTGAATATAAATAAAATTTTCATAATTTTTAACAACTGGTGATATGTAATGTGATATTTATTTTGTCATTAATTGTTTTATTTTTGTAGTTTCATTCGAACATACATACATACATACACAGCAACTGCTCTTTATATATGTATAGATAGATAGATAGATAGATAGATAGATAGATTAGCAGCTGTGTTAGCCTCACTATTACAATAGACAAACATTGAAGTTGGGATCTCGACAAATCTGGATGATAGGTACAATGAAAATAATTTACTTAATGTTTCACAGATGATAGATATCTTAAAAGAAACTGGTTGAAAAATGTAGATATTTATCTAGCCTCTCTGCCTGAACAGTTGGAGGTGTATGGTTTAATGGCTGAGTCATAGGAAATGGACTCATCAACCCAGGTTCAAATTCTGGACGAAGCTACAGTTCACAGTGCTAATACCCTTGGGAAAGGTATGAATCACACTCCCTCCAGCTATGGGTAAAATAGTAGAGCAGACTGCTTTGCATAGGAGAACATCACTTATGAGTTCATCCTCGCTTCTCCAACAGTGCCCAGCATACCAAACTATAAAACATTTCAATTTAAGGAATTCTTTTTAATATTAACATTTCATGTAGAATTAAAATGTGTACAATGAAAACATTTACTTCATAAACTCTTTAAGTTTGGATTAAAGGATTCAAAATTCTCCAAAATCTTAAATTTAAGTCTAGTTCCAAACTTTCCTAAGCAGGAAAATTAAACTAACTGTACATAAACGAAAAAGAAAAAAAATCATTGCACCATTTTTTTTTAAACTGATTATTTTTATTAAAAAGAAATTTAGTTTTAGTTTTTCTAAATGCTTTGGTCTTAGTGTTTAAACAATGAAAATTTAAATTGACGAATTAAACATTGATAAAAATTTGAATTAACTAAGTCAACGAAAAATGATAAAATTAATAATTTTGGATAATGATGAAGACAAAACAAAATGACCACATAATAAAGAGAAAAAAAAAAAGATTAAAATCTGTAATGAGAGATTTTTGATTCCAGAAATTCAAATAAAAATTCTTTAAAAGAAAAATATTTTACCTTATATTATATTTCAAAGCTTTAAAAAAGATCCGAAAAACTTAACAAAGTTAATAGGTTTGTTTGTTGTTGTTGTTGATTTTTTTTAGGTCATAGAAACCAAGTGAAAACCATGGAGACTAAATTTCAACCAAAATGATTTTTTTTTTCTAACAATCCTAATATTAGGTGAAGTGATCAGATTATTGAAAATCATTTGGTTGTAAAAAAAAAAAAATAATCAAATCTCTCTTCAGGTCAAAATTTGTTGGCATGTCCTTTCATGTCCCCCCCCCCTCCTTTTATTGTATAAAAAAATAAAAAACATCAAAGCAATATAAAATCAGGTAAAAAAGAAAGAAAAAATCTTCTGAAAAGAAAGTCGAATTATTATAGAAAAATTTAGATTAGGAAATTCCAACAATAATCATATATTAAGATTAGTTTGATACACAGTCATCGTCATGGTGAAATAGCCAGTGAAGAATGAACTCCTACACAATGGCTTTTAACATTATTATCTCAACAAAGCAGAGGGTGAGTAAATAAAATGAAGATTTGATTTCTGGAATGTCTAAATTTGTCATTCAACAACAAATAAGTTTTTATTTTGTATTTGTTGGTCGACTTATATACATAAGCGGCCCTAATATCTGTAAGGTCTTAAGGAGCCTTCACGGCGACGCTGTCTTTAAATGTTGTTGACAAATAAACATGTATATTTACACACACGCGTCTTGGAGTTATTAATGACGAACATGGTGTCAGAAGATAACCGAACTCAAAGATAAAATCCGAGTGAGTACCACTTGTTATTTAAAAAAAAAAAAAAAAAAAAAAAAAAAAAAAAAAAAAAAAGATAAATAAATAAAGGGTTACAAAATGATGTCAATTAACCCACCGGAAAAGTTTGACTGGGCAGCGAGAAATCTAAACAAAGCTTTCAATGAGTGGCTGGAAGAAGTGATTTTATTTTTTGAATTTCAGAAATTTGAAGGCGAGGGCAAAGATAATGCCGCTAAAGCCGCTAGTATTGTAAAAAAGAAAAAAAGTTTATTTATTTATCTCTTAGGAAAAAGAGGCCAACAGATTTACAAAACACTAACAGTAAAAGACGCAGAAGGAAATACGGTTGATAATGATGACGAACGAACTCTTGACATGGTCATTAACGCATTTAAGGATCATTGTAAACCCATGAACACATTGACAGTAGACAGAGTAGAATTCCTACGAAAGGAACAAAATGAAAATGAGAGCTTTGAAGACTATTTATTAAATTTGAAATCGAGCTCTAAAGACTGTGAATGGGACAATGTCTCTGAAAATGACATGATTAAATTACTAATAATTAAAGGAATACAGGATAGAAAGACGCGAGAAATTCTTCTGAGGGAACCAAATTTAACTTTATCACAGTGCATTGACAGATGCAGAGCTGCTGAGCAAAGCAAGATTCAATCAGAAAGAATTGAAAGATTTGACAAACTAAATATTGACGACACATACGATAAACATATCAATGCAACAGGAAGAGATAGAAAAAAATATGACTGCATTTATTGTGATACAAATCATATGAAAGGGATAAGAAACTGTCCGGCTTTTGGTCAGGAATGTTATAGATGCAAGAAAATAAACCATTTTGCAACATCAAGAGTTTGCAAGAGTAATTCAAACTACAGAGAACAAAGAGTAAATGAATGTTTTCATGTTGAAGGGGAGACAATTCACAAGGTTCACGCGAATTTAAAAATAAACGGGAAACCTATTAAGTTTATGTTGGATTCCGGAGCAACTGTGAATGTAATTCCGGCAAGATTCGTTAAAGATAATAAAATGGAGCATTTATTAGAAAAAGGAAATAAACTCGACATTTCAGTATATGGAGGAAGAAAAGTTAGAACTGAAGGAACTATGAGGGTAGAATTTACCAACCCTGTCAACAAAAGAAAAATAACCGCCTCAGCTATGGTTGTGAATGAAAAGGTACAACCGATTTTAAGCTGCAGTCTCTGCCAAAAATTAAACTTAATGCAGTTCAACCTGGATCAGTTTGAATCTACGGTTTCAGCTGCAGAATGCAATTATCTCAGAGAACAAGCCCTGGAAAACATCAGAAAATTAGATATTGAGGATTCCATCAAAGGGATTTTATTAGAATTCCCGGATGTTTTTGAAGAGAAAGTTGGTGAATTCGAAGGTGAAATAACACTCCAAACAGAGACAGATGCAGTCCCTGTTCAACAACCCATAAGAGGTGTACCATTTGCATTGGAAAAACAATTCAAAGAGGAACTGAGAAAAATGATGAGAGACAATATAATTGAGAAACTGGAAGGACCTAGCTCATGGCTTAATAGCTATGTGATTGAAAGAAAACACAGTGGAAAGCTCCGGATATGTCTAGACCCCAAACCATTAAATAAGGCACTGATTAACAACTACCACTGCCAAGTACCAAGCTTGGAATCCATTACACACAGGTTTGCAAATAAAAAAGCAATAAAATTTAGCAAACTGGATGTAAGAAGCGGATTCTGGCATTGCAAGCTGAACGACAAAGCAAGAGAACTGACCGCCTTTGGAACGCCCCAGGGCAACTACCGATACAAAAGATTACCCATGGGTATCACACCAGCCAGTAAGGCATTCCAAGCAAAAATGATCGAGCAATTTCAAGGGGTTAATGGGGTCAGCATTATCCAAGATGACTGCCTGGTGGAGGGATTTGGAAACAACCCAAACCAAGCTATCAACAACCACAACCAGAACCTGCGAGCATACTTGCAAAGATGCAGAGAAAAAAATATTAAGATTAACCTGGACAAATGCAAATTCCTCGCGGAGGAAGTTACTTACATGGGTCATACATTGACTAATGCAGGTCTGAAGTCTGATGAAGAAAAAGTACGGGCGATCACAGAATTCCCAGCACCTCACGATTTGCATCACTTGAGACGTTTTCTAGGAATGGTCAAATACCTCTCAAAATTTGACCATTCATTGACAACAAAATGTGAACCTCTAAACAGGTTAACACGGAAGGACCAGGTTTTCCAATGGCAGAAGTACAACAAAAGGCATTTAATGATATTAAGAAGGCTATAGCAAACACGCCTATCTTAGCATATTATGACTTGGAGAAACCAGTCACGATACAGACTGACATGTCTGATGTAGGTATAGGAGCTGTTCTTCTACAGAACGGGAAACCAGTGTCATACGCATCAAGGGTCTGGAATGGCTATGAAAAGAACTATGCACCAATTGAAAAAGAGATGAGAGCCGTTGTGTTTGGATTACACAAGTTCAGCGACTATTGCTATGGAAGACATGTAACAATAGAGTCAGACCATAAGCCACTAGAAGCAATCAGCAACAAGCCCCTAAGTGAAGCACCCAAAAGACTATTACGAATGATGCTCTCAATACAAAAATTTGATTACAACATAACATATAGGAAGGGCACCGACGTAATCATTGCTGATGCTCTTTCACGAGCCCCAGTAAAGGATGATAAATTCCAGTTTCACTTCAGTGAAGTGAACCTATTAGAATTCCTTGCTGTAAGCGAGCAGACCAAAGAGAGGCTAATCAAAGCCACTAAGGAAGATGAGGATCTACAAAAGATCATAGAACTGATCAAACAAGGCTTCCCAATGCGATACAGAACCATTGAACCTCAGTTGAAGCACTTGTACAAATTCAAAGACCACCTGTCAACCAAGGATGATTTGATATTTTACAAAGACAGAGTCTTTATACCTGCCTCAATGAGAGAGGATATGAAGAAGAAGGCACACACAAGCCACCTAGCTGTTGATAGTAACATGAGACGAGCCCTAGATACAATATTCTGGCCTGGAATGAGGCATGAACTCCAAGAGTGTTACATGAATTGTGAACAATGCAGCAGATATTCTGCAAGAAACAGTAAAGAAACGATGATCACAAGAACAGTGCCAGAATACCCATTCCAACGTATTGGTCTCGATACCATGACACTAGATGGAACAAAATATCTAGTGTGTGTGGATTACTTCTCGAACTATACCATGGTTGATCGACTCCAAGGAACATCATCAGTTTGCACAGTCAAACTGATGAGGAAGCACTTCATGAGGCATGGCATTCCAGAAGAAGTTGTAAGCGATGGGGGTCCCGAATTTGACAACCAAATGATGAAGGAACTGGCCCGAAAATACGGATTTAAATGGAATCCCAGCTCACCAGAGATGCCAAACTCCAACGGAATGGCAGAATCAGCGGTCAAACAAATAAAAGGCATTATTAAAAAATGCAACAATGAAAACAGTGACCCTTGCTTAGCCATACTAGAGTTTACCAACACACCATCAAAACCCATGGGAATGTCTCCAGCACAGAGATTCTTCGGGAGACAACTGAGAAGCATACTGCCAACGATGAAGAAATGCCTATCCCCATTCAATGCGGAAGAAACAAAAACCAAAATACGAAAGGCAAAACAACAACAAAAGAAACAATACGATAAGAACGCCCATGACCTGGCAGAACTAAAAAAAGGTGACCAAGTGACTGTACAGCCATACGGCAATGGACAATATTGGAAAAGAGCAATCGTAGTAGAAAAGCTTGAATTCCGGCGATACATGATTGAACTAGAAAATGGAAGAAGACTAGTGAGAAACAGAAGACATTTAAGACACACAAACATACCAAAACACAGAAATATGACAGGAACAAACCGTAGACATGATATCATCAAACAACAGCAACCAGACATGGCTGAAAGACAGCCACGTCTGAAAAGAGCCACAGCAGGCAAGACACCTAACCGCTATGGTGAATGGCAATTCACATAAAATAAACATTTCAGACTTTTTGTATGTATAGGGGATGTTGGTCGACTTATATACATAAGCGGCCCTAATATCTGTAAGGTCTTAAGGAGCCTTCACGGCGACGCTGTCTTTAAATGTTGTTGACAAATAAACATGTATATTTACACACACGCGTCTTGGAGTTATTAATGACGAACAGTATTGGCAAATGTTCAAACAAAATTATCTTTTTGTCACCTTATATGAAACTGAAGATAATATTTGTTGGTTGTTTTACTGCATATCAACCCTTTTTGGGTCATTTAATGCCAAATAAAGTCATTGTGATAAAAAGATTCAGGTTTCTTACAGTACCTGCTGTTGTTTAAGTGGTCACCCAATTAAGTATTGAACAGGCTCATTGCTGCTTAACTTTGGCAATGTAGCAGGAACCGTAATAATATTTGTACATAATCATATAGTATCAAAACCAATACACACTTCTCAGTTCTTGTGTGTGTGTGTGTGTGTGTGTGTGTGTAAAATTAAAAGCCCTTTATGAAAACTGATGTAATTGAGCCAAGAAAATGAATTTCCAGTTGATCAAATCTACTTAACATCTTTGTTGTTGGTTGGTTTATTGATTTTAACAGCATATCAACCCATCTGGGGTTATGTCATGCCCAACGGTCAGGAAGTAATATGTTAACATCTTTGTATTTATCATTGAAATTTAAAATCATTTATCTTTTGAAAAGTAATTTAAACCATTGACCAGCTGGTGCAAAATACAATATTCATTTATGACAACTTGTCAATTAGTTTTGCTTTTTAAAAAAAAAATTAAAATTATTTCTTTAATTTTTTTTTTTTTTTTCAGGTGCATATTTAATGAAAAGCAAACAATTTGTCATTGCTGAGGTTTAAATCCACAAAACAAACAAGGTCATGTGATTTATACTTTAACAACATCTATAGAAGAAACTTTGAAATGGATTAATTCTATATGAAGTTCTCCAGTTGAACTTCATAGACTTGAAGAATTATTTGTCTGAATTTAGAAGCTGAAAAATCCCAATAATATTTGAAGAATCAATCCAGTTTCTTTTTAATTGATGTTAAAATATAAATTAATTGATTTTGATATAGAATAGAAAAATCTGCCATAAAATATTAAATTTGATTAATGCATTCAAAATCAGAAATAAAACAATTATTAAAAAAAGTAAAGAAGAAATATATTAGGTGTGTGTAAAACTTTCCAACAAAAAAATAAATAGATAAATAAATAATAGAATGCTAGGAACTTTTACACACAGCGAATATGTTTCCTTTTATAGAAAATGATTATAAAAAAAAAAAAAGAAAAAAAGAGCAATATATTAGGTGTGTGTGTGAAACTTTTCAACAAAAAGAAAAGAAAAAAATGCTGGGGACTTTTGCACACAGCAAATATGTTTCTTTTTTTTTTAAGTTCTCATCACACTGATTCCAAATTGAATAATATCTACTTATTATTTATATATAATATATATTATACACAATATTTCCTGAAAAAAAACAAATAAATAAAAAAAATTGGAGAATTTTTCTTAATTTTAAAAACTTGTACTAGCAAAATTTCAAGTGCCATAAAGTCACCAGGGAGGCCTAAAGACGGTATCAGCCAGACAGCAAGGGAGTCTATCCCCTTTTCACTGGCACAAGACCAAGGAAATTGTTTTTAGTATCTGAGCCAGAGCGCCACAACTACCATCAGCTCCTCACTTTACCGCACAGATCCCTGTGCTACTCATACGGTGAGTTGGCGAGGGCCTGTATCAAACCAGGAACCTTGAGGATCCCAGTCAAACACTAAACAGCTAAACCAGCCCTATCAAATGCCATAAAAAAAAAAAAAAGGTTTTAACAATAAGATTTATTTCAGGACTTGAAAAGGTTAAATTCCCTGCAAATCTTAGCTTTGTCTTTTATCACTTTATGGTTTAAATCTTGCTGATACAAGAATTGTAAAATTAGCCAAATATTTTCTTCTTTTCTTTTTAATAATTCATTACAATTGGGCAATGCATAAATATCAAATCAATTAAAAAGGATTTTGAAATAAAATAGATATTTACTAAAAAAAAAATCAGTGAATCACATAAACATATCAATTATATTTATAGGGTCAAGTTTTACATCCTGAAATTGAACTTTTTTTTAAACTTGAGAAACACATGAGAATTTAATAATTGTGCAAATTAGAAGGAAAAACAAAAAGAAAAGAAAAAAAAAAAGCATTTGTATGAAAAGTCATTAATTCACAAAATTCAGAAATATAAATTTTCTTTCTCTGTGATTTTTTTTAAAAGCTGAAAAATTAAAGATGGAAGTAAATCATAACAAATCACCATTCCCAATGATGAGTAGGAGGAGAAAGAGAAGTAGGAGGAAGAGGAGGGGCTGTGTGCTGTGAAGAAAAGATAAATGCTAGAGAGAAAGGCATGCAGAGAGAGAGAGAGAGGCCAAGGATTTGCCAGGAGGGGTGGGGGGCTGAGGAGGACACCACCATGACAATAATACTTAAACATTAAAGGGAGGGGGAGGCAGAGAAAGCAAAATTCAGGTGATATCAAGGAAGCTTGTAGAATCATGAATAACTCCTTTAGGTGTTCATTTTTTTTAAAAGACCATAAAAAACATCTGGTATCTAACATACTATCATCTCAGAAACTATCCCCCCTTCCAAACAGGCTACCTGACTCTGACCAACCAATAATAAAAGGGCTCAAAACATAGGTATTCAAAGTACAGCATGATTCTACAAACACTTCTCAGGTGTATATATATACATATATATATATATATAAACAATGCTTTAAGGGTAATCATTATGATCACCTATATAGGTGGATAGGAAGGGAGTACAAAAAAAAAAAAAAAAAAAAAAAAAAAAGGAGAGAAAAAAATTTGTTTTATTTGAATAAAAACAAGGGCCCTTTCGTCCGGTTGCTCATCAAGGTTATACAGCCGGAGACGACTAAAAAGTCAAATTGTAAATTGTAATAAATATGGGGGTTTAGGAAAAAAAAAAAATTGTTTTAAATCCCCATTAAGTAACACCAGGCCCCAGACACTAACTGGTGTTACTTAATGGGATTTAAAACATTTTTTTTTTCCTAAACCCCCCTCATGTATATACCCATATTTATTACAATTTACAATTTGACTTTTAGTCGTCTCCGGCTGTATAACCTTGATGAGCAACCGGACGAAAGGGCCCTTGTTTTTATCAAATAAAACAAATTTTTTTCTCTTTTTTTTTTTTTTTTTGGTACTCCCTTCGTATCTACCTATATAGGTGATCATAATGATTACCCTTAAAGCATTGTTTATATTTGCCTGTACCAAAAATTTATTCATACATATACATATACATATATATTATATATATATATATATATATATATATATTATGAGGGTAAATAAACAAATGTGTTTATTTTTATATATGCTTGCCCTGATATTCAGCATGTCATGGGCACTGTTTTTTTTGTTGTTTGTTTTGTTTAGATAATTTAAAAACGTAATTCCTTTTTACATTTGTAGGTTCAAAGTGAAAGTGAAAGCACACATTTCCTTTTAAAAAAAAAGGTGTAGGCTGCTAAGTTACATATGGGCTTGCAACACTATAGCTCTTTAGTGGGAAGCTTGTGGGAGAGAGCAAAAAGGTTAACAATGCTTGACCTAACGAGAAGAGGTGGGAATATCTGATATACAGTGCAAGGGGGGGGGGAGAAAAGCAAGCAAACATGCAAAATTTGAAAAAAAAAAAAAAAAAAAAAAAAAAGGTATCAGTGAACAAACATATCATCCTTGTCTTTGTTGTTATTATTAAAAGAATAAAAATGCTAACAGCTGCGATTTCCAAAAATAGGAAATTATTATTACATAAAAATCAATAAAAGTCTTTGCTATCCTTTAAGATTGATTTAAACTATTACTGCGTTGTCTATACTTTGAAAATTTTCTGGATAAAAGAGTTTTAAAAATGGAGTGGGGGTGAGAAGAAAAAGAAGGGGAGGGCCTATAAAACTATGAAATATACAACTTGGAAGAACAACTCAAAAATTTATATATTTCGTTCTCGGGAATATAAGGCTCAGATCTTGTTGATCATTTTTTTTACCTAAAGATAATCCAACTTATATAAAACTATTCACTCAGAGAAAAAAGAAAACAAAAAAAGCTGGGTAATTTAAAGAGTATGCATAAACTATGGTTAAAATTGGCCTCGGTATCTTCAAAAAAAAAAAAAAAAAATTAAACAAACTTTATTTCTTACATTAATATTTAAACAGATTTTTTATTTATTTTTCTTTTCTCTAATATTTATTTTACCATTGAACATTATATCCTTTTGTGAGGAAGACCTAACAAAAATAATTATTTTTCAAAATGTTTTATCTAAGATGAATATTATAATTGACTGAATATGTAACCTGTTTTAAGAGAAAAAAAAATTTCTCCATGGTTATAATTGATATCATTAAGATTATAAAATATTTTATTGAAAATAATTAAAGATAATAAACATTTAATAACTTGTAAGATATCGTTGTTGTTAGGGAAGAGTCCCCTAACAACCCTTTGACTCTTTACTGAAAAAAGTGTAGTATCAGACAACATGGTTGCTTGATGAGTACACTACTTGTTGAGAGTTAATTGTTTATCCAACCCATCCTGCTGGTTTGTGAGAAAATAAAAACGAATATTGTTGCATTTCAAAACATATCTAATGGTTTTGTTATATTTCATCATTCCTAACATCTTGGGATATAACCTACTAATATAATAAATAGAAACTTAAAATTTACAAAATTCCCATTAATTCATTTCTATTCAGACTTTTTGTCATAAAATAAGCTTCAATATTAAGTGAATGATTCTCTACTATGAAAGGGATAGGAGGGTAGCATTAAATAGCAATCTAGATTGACTTGAGATATTTAGTTTTAGGATTGGCAACAAGTCAAGGGAGTAACATTACAATCCACCTTGATATCTAAAAGAAAAAAAAAAAAAATGGCTGATCACCTGATGCTGAAGGGATGAAAAACAAAAAAAGGTTCGAAATAATTAATTTAAATAACGAAAAATTTTGGTAACTTCTGTTCAATGTCATTTTCTATTTAGAGAATTTATATTACTACTAACAAAACCAGGATATACCACAGTATGATGATTTAATTATTACAACATTTGATATGTTTACTTGAGTTATTACCAAATAGTTTAATATATAAGTAAGTAAAGTAAAGTCATCGGGGCGGCCTAAAGTCGGTATCAGCCAGTCAGCGAGGGAGTCTATCCCCTTTTCAATAGCGCTAGAACAAGGAGATTGTTTTTGGCGTCTGAGGTGGAGCGCCACACCTACCATCAGCTCCTTACTTTACCGCACAGATCCCTGTGCTATTCATACGCTGAGTTGGCGAGGACCGGTATCGAACTAGGAAACTTGTGGTTACTAGCCGAACACTAAAAAACATAATCTTGATTTAACTCTCTCTCCAATTCTTTTTTTTCTTACCTATCATCTTTTCATTATGTTCGATTGAAACAGATTAGCATTATCACTTCTGCATGCTCATCCCCTTACTCTTTCTTTCTTATTATATTCTGTGTAGCATGTCCTTTCTTTATAATAAAAACAGAATGGTCCATTATTTAGTTGAGGTAGCAAACTTCTTTCCTGATCATAATTATCTACCCAGAGCTCAATGGGTCCCATTCTTTTTAGTTTTTTTTGTTTTTTGTTTTTTTTAAAACAAAGAAATTGATTGTGATTTCTCTGCTTAACCCTTTCAAGAACCCAATTTCCAATCATCCTTTTTTTTTCTTTTTTTTTCTCTAAAAACTTATTTTAAAATAAATAGCTTATTTGAATACAATATATTCCCCCAATGAACTCAGTGGTACTATCATAATAAAAAAAATACTTACATAGAAATAATAGAAAAAAAAAATTAGCTTTAAAAATCTAAGTAAAAGATTATTAGTTTCTTATAAGAGATCAATTGAAAATCTCATTTAGTCTCATATTGATTGCTGTCTCAATAATTAAACCCTTCATTAGAAAAAGGAGGTAAGCATTTGTTTAAACATTATTATCTTATCTACAATCATTACTAACTGAGCAATAAGTTGATTAAATTTGCATAAATTTATCATTGATAAATCTGTACTAAATAGAAAAATATTTCAATCAAACTGATGTGAGTAGAATTGATTCATATAATTACACTGAAAGATAAATTAAAAATGGTGGTTGTTGTTTTACAGCATATCGACCCTCTTTCAGGTCATTTAATGCTGAATCAATTCATTTTGATAAACAAAGGACTTGGCTTGCTTACAGTACCTGCTATTGCTTGATAAATGGGAAATAGATTGGTTGAATATAAAACTGATTACTGTAGAAATTAATTTTTGTCTGAATATATTTTTGACATTGGAATTTTGCATAAAGTTTTAAATAATGGTTAAAGTAACTCAAGATTGAATGGACTTTTAAATGTTCAATTCCAAGTGCCAAGCAAGCGAGACTTGTTAACAAATACATTTTTTAAAATCATATCTGCTTAAAGTCATGCATTCTGGAACATTTTAATTTAGTAAGTTGGCAGAATGGCCTATTGTCGATATCAGCCGGATAGCGAGGGAGTCTATCCCCTTTTCGCTAGCACTAGACCAAGGAGATTGTTTTTGCTGAGATGGAGCACTGTAACGTTGTCCCTTTTTTTCCGGGCACTAGAATGATATCTGTAACGTTGTCGTATATCTGGTCACAGTACCCAAAGCGTATATATTCACCGTACTAAAAATGTCTTCTGCACATGGTGGTCATCTTGTTCATAAAAATTACAACACGAAAATATGTAGTCACAACTGCTAGCCTTTATTATCGTGCTCGTCTCATGGGTTCGTATCAGAGAGGAGGAAAGGCAGAGAGAAAGAGAGAGAGAACACTACTTGATTACTGTGACCCCATACTAGGCACCAAAGGCCTGTCCGTTCCCCTATGCGTCCGAAAGTAAAAAGAGACCGGTCCCTTTCTTTGTTGTTCCACGTCACCACGTGACTTCTGGTTCCGGTCAACACCAGACTTCCGGTTGACACTCAATTCTCCATTCGGGAGGTCATGCTCCGGTCAGACTGTTTTGTGTTCATTACTCTCTCACTTATTTCTTTCTCCTTTTCTAATATAGTAGTTCTCGCTCACAAAAGCCAGGACCTTCATTATCTCGTTACAGCACAACAATTACCATCTGCCCCCCACACACACACAGATCAGATTAGCCAACATGTGCTACGCATACGCTGAGTTGTTGGGAACTCGTATTGAACTCAGAGCCTCGTGATTCCAAGGCAGGTGCTCTAACGACTAACCCTAAACGGGCAGGGGCTGGTTTAATTTAGTAGACTATGACAAACAATTGCTGACATATCTTTGAATATTATTTAAAAGGGAAAATAAGTAGAAGTAAAAATCTAAAAAAATGTATACTGCCAAGTTATAAGAAATATCAAAATATCCAAATAGAAGGCTTTTATTAAATACCAAAATTGATTTGGTTTAGTTTCTTTGTTTAATGTCATATAAACCTTTGTGGATTATTTAATGCCAAAGCCATCCTTGTAGAAAAACAGTAGTGGTACTATTTAATCCATAGGTGGGGGATGAGGGGGGTTCATACCTTTCCCAAGGGTTTAGTGCAAAAGTAAATGCAATAGCACAAAGGGGGTTCAAACTCGCAGTCCTGCACGTTAGCCACTATTCCACAGGGATCCCCCTACCCCCATATCGATTTGGGTCACAAGGGAAGGAATTATTTATAGCAGTTACACTTAATATACAAATCAGATTTATTAGGTTGATTATAAGATTAGAAATTGGATCAGTGGATCAGTGGAATTATTTTAAGGATTAAGAATCTTCCAGAACTTTTTTTAAAAGACTAACACACACAGTTCAAATTCTTTCACTAAAATTCATGACTGATAATATTTACATCTAATATTTCATAGCTAAACATTCTTAGCAATAACCATAATCTATAATAATTATAATGATAATATATAATTGCTAGTCAATTAAATATAGAAATATTCTGTATGCAGCTGAGTTTAATCTATGTTAGGTTTGTCATTATTTGCTTGAATATGATTGGAGAATATCTTGATCTGTTGTGGACTGCCGAAACACTGCATCTTATCAAAGCCTCCATGCTTCCTGTAGTCCGCTAACACTATACCTGATACTCCCATGTACACATGCACACACATACATGTATATTGTTACTGTACGTTGTTCATGTTCCTGACACTAATACATTATTCTGTGTACTAGACATGAGACTTTGATGAGTTGTGGTGCACCTGAGCACTGTACACAAATTTCATTATTATTATTATTTAAAATCTTAGTTCTAAGGAGAAAAGTGGGAGTTAACTGTTCAATTTCCAATAATAATAATAATAATAATAATACTATTCCTTTGAATTTTTTAGATGAGGCTTGATAATTTGTATTATTATGATTATTCAGACAATTGTTCTTATCTTTATTGTTATATACACAATGTTTCGGCCAATGTGCCTTCTTCAGGTGTTTCTTATCAAACTTGAGAATCCTTTCTTCAAACTCAGGAACCTTCAATGTCATAATTGGGAGCCTTCACGGAACTTCAAACCAAACCCTTTATTCAACCTACAGGAGTAGACTATTCTCATTCTGTTTCCATGTTAACCAGTTGGACACATGGTGCAATGGATATAATAGTTGAGTTCATACACTTCTAAGTGACAAATCATCTGGAGGTTGCTGGTTCAATACTGACCAAGGTTGATAATAACATACGATACTTAAAATAGCTTAACACTCGTACCTGGTTATGGTTAAGGGAATAAGAACAGTCTACCCCCGTGGATGGAATAAAGGGTCCAGTTCAAAGTTCTGTGAAGGCTCCGGATTGTGACAAGAAGATTCCTGAGTTCAAGGAGCATTCCCAAGTTCAACAAGAAATATCTGAAGAAAGCCGGAAGACACATTAGCCAAAACATGTATATAACAATAAAGATGAGGACAATAATCCAAATAATAATGATCTCATTTTATAAGTTGTTAAAGAATTTTATCGAGGGCCAATAGAATAAATCTTACAAGTTATAGATAACAATAAAGACAGAATAAAGCAATGCTTATTAAAAAAAAAAAAAAAAAAAAGAAAGATTAAATGTGTGTTTGTATCCTTCAACTTGTAGATTTCAATTTCATTCATTTTTATATAAAGACAATAAGTATGTTCTACCATGGCCAAAAAAGAGAAGCTTTTTTTTTCTTTATCAAGTCATTAAATTCTTAACTTTGAGTGAAGAGTTACACTCTATAGTACTTAATAATACTAATAATATTTACTAATAAATGGGCCTTTAAAATGTATCAAGAACAAATATAAAAATGACCTTTTCGGTCTCCTATTCTTACCTGGATTTAATAAAAGAAGTTTACGTGCTACAAAGGAAGAAGAGCAGAAACATTGGGGGATTAGATAGAAAACTTGGGTTTATTTTTTAAAATTTAGGAAAGTTTTTTTTGGGGGGGGGGGGTTTAACATAAACAGGGGAGAGAACTCTGTTAGTGTTTGTGTTAAAGAATGAAAGTGAAAAACATGATTTTAAATAATGAATATTCAATAACAGCCAAGAATAATTCAATATTTTTTCACAACTTTTTGAAAAATGTATGAATATTTATTTCAATTCATCATTTTCTGTGAATAAACATTGAATCATTTACAAAATGATTAATCAAATATTAATTATTTATAAGCATGTTTCTTAATTCATAATTTCAAAATCATCTGATGGACAAGGTATGTGTAAGATTATATATATATATATATATATATATATATATATATATATATATATATATTGGAGTAAATAGGGAATTAAATCCAACAGTATGATGAAAATAGAAAAACACAAAGTATTTAAAAAAAGATGAATTTATTCTTGATGGTGAAGTCGACGTTATAATATTTTGGTTTTTAGCAAACCTTCATCAGGACTTGAAATAGAAAAAGTGTTGCATGGGTAAAGGTGGATAACTTTCAAAGAATAGGAGAATGATGGTTGAAAGGGCCATAACTGAGTCCTGATGAATGTTTGCTAAAAACCAAAACGTTATAACATTGACATCAAGAATAAATTCATGTTTTTAGAATACTTTGTGTTTTTCTATTTTATATATATAATATATGCACACAAATGTGAAAATTATTTTTTATTTTCATAGATATTATTTTTGTGGGGCTAGTGTATTTTCAATTTTCAAGCAATTTCATGTTGCTTTTTTTATATTATAGAGAAGATAAAGTGTTTTTCTTTTCTCTAAGAAATCAGGTTAAAACTCTTAACACAAGAGAAGGATTTTTTTTATAATTTTTTTTTTTTTTTTTTTTAGTAAAGTTCTAGCAAAGCTTTCTGCCCAACATAAGTTGAATGAAGAGTACTGAAATATAAAAAAAAACCTAGAAACCTATTATAAGGCTTTTGCAACAATATATCAAAAGAGATACAGAAATTTAAAATATAGTACATTTAAAAAAAAGAAGAAAAAAACAAAAAAAAAACAAAGAATATCAAAGTATGGTAAAATATAGAAAAAGAAATGGTAATTTTGGTGATAATCATAGATTTCCTTTAATCTGTTAAAATATCTCAAAAGTTAAATATACAATAGATAGCTAGCTAATATGCAATACATGGTGTTAGGTAAGTGAGGCTCATTAATCCTAATTTACCAAAAGAAAAGAAATGTATTTTTTTTAGGAATAGCCTAATAGTAGACATCTAAAAATTTATACTCATTTTATGAAATTAATATGGTGAAAATTGATAGATATTTTCAAAATGGCTACAGCCAATAAGCAGTTAATGTTGATAAAGGGGAAATAATAATAATTATAATAATAAACATAGCTGCATTGTGCAGAGATGTTATCATGTTAAAGTGTGAGAATGGGGGGGGTCATGTCTGCAAGAAAAATCTCCAATGTTATCAAAACCAGACTGGTTAATTCTGATGAAACTGATATTTAAAAAAAAAAAAATTTTTTTTAAATAAAAAAGAGTTAGTCAGATTTGGCTAGCAGTGAAATCTTTTAGTTACAAAAGCAAAGAGAGAGTAGCAAACCTAAATGTAAGAATAATTAGTTTTGAAAAATGGAGTGTGGGGTGGGGGGCTATATATATTATGAAGAATGATATTAATTTTTTAAAACTCTTCTCCAAAATGATTTGAAGACATTTTGTTAAATACCAATTCTTGTTACTTCTTAGGGTTCTCTTAATGTCTACCACTATCACCAACATTTTCATTCTACAGTTCAGAGTTATATCTTGGTTCTTACCAAATCAGGAGGAATACGGGGCATATTTTGTGTACACATGATTTTATTTCTTTTCTCCTACCCGATCCCAACTTAACCACTTATGCGCGGCAGAATCATCAGGACAGACATGTCTGGTCCTGAAGGTTCCCTGATCAACTTTGAGATAACTTAATCAGACTTTTCCAGAAGTTGCCTGGTCATGTGACTCTATAAGCTAATCAGAGACCTGTTCCAGATCAACTTGGGTTCAAGACCTGCCCATTTAAATTCTTGGTGATTTTCCATTGAGTTTACAGTTAAATTTAGATTCTAACTAAACTTCATTACAAAAATGATAAGCTGTGCCTATTCATCATTATGTAACAATTTGTCTATTGGAGAGTTAACAGTCAATATAAAATTACAAACTATTGATCACAAAAAAGTGTTTTCTAATAACCATAGAACAATTCCATAAAAAGGTTATTTTTGTCCTTTTTGGGTTTTTTTTTTTGGGGGGGGTCTACAAAAAACATTTAATTAATAAGCATATGAATCAAATGAATTACCAATAAAATGATGATTGATTTGATTTTAATAATAGTCAACTTTTTCTCTGAATGTTTGAGATGAGGCTTGAAGATTAGTATTATTAGAGTTATTCGGACTATTGTCCCCATCTTCATTGTTATTTGTACAACGTTTCAGCCAATATACCATCCGGCCTTCTTCAGGTATTTCTTCTTGGACTCGGGAACCTTCTTTTTGAACTTGGGAACTTGAAAGCAGTTAGAAAAATAATTAATTAACATAACTCCTACCCCAGCTATGGTTAGTGGAATGAGAACAGGATACCCCCGTGGAATAAATAAAGGGTTAGGTTCAAAGTTCCGTGATGGCTCCCGAATACGACAAGAAAGTTCCCGAGTTCGAAAAGAAGGTTCCCGAGTCCGACAAGAAATACCTGAAGAAGGCAGGAGGGTATATCGGCCGAAACATTGTACAAATAACAATGAAGATGGAGACAATAGTCCGAATAACTCTAATAATAATAGTCAACTTATTTAATCTTTTAACAGCCAAATGTTTTTATCAGGAACAATACTTAAATGTTGCCATAATCATTAAGAGAAATAAATACATCAAATAGTTTAACAATTCTTTTTTTGGCAGAGATATTAATTGTAGAACTTCACAGAAGATGCTGATAGGCATGCATCCTGTGTTCCTGACACATAAAAATCTTTAAAAAAACGTAGTAAAATCATATCCATGCGTCCCAGTGTTTTTCTTTTTTCTTCCCTCACCATTTCAAGCTAACTGTAAAATACATTTCAATAGTTTCTTAGAAACAAATTACCCAGGATAGGTACAAGATAGGAGTTAGCCGGCTTTAGTTGGGACCCATAAATTTTCCCAGGGACTCATTCAAAGCAAATATGTGCGTCCTAGGACACACTAAATTAAAAAGCTATCAGCATCACTGAAGCTTTAGAATTCCATCTTATGGGGCTGACTTAGCTCAGTTGGTAGAACACTACCGTAGGAATCGTTAAGATCCAGGTTCGATACTGGTCCATGCCAACTCAGTGTATGAGTAACACAGGTTAGGTAACTGATCTGTGCAGTAAAATGGGGGTAGGGCTGATAGTAGGTGTGGCGCTCCACCTCAGAAAAAAATTATTCCTAGCGAAAAGGGGATAGACTGCCTCACTCTCCAGCTAATACTGATAATAGGCCACTCCGCCAACTTACTTTTATAATTCCACCTACTAATCTATTTTTAACCTTATTAGGTTTAAGAAAGAAAAAAAATAATGAAATGAATATCTAAATATATTAAGAGAGAAAGAGGGAATTTACTCTGAAGTTGTTTTGAAAATGTTATATAATATATAGATATCTATAGATATATAATATATAAAATAGAACACGTTTATCATATAGATCTTGTTTATAGGGATAGTAATCTTTTTATGTGTGTCAGACAGAGAAAGAGGGGGGGTAGTGATGGTTTTTGGGGAATGGCTAATTTATCTTTTTGTTGATCTTTTTCTCCTAAGTTGTACAACAAATGCGTCAAACAAAAAATAAAATGTAGACGAAATAACAATGATAATTTTTAAGGTTCAAATCTTAGTATAATTAAATATTGTTGTTCCTTCAGGAATGCTAACAATGTAGACAACTGACAGGATTTATCTCCCTTGCTTGAAATCTTCTGTAAACTGATTATTTTAAAACAAATCCAACCATTTTAGAATGAAATTTCAATATATACTCCTTAAAAATAGTTCTACTTGCTTTGTTATTTAAAAAGAAAAAAAGGAAAAAAAAATTGTATGAAATAATCTGAAATAAACAGATTTAAATTGTTGCACAGCTTAAAATGTTGTTCTACAGCGTGGACTTAAAGTTTTGTCATTCCCTACCAAAATATATCTCCAAATTAATTGACTATAATTACAGTAAAATAAAATAGAAAATTATATTATTGATATTATATATTATTAAAACAAAAAAATAATGAAAGGTAGACCAATATGTAGGGGATGACAAGACTTTTGAACCACCCTGTATAAAAGTTGTTTATTTATTTTGAAATACCCCCCCCTTCTTTTTTTAAAAATCCTATCATTTTTTCCACAATGAAATATTCTTTTTTTTTTTTATCACAATTAATCTCCATAAATTCATAAAAGAAAATTGTTCTAAAAAGGATTTTTAAGAGACTTAACATTGGAACAAAAAAAATGACACTTGATCAAATATATCTGACCTTTGACATTACTGATTCTGTGGGCATAATAATATAAAATAAATTGTTTTATTGGTTTCGAAAATTATTCTAAAAATGCTGGATCTCTTTCTTTTTTTAAATTTTATTTTATACAAATAATCACATTACAATAGAATGAAAGTAAAGAAAATAAATGCAATCAGTTGTCTGCATTCTTGAACGAATATTACCTAAGGAGTACCGCTCCTTCCATTACCTAAGGAGTACCGCTCCTTTCCATTACCTAAGGAGTACCGCTCCTTTCCATTACCTAAGGAGTACGCTCCTTTCCATTACCTAAGGAGTACCGCTCCTTTCCATTACCTAAGGAGTACCGCTCCTTTCAATTTAAAAATTACTAACAGAATCTTTTTGTGCTCCTAATTAGAAACAGATAAACTCCTTAATTGACATGGATTGCTGGTTGGCAACATTCAACATATAATTTTTTTTTTACTTTTAAATAAAGTAATTCCAGAGTTTACTGCAACAAGGCAACTTTTAGTTTCTATTTTCAAAACTATGGCACATATACTACAACTTTTGTAGACATATGTCTGAATGTAGAGGTAGTATACTTATTACTAGCACAAATAAATGGAATTAGAAAAACTGTACAACAGGAGAAATTTTTTTTTTTAAATCATGGTTTTATTTATTATGAATTGTAATCAGTTACTTACATAAAGAGGAGTGGGAGTCAGAGTCATAGGTTTTGTGTTCTGACTCCAAAGCCCTGCTCAATATAAAATGCACCATATTAAAAGTCACATATTTTCTCTTTCTCTATCTCATGTGTGACCATTCCTATAATATTCCTCTTGTCCTGAATTAGAATCATTTCCCCTACCATTTTAAAGATGGTTCCTGGCTTTTCTTTCATTCCTTTTTATTTGGCAACCATAATTGATCTTCCTTGAAGAACTGTCACAGTTCACCAAAAATCATTTTATTCTAAGAAGAATCTCATAGACGTTAATTGTTGCTCAAAATATCAATTTCTCTGTTGGCTTTCAAAATGGGCAATAATTGTTTTTTTGCTTGAGATAAACTTTGTTTATTATTATTGAACAATTCTTTCAGACTAGCATTCTTATCTATTTTTGCTTTTATCACAAAATTTCAGCTGTAGTACCCTTTAGACAAAAAACAACAAAAATGAGGATACTAGTCCAAAAGAATCACTGTGTGATTACTAATCATGATTTATTATGTCTTTATTCTATCAAGTGATAATTCCAATGTGAAGCAAAGGAAAGAATGATGAATCCTGACAATTTTGGGTTTTTTTTTTTTTTTAACAACTTGTGACAAATGGTTATGTTAATAAGTGCACGGTATCAGATATTGAACACCAGACCTTATAATTATTCTCAGAATAGCAACTGAGCAATTTCCTAAGCATAAAATGGTTGAGAAGAAAAATAAAAATAAAAAAAAAAGATGGAGGATACTTAATGGCCGCCAAAAAATAATTCATAAAAAATTCCTTTTTTCTTTCTTTTTTTTTTTTTTTTAATTGAAAATATTAAACCATAGATTCAGTTGAATTCTTCTAGGAAACAAAGTAGTGAGGGTGGGTGGGGGTCAGTGGAAATAATTTTGCACAGAAACAGGTGGTTATGGGGTGGGTGGGGTTGGAAAGGAAACATTGAAAAAAGGCAGGATTGGAGGGGGACAAAAAAAAAATTAAATCATTAATTATATTTTGATCAGCCATTTTGAAATAAAATTGAGATTTCGCTCTTTGCTACTCACGTGGAAAATTTTGTGGGTATCCTTTCATACGTTCTGCGGGAGAAAGAAAATAAAAACTTCATGCATGTGGTCATGTTACACTAAGATATTTAGGGAAGAGGCACGTCAGCCTATCCCTAGGCCAGACACATCATAATTCAGAGAGGTACAATCGGAAAAAAAAAAAAAAAAAAAAAAAAGAAAAGGCAAGCAAACAATGTCTTATTCTCCAATAAGCAAAAAAAACAAAAAAACAAATTGTGCATGATACAAACTAATTAACTCTTTACTCTCATTTTTTTTTTTTTTTGGTGGGTATTAAGCAGGGGTCAAAAAAAGGGGGGGGGATAAAAAATGTTGGGGGGGGGTCAGGAGATGACACAAACCAATTTTTTTCTGATGGTACCTCAAAACAGAAACATGTTCTTAAAAAAAAAAACAACTTTTTTTTTCCATTTCTGATAATGAAAGAGTCACGTGAGAAAGAGAGAGAGAGAGAGAGAGTTTAGAGGGAGAGAAATTGGGGGGGTACGTGGGGGATGGGGAAACCGAGCATAAAGTGAGTACACTGCCTCGCCTGCCCCCTTTGTGTCTGGTGGATAAAGAAGCATCCAGAAATGTAAATAAACGCAACAAATATTATGAGTGTCTTTGTTTTGGTGAAAGGATTTCAATGTTTCTTTCTTCTGGTTACACATTGTTTTTAATGTTCACAAATAGTAAGAAATCCTTAATAATTTTATTTATAGCTAACTAGCAGCGGCTACTCGGTGTCGCCTGAATAGAGGGGGAGTTTTTTTTTTTTTAAGTTAGTTCACAGATCCATTATTACTGGATCGTGAGTTGAATCCTTGTGAGATGCCCCATTTAAATCCCTATGTAAAAAAAATAGACCTTGCATTGATCCAGCTAATCTGAATAGAAATGTTAATGTCTACTATCTAAAATATTAAATGAAAAAAAAAAATCCATGCTGTTATCATTTAAATTTATTTTTTAATTATCTTCATGAATACAAATCCAATCTCTATTATTTTTGCTCAAAAACCAAGCCCTGATGATATTTAATGTGTATATATATTTACTTTGTTGTTAATTGTTTTATTTTCGAAGTTTCCGCCGGACATACATATACACACAACTGTATAGAAGATAGATATATAGATAGATTAATAAGAACCTACACAATCCTACTCATACAAATCAAACTATATAAATAAAAAAAATTAAAAAGAAGGCATTCTAAGTATGTACATGAACAAAAAGAAAAACACCCTTTTAATATATTGAAAGGTGAGAACTTGAAGTGAATTTGGTGTTGAATTTAAGTATACATTTCTACAAACTTTACATTAGTAAATTCATATAATGACTGCTGTTTAAACAGCAGTATTGCATCCAACAAAGCCTTCATCAGATGATGACACTGGGTTCAGGCATGGTTTTAGGTCTGAAGCATCATTACCATTAATCCAGAGTGCCCCAGCAGTATCTCACAATACCACCAGACTTTGTTGGTTTGTTGTCACTTTTTGGGATTGTATAAATATATTGAAATAAAGTCAACTGACTGATATCACAAAAATCACATACATTAATTAAAAAAAAAAAAAATTTAAAAAAAAAGAGTTGGTAGGTTTTGTTATACGGCATATCAACCCTTTTCAGGTTATCTAATGCTGAATCCGCAGGTTGCTTACAATACCCGTTGTTGCTTAAGTGGTCACATAATTAAGTATTGAACAGGCTCATTGCTGCTTAACTTCGGTATCAAAGAAACAAGAATGTGATCATAAAGTGGGGGATTTATTTTCTATTTTAACCAAGTCATAAACTTATCCCCAATTATTTGGCCATTCTCTATTTTTTCCTTACAATACCTATTGTTGCTTAAGTGGTCACATAATTAAGTATTGAACAGGCTCATTGCTGCTTAACTTTGGGAAACAATTCATTATCAAAGAAACAAGAATGTGATCATAAAGTGGGGGATCTATTTTCTATTTTAACCAAGTCATAAACTTATCCCCAATTATTTGGCCATTCTCTATTTTTTCCTAAAAATGAAAGCAATTGTTCAAAACATTCTTGTTAGTTGGTTGGTTGTTTCGTTTTATGGCATATCAACCCTTTTGGGGTCATTTAATGCTGAATCAAGTCATTTTGATAAACAAAGAACTAAGGTTGCCTACAGTGCCTGCTGTTGCATACATGCTCACCCATTTAAGTACTGAACAGGCTCATCATTGCTTAACTTCACATAAAAAAAAAAACGCTACTCCTAATTTTTTTTACATGCATCATAAATGAAGATGTCCAAAACAGTTTGTATCTCAATATATTAGTGATGACATCCATTAGTCTTTTTTAAAAAATCATGGATCCGTTCCTGGATTTCAACACAGATCTAAGCAAAGTTATATGGAAGATGACCAGTTGCCCATACAGCAAATCTCCCTCTTCTTCATGACACTGATTCTGTTCAAGGTCTGATAACAACTTTGCAACCAGTGTTATCACAAAAGTTGCCAGTTGAAGACATCAGACTGGCTTTGGTACTCCAACTCCTGGTTTGGAATTTAGAATTACTCCTATACTGGTTGCCAACCAAGGCTACAGAGCCAAGGCTACAGAGCCAAGTCTACTTGACAACTTTACCTTGAGTTGGGGAATAGAATTATATCTTCCCAAGGACATTAGTGCAAAGTAAACAAACAGTCTTGATTAGAATTTGAACTCCGCTGCATATCCACATTATATATATATATATATATATATATATATATAATATATATATATATATATATTTGTGAATAAAAAGGCCTTAAATACAGGGGTATCGTGATTATCTGAGGCCCACTGAGTTTTGTCAGATCACATCTTTATTCAGACTGGCAAATAGCCAAATTCAGCTTATATTTATACATTTCTCCCCACCCCCAGGGGCGATATTTGTGTATTCTTTCTTTCAAGAGTCTTTTGGTTGGTGGTGTTTTAGATGTCATGCCGACTTCTTCCTCTAGTTGTTATGGAGCCTATGCCTGTCTGCTTTAGTCTCATGTTAATTTTCAATCAAAATTCCTTATTTATAACCCCTACTGTGTTGTACTCCTTAGTCTTGACCTAGTTAGATAGCTATACCCCTCCTGCTATAGGTCATTTCTTATCTTAATTTAGCAGCTACTGTTAGAGAATAGGACCAGCTTAAAATCACTCTTATACCAAGAAACTTGGTACCCCACCAAAGTATATATATATATATATATATATATATATATATATATATTTTGTAGATAATATGGGTGCTATATTTGTAGTAGACAGTGCTCAATATCATTGATAGACCATTTATATTTAAGGTAGCGTGGACATGGAGTCAACACCAGGTGTTGACCCCATGTCCACGTCAACCTTAGTTTTCCAAGGGTTATGGCTTGCCATAAGGGCAATAAGGTTGGGACAATCATATAAGGGCTAGGGATTAACGTGACCCGCCGATTGTTCGGAGGGGCCTCTCCAACTGCCTGTCTAAGTAAGGGCCAAAGTGGAGTGTTGTATGTCATGGACTGCTCAGTCACCAGGATCCCATCATTAAGCATCACAGGTCACCACCCACAGCCAACAGGTGGCTCCGTTGTGGTGGTGGTGGGGGGGGGGGATTTTACCCCTCTACAGAGGTGCAGTTGGTGTATTCTAAAGCCCCAGCTGACAGGGCTCAATATATTGTGTGATTCATTTGGCAATATGAATTTATGTCTAGTCAAAGTTAATCGATTCTAAATATGATGAAATATTGAGAGCCTGATATTAGATAACACAAGTAATATTTCTGAGGATAGACAGGTTTATATCTATTGCTTTCTTGTGTTCATTACCTTCCAACTGCATGTTTAATTTTTACAGGTTTGGTTGGTTTGGATTTTACAGCATGTCAACCCTTGTTGGGTTATTTATTACCAAAAACATTGTTTTATTAATTCTTGAAGATTACTGAAAAAACTTTTAAACTCAATTTTTTAAAAACACATTTTCTTTTATCTAACAAGTAATACCACTCCTTACAAGTTTGATTTCTTTGTGTAATGGCATATCAATCTTTGTTTGGTTTGGTTTGTTTTACGGCATATCAACCTCAGTGGGTCATTTAATGCCGATAAAGTTTTGAAATAAATCAATTCTTAATGGATAACACAATTTTTTTATAAATACATTTTTCTATTTAACCCATAGATGGGACCGTAACAGGTACTACCACTCCGGGTCAGAGTGGGCAAGGAGCAATGGTGATGAAGAGGTGCTCCACTCAACCTTTGTGTGTTATTCAATGCCAAAGAAACCCTTGAAGAAGAAGGGTTGTGGTACTATGTGGCACATAGATAGGGGTGAGGGGGGTTCATACCTTTCCCAAGGGTATTAATCCGAAAGTGAACATAATAGCATGACTGGGGTTTGAACTCACTACAATGTCACAGTCCAGCACATTAATCACCACGCCACAGGAACTCCCCATTAATTTTTACAGCTACTCTTTGTTATTTTGTAATAAATTATGATAAATCTTTTGAACGTTTGCCTGATATTTGGAGCTAAGTGCTATTTTATTATACACTGTAAGCCCACTATTTCAAATTGAGTACTGTTTTATCACAAACCACAAACATCAGACTTGAGGAGATTTTTGAGAATTTCATTAGCTCAGGTATAGAGTATGAGGGGTCAAGAGTTCAACCCTATTTTGATTTACCTAAAAAGTTTTTGTTTTCCCCTGACATATCAACCCTCTAATTTAATAATCAATTTATCACAGGTGACTTTGCCCACAGCACAAAAATGGAGAAACAATTGATATGAAAGTTTAGGTAAATCTTTTAATTCTATGAGGGAATTATGAAAAGATTGCAAAACACCTTTAAATTCTTCATCTTTATGAATAGTAATGAAACTATTTTTTTCTTTTTGTTTGTCTAATATTTTCTTCAGAGAAATTTCCAAGTTTAAACATCTATTCTAGCAATATTCACATCAAGTGAGCTTCCGTGAAAAAACCTGCAGTGAAAGTTTTGTCTTCCCTACATATTATTTGAACTTTACTTAGTTTTTGCTTTGATAATACAAAATATAAATTATGTAATTTTTTTTACCAAAAAAATAAATAAATAAATAAATAAAAAATAATTAAAAAAATGAAAATTTTAATCTTTAAAAATTAAATTACTTTCTAGAATTTCGGGTTGTCTTATGTAATTATTTTACCTCTTAACTCTAGCTTACCAAATTTTCCCCACGACTGTACCAAATTTTCTTGGTATTTTTTTTACCTTTATGATGGGATATTTTAAAGTTCACTATCTATTCACCTCAGAACTCATTCTATTCAAATAAAATCCTATTATTATTGTAATCTGAGTCCTTCATATCAATTATAATGAATTAACCATCAGTTTTTGTACTTTGCTTGGGTGTGGTGGGAGAGCTGCTGTGAGTAGCTTAAAGTAGGCAAAGAGTTAAAAAAATACATAGCAGATGACAAGACTTTCAGACCAGCTTGAGTAATATATGATCCCTTTAATTTGTGGTTAAATTAAGAACATCTGCAGAGTAATTAAGGTTACAATATATTTTGTAAACTAATAAAAAAGAATTTATTGTCAAAATAGACTTTATTTAATCCTTTATTTTGTCCTTTCAAATCAGAATCTTATTTATTCAAACAAGTTTGTTAAAAAAACAAAAAAACAAAAAAACAAACTTAGACTCTGCCCTGGGAATAGATTCATTGAAACTCTGGTATCTGGCAATTGACATGGTAAACGCTGATAAGGTCATTAATCATCTTAACAACAGCAACCTTAAGCACCTTTTTGATCTCCATGTTCTAACACACATGGGTATGCCTACAAAGTCAGAAAACACCATAGCTCACATGACTTTCGGAAACATTTTTTTCACGCTCAGAATTGCCGAGGCATGGAATAAACTGCCTGCATCTGTTGTAGGTTGTCGAAACCCTACATCTTTCAAAGCCTCCATGCTTCCTGTAGTCCACCAACACTATATCTGATACCCCCCCCCAAACACGCGCATACATACATACATGTATATTATTACTGTACACTATTCATGTTCCTGACACTAATACATTATTCTATGTACTAGACATGAGACTTTGAGGAGTTGTAGTGCACTTGAGAACTGTACACAATAAATTTCATTATTATTATTATTATTATTTAGATACACATATTTTTTTTTATTTTTTTTTTTTTTAAAGTTCAATTTTGGCTGACAACAAATGATTTGTTGAAGTGAATAAACCTCATTAAAAAGAAAAGTGATGAGGATGTTAGCACGTAAAATGATTGTCAGTGTGTAGAGTGAGTGAGTGAAGTTTGTTGTACACAAGCCATGCATTAACACACATAGTTAAAAAAAAAACAAAAAAAAAAAAAAAACACTCATTCATGCAGAGATATATAGAGAGATAAACAACAAAAGAACATAACGTACTAAAAAATGATTAACAGAAGAAAAAATCAATCAATCAATCAATCGAGAAAAAGAAAATCAAATTATTAATTGTTAAAATAAAAAGATTTTAAGAAAAACCCAAGCAGCAAAAAAAAAAAAAAAAAAAAAAAAAAAGAAGTGTAGCAATATTGCTATTATTAATAATAAGAGATTACTTGGGTTAAATCCTACTTAACGGATAATAATAAATTCCACCATCGTATGTCACTAAAAAAATACTAAAAATCAAGGAATTAACTGAATTTAATGAAATTTTCAGTGTTGATATATTAATGAATAAACAATATAATGCACCAGTTATTTTATTTGAAAACTATTACATTTTTTCAGGTCAGTTAACTTTGAACCACGTATCTTTGAGGTGTAACACAGATTCACAAACATACATAGTTCAAAATTAAATGACCTGAAAAAATGTAAAAGTTTTTAAATAAAATAACTGGTGCATTATATCTTTTATTCATTAATGTATCAACACTGAACATTTCATCAAATTCGGTTAATTCCTTGATTTTTAGTATTTTTTTTCTTTCGGCTTGGTGACATACGATGGTGGAATTTATGTCCGTTAAGTAGGATTTAACCTGTATTTGTATAACCTTTGCAAGAAGAATATCTTGTAAATATGTCTGAAAAGTGGGATTCAAAATATCCAATTATATAAACTTGTTTTCTACTTAAGATTTAAATTATACAATTTCATTATCAAGAGAGAAAAAACATTCCTTGCAATAAAAATATCTAACCTTAAATTTCATGTAGTGTCTTTTTGAAATCTTATATAAAAATGTTTTTGAAAAAAAAAAAAAACATTGTAATAGAAATAATTAGAATAGCAATCTTTGATTCTCCTACTAACAATAATAATCAAGAAAAATAATCTTTTTAAAAAATAAGAAAGGAAGATGATTTTTAGAGAGAGAGAGAGAGAGAGAGAGAGAGAGAGAGAGAGAGAGAAAGAGAGAGAGAGAGAGAGAGAGAGAGAGCGAGAGCAAGAGAGAGAGAGAGAAAGAAAGAGAGAGAGCGAGAGCAAGAGAGAGAGAGAGACTAAGACAAAAGATTGCCATAGAAAATAAAGAAAGAAATATTTTCCCACTTTTCAAGATGATTCAAAAAATTCAAAATCAATTAAGACAAAACTTTCCAAAAATTCAGCAAGATTTAATATTAATAGCACATTTATTTTTCTTCTTTCTTTTTCTATGTAAACTGATGAAGAACAACAAGACTTGGGATTTTTTTTAAGGATAAAAGATGAAGAGAATGAATAGAAATGCCAATTTTAAACTTAGATAAAGAAGACTAATCTTTCCTCAATAGGTTTAGAATATTCCACAATTTCATGTAAGGTTTGTAAATTTAAGAACTCTACACATTGTCTTAAGTTTCAGTATTTTTTGTTTTAATAATATAATATATAAGTTATGTAATTATTTTGCCTAAAAAATATATATATATGTGTGTGTGTGTGTGTGTGTGTTTATGTAGGGGTGACAGCTTTTGGACCAGCCTGGACATTAATCTACAGGGTAGTCCAAATTTTAATAATATACAAGTCATGTAATTATTTTATCACTAAAATAAAAAAAATCTTTAAAAATTAAATAATTTTCACTAATTTTGGGTTGTATAATGCAATTATTTTACCTCTAAAAAAAAAAAAAAAAAATAAATAAATAAATAAATATATGTCGGGGTGACAAGACTTTCGAACCAGTCTGTACATTAATCTACAGGGTGGTCTGAAAATCTTGTGACCCGTGCATATTGTTTTAACTTTCATTATTTTTTGTTTTGATAATTTACCTCTAAAAAAAATATGTAAGGGTGACAAGACTTTCCAACCACACTTTCCAAGCCTTGTCACCCCTACATACTGTTTTAACTTTTATTATTTTTTGTTTTAATAATATAATAAATTATACAATTATTTTAGCTCTAAAAAAAAAAAATAAATAAATAAATAAACAAGATAAAAAAGTAAAAATAAAATATGCAGGTGTGACAAAACTTTCAGACCAGCCTGTACATTGCCATTTCTTCACACATGTCAATTGATGTTGCATTCAAAAATTAATAAAAACTTTTGTTTTCCTGATAAACAAATCAACACAAAATAATAAATGATTTTTTTATCATTTCAGCTGGTTTAATATTTCTTTTAAACTTGATATTTTATCATCATTTCTTGTTTTCATCATAAACACTGGGAAACTGAAACCCAACATACCAGAAAAATGCCTTTACATTCATGTTCCAGTTTTTTCAGTTCTCTGGCAAGGTCATTATTATTATTAATTGGAAAATATTAATTGAATAACTTTTAGTTCACTTACAAAATGAATCATTGCAAATTGGACCAAAAGGCTACAACAAAATTTCAGTTTATAAAGAAAATTCTTTATTCTCTAACGTCATACAGTATCATCTCAAATGTTAGACTATTATATAAGTGGATTTTATTTATTTATTAGATCAAGATTGTTAATCATCATTAGTATTAATTTTAATTAGCAGCTGGTATGTTTGTTTGTTTGTTTTGTTTTACGGCATATCAACCTCAGTGGGTCATTTAATGCCGATAAAGTTTTGAAATAAATCAATTCTTAATGGATAATACAATTTTGTTATAAATACATTTTTCTATTTAACCCATAAATGGGACCCTAACAGGTACTACCACTCCAGGTCAGAGTGGACCAGGGAGCAATGGTGATGAAGGGGTGCTCCACATTCCCCAAACCTCCAAAACTGGAACCTCACCATCAGATAGAGTTTAACGTCATTCCCAGGACATGTAGACCCTCAGCCACCGCCTTTCTAGCACATATATGATAAAAAGGGGTTGGGGCTTGCCATAAGGGCAATAGGGTTGGGAAAATCATATAGGTGCTAGGGAGCTGGTATGTAAAACCAGTTTTCTCTTAGGAAAAAATGGGGACATAAGGAGTAGTTTACCCTTTATTATTGATTCTTTCTAAATGAATTGTTCCTTTTGCTCTAGTAAAGATAATGACACAAGCAACCAAAAATTAAGATAAAGAAAAGCTCTAGTTAAAATTATTACTATTATTGACTCGTCAATAATAGTAATAATAATAATAATCTAATTCCACATTATAAAACTATTTGATATCCCAAAATATGAATAGGTCTACATATGCACTTCTGTTCATATTTTGGGATATCAAATAGTTTTTTTTTAGTGTGGAATTACATTCCAACTATAAAGTATTCCACTTCTTCTGCTATTCATTTCTTGATTGAGGGATTGGGGGGGGGGTCAAAGATTTTGGATTTCTTTTCTACATTAAAATGGTTGAAATGTTCTACAGCCAATCTAATCCATTTCAACAGATCTTTAACTTAAATCTTTCTTTGGGAGTTATTTATTTAATCTAACTCCAGGTAAGAATAAAAAAATCCAATAAGCTGTAAATTCTAACCTAATCTCAAATTACTCATGACTGGCCAACTTGTACTGTGTAGAGTCACATAATAATAATAGTAGTAGTAAATAATTCAAGCAAAACAATGGTAGAATTTGTGAAGATGTTGCATATCTATCAATGTTCAGGATAAACATAAATAAATGCAGATATTTTCTTAAATAGATCTAAAGTTCTATAACAATGTTCTGAACTAGTAAGTGATATATATGATCACCATTTTATACGGAATTCAAAAATACCATTCATTGTGTTTGGTCAGGTCTGGTTTTCAAGTCTGTGTTTGAATACTTCACAACATGTTGCACATACCACTTATTCAAAAGCCTATGGACTCTACTTGTCCCAAATAAATAAGAGTTATAATATTGTTCTATACTCATTTCAAGAGTTTGTATCTTAAAAATTTGATCTGATTAGAAAAAAAATGAGTATGATTTTTGGATTCTGCATACAAAAACTGCCTTAAAATCAGCAATTATATATTCAACCTTAAAACCATCACAAGCAAAATTAATCAATCCATTATTCTATTTTATTTGTGAGTAAAATAGAAAATAATCTTTTGAAGAGAATGATACTGACATACCCAACTGGAGTGGTGGAGGAGTCTATTTCAAGTGACCCCCTCCCGACATGGGAAAAGTATACTAATCTAAGTGAAGAAGGTCTTCAATTACAGATTAAATCCTTACACTGAAAGAAATTGTATATTTGGGATAATATGTGAAGAAAAAATGGAAGTAAATCCACAGTATGTAATATTGTAAAAAATTGAGAAAAAAAACAAAAAAAAAAAAAAAAAACAAGTTTATTCGTTTCAATAATGTTTATTTCACCTACGCTGCAGTCTATCAAAACAGGCCGAAACACTGCAGTGTAGGCGAAATAAACATTATTTGTTTACAAACTTGTGTTTTTTTTTCAATTTTTTACAATATTACACTTGGGATAATCTAGCATAACAAATATTATAAGCTGATTGAAGATCAATTGTAATTCAGATTTAAAGATTTTGATTTCATGAAAAAAATAATTCAAAAGAAGAAAACAACATTAAACATTTGAAAAAGAAAAAAACTGGATTGACATTAACAAAGTGAAAGTGAAAGTAAACTCCCTTTTAAATTTAACCAACCCCAGTCACCAACTGTGCATCTGGGCAAGTATTTATCTAAACAGTTTTTATTTTATTTTCTAACCCTCTACTTGTTCGGCTCCAAAATTAGAAGAGAGACTGGGAGGTGGGGGGTTATAATGGGTTAATAAATCAGAAATTGTCGATTCAAAACTTTTTCATTTCTCTGTAAAAAAAAAAAAAAAAAAAGTTAAATAAATGAAATGATCGAGAAAAATTCAAACCTTGAAAATTTCATTCAATCATTTTTTTTCTTCTTTCTTACAATATCAGTGTTCTTTTTTTTGTTGTTGCGAAAGACATGACAAGCCCCCCTCCCCCTGATAGTGTGTATTGGGTTCAAGAAAAAAAAAGGTATTTTAGTGTATGAACTTTAGTTGTTGCTGATGCTTTTGTTGCAAGTATTATACATTTCAGACATTTTTAAATCCAAAAATGGAGGAAACTGTTTACTAGTAAGGGTGGTTTGATGAGGATGGTGTTGACAGGAGTAATAATAATAATAATGATGATGATAACAGAATCAAGGATGATGAAAAGCTGATGTGACCTTTTTGTCAACTTTTTAGACAACATTCTTGTATTTTATTGCTACAAAATTCTCCCACTGCTCTTGTTGATTAATCCAATACTTTTGGGTAATCTGAACATTAGCTACATAAATGAGGGTAACCTCCCCTTGTTTATTTTACTTTGAGGAAGCCTTCTGTTTTGGTTGGCCATTTTCATTTCACTGTAAATCTATACTGAAAATAGGAATTTGTTCGAATCAATACAACTGCATGTTTTAACACAAAAATATCATAAAATGTGTTCTTAATTGTGCTTGCGCATTATTTGAAATGAACTTGATTGTTATTAAGAACACATTTTATGATATCTTCACGTTAAAACATTCAGTTGTATTGATTTATGGTGAAATGAAAATGGTTGACCAAAACATATGGCTTCCTCAAAGTGAAATAAACAAGGGGAGGTTACTCTCATTTATGTAGCTAATGTTCAGATTACCCACTGTGGTGTAATGGTTAGCAAGATAGTCTCACAGATTCATTATTACTGAAAGCAAGTTTGATCCTTGCTGCATGCCCCATATCTAAAAAAAAAAAACAAAAAACAAAAAAAAACACACACATACACACACAAAGACCTTGTGTTAATCCGGTCTAGCGGGAGGTCAGGAAAATAATCTAAATAGAGGTACATTTTCTCTGAATTTTTTTCAGATGAGGCTTGATAATTAGTATTATTTGGATTATTCGGAATATTGAGACCGACAAGAAATACCTGAAGGCCGGAATGCACATCAGCCAAAATGTTGTACAATAAAGATGAGGACAATAGTCCGAATAATCCAAATAATACAAGATCTACTTTTATTAATTATTTGAATGTTTTATCAGTTTGAGATGATTTTGAGAGTGGCACTCTTGATAGATCCCCCTAATTTTCATAGACTAGATGGAAAAAATAAACTTCTTATACAGTTGAATCATTCATCCTTGATTTGTAAGAATATTACAGTTATTACTCCAAATGATAGACAAAGAACAGAAATCTTCTCATCACTACAACTACACACACACGCAAAGGAATAGAGATTTTTTGAGTTGTAAACTGAAAAATGAAAAAAAGGACAAAAAAAAAAAGAAAAAAAAAGAAAAGAAAAAGAAGTTTGCTTAAAAAGAATTTGTGAAGAAAAATGATCAAAAGCAGAAACACTGATTCATGCAAACAGAAAATTTCTAGAAAATAAAAATATTCTTTTGAAATCATTTAAAAACAATATAATTGAAAAACGGGGAACAATATTACATCATGGGGAATGGGGAGGGTTATGGGGGAGTGGAGGGGATACCAATCACCATTTCCCCCTTCCCCAATTTTTTTTTCTCCACCTTCATTGTCAATTTTCTTTTGAGAAATTTTTTTTAAAGCTTATTAACCATTACCCATTGTAAAATGCTTAATATTATCAATTATTGGGTTTCATTATTTATTGATTTATTAGGTGATTAATATCTAGATATCTATATAAATTATGAAATTTTCTTAACTTACATAACTTTTCCCATTGTGCTCCAGCTTTCATTTTTCTGTTATATATATATATTATATATATATATATATATATATCCTAAAAAGCTCTACCAGGGGATGACTTATTATATGCTCTCGTAACAAGCGACTTTAGGAGTGACTTTAATAAACTTTCACTGCCAGCATAATGCAATGATCATCTGTTTAAAGATTTGATGTCTCTGGTGATCATAAAGTATATACACAGATGTATGTATTTAAAACAGTTAAAACACAACTCTTTAAACGGCAGCTGGCAATGGCCTAGAGATTAACGGATCAGACAGGCATAAAGTCAGTGAGGGTTCGCTTCTGGCTGGAGTTTGTTGTGTCTAGCCACACTGATGAGACGTAAAATGTCGAAACACGGTGTCTGTGGATTATATATATATATATATATATTATATATATATATATATAAAAAAAAAGAGAAGGTCCGCAAAATGTATTATGTTCTCAGAAAAAATATTTTATTCTTTTTATCTTACTTATTTATATTAATAATAGAAAAATTGCAGAAACACACACAACCTATCAAATATCGGACATATTCTGCCAAATTAATAACTCAATGCCTGAAGAAGACAACAGATCAGAAACACGTGTCACGTATGTAAGATAAAAAGAATAAAACATTTTTTCTGAGAACATAATACATTTTGCGGACCTTCTTTTTTATAAAATATTAAATTTTCTCCCGTTGGAACCAGAACAACATTTTATATATATATATATATATATATATATATATATATTGATGACAAAGTTATATAAAAATAAATGTACTGGATTTTTTTGAAGCATAAAAGAAAACTCAAAAATACAACAGACCCACCTTTTGTCAGGACATTTATTGAATTGAGAATAACCTAAAATTTCTTAATAATATTCAGCTTCCTGTTTAGAAAGACTTTTGATTTCCAATTTTAATATAATATATAGAAAATATTTATAACAAATATAAATTTAAATTTAAAAATGATTTGAAAAGTTATTAATAGTAAAAATTTGATTATATATGTGTGTGAACAATTTAATATATACATAACAAAATATTTTTTTTTTTAATTAAAATAAAAGTAAATAAAATGAAAACATTGACAGAGATCAAAATTTTTTTTTTTTTAATTAAAAAAAAAAAAAAAAAAATGGTGTTAGGTTATTCTTAAATTGTAAAATGTCAAAGGTAATTAGTCATTCCAGACATTTTTTTTAGGGGATAATCTGAACATTAGCTACATAAATGAGAGTAGCCTCCCCTTGTTTGTTTCACTTTGAGGAAGCCTTAATAACAATTAAGTTCATTTCAAATAATGCGCAAGCACAATTAAGAACACATTTTATGATATTTTCATGTTAAAACATGCAGTTGTATTGATTCGAACAAATTCCTATTTTCAGTGTAGATTTACAGTGAAATGAAAATGGCCAACCAAAACATATGGCTTCCTGAAAGTGAAACAAACAAGGGAGGTTACTCTCATTTATGTAGCTAATGTTCAGATTACCTTTTTTTTTTTGAGATATGTAAATGATATCTAAAACAAAATAGTATTTGGAGGAAGTACAGAATTCTATTATGGTCAACTTTGGACTTAAAAAAAAAAAAAAAAAAAAAAAAAAAAAAAAGAATAATGGGGTGATTTTAGATGGTGGTATATATCTCATTTTAATTGTGACCACCTTGGACTTAATCCAATACATTTATCTTTATATAACTTTGTCATTTTATACTTGAAGCAAACGTGGAATCCTCATATTTTTTTAAATTTTACAATAGGAACCATAAACTGGAGGTTCTTTCAATCTGCACTTAGATATTTGTAATAAGTAATTGAGAGTTACTTCCCCTGTTTTATTATTACCTCCCTTTTGTGTAAATCTTTAACTTTCTGAAAGTATATAAACCCCCAAGAAACTGCCACTGTATTCTAAGTAGAATAAAGCTTTCTCAAGCCCAGCAGTGTGCATTCATTTATTATTACAATATTTATTAGATATTCATTAATTTTTGTTATAGAATTTACTAATAATTAAGTTTTACTCTGTAGATTGCCAACATTTCTCCAATAAGTCTTGTGATATATTCTATATTACAGAGCCTTGGATTAGTGGTAATTGATTCAAAAACCTCAAAATTATGGTTGACCCCAAAGGTCATCATCGGATGCAGACTTTATTGGAAATTTTTATTAATCCCACACTGATATCTACCACTCATCATACCTTTTCTCCAATTTTTCAAAGTCCAAGTTTGGACACTATTAGGAATTTATTAAACATGGATATTGTGCTAATCATTTTGCATAATGGTTATCGTTGTAGGAAATGGAATTGGCGATCCAAGTTCAAACCCTGGACACTGCATTTCACTTTGTGCTAATGCATTAATCCATCTGTTCTCCTCCGAGCTAGGTAAATAGTAAGGCAGGCTGGGTTCTTTAGCTTTAATTTGGCAACCAGTCTAGGAGAAGGAAAAACAATGAATTCAAATCAGCTTTAGTCTGCTTAAAAATTGACCTTGTGCCATATTATGTGACAGAGTGGTTGGGTAGATTACATATAAATTCAATTTTCTGCCTCTTCCTGCTGTGAATTGTTGCTCTATGGCTGCACCGACCACACACACACACACACAAAATTTACAACCAGGATACCAATATATGTAGCAATGAAAAAATAATCAAAATAAACATGGTTAACAAATGAAAAGTCTTTAAAATGTGAGTCAATTTAAACCGGAATAATTAAATTCTTTTTTTTAGTTCCAATTGAACAAGCTGAGATTTTGAATTAAAAGTTAGTTTGACACTGCAATTTCATTCAATTCAAATGGATTCTACAAAAATTCTTTAAGTAAAAAGATTTTACACAGCCCTATTAACCCATTGCCCACCAAAGGGAAGAAGTAACTGAATTAGCCATGGACAGACATGAAGAAATGTCCAATATAATAACAGAATTTATTTACTGCCAAGATGAACAAACAGAATTCAAAAGAAAAAATATCCAATCTTTAAAAACTTGAAAACAACTGAAATGAATAATGAAATTTTTATGCTGAAATAGAAGATTATTTTCAAAACAACATTCAGCAAGTACTTGTTGAAATTTTAGGGAAGAAAAAAATTAAAGAAACAAAAACAGATACTAAATAAATAAAACAAAAATTATTTGATATAAAATTATTATTTTGACATTTTTGAGTGATGTCATATCACTCAAATTCCAGGGAAAATTATTGTTTTCAGAAGAACAAAAAAAATTAACTTAAACCACAAAACCCGACTCATACAACAGAACTACATCATGAAAAAATAACATGAAAAATTTTAATGTTATAATTTTTTTATTTATCTTATTGTAGTTTGCTTATTATCTAAGTAAAATATTCATTACATAATAATATAATAATTATTAGATTTCAATTCAACTTTCAGAGTATTTTGTAACAACGATTTCTGGAAATAATCAAGTTTATTAACTTCCAATTATTTTCCCATCAAAAATGACTAAACAGTAGGGCAGATTGGGCTTTTTAATCCTGGTTAGATAACCAATCTAGGAGAAGGAAAAACTAAATTTAAATCTGTTAAACTCTGCTTAAGAAACTGAAATTGTGTCACATCCTACACATGCAGAGAGGTTGGCATATATATATATATATATATATATATAATATATAAATAAAGACAAATTGAAGGACAATTTGAAATGTCTGAATATTAACCCGAGTGCTTGGGAAAATCTAGCATCAAATCAGAAAGAATGGCGTAAGACATGTTTCGCTAGATTAAAGAGCTTTGAAGAAAATACACTGAAGCATCAAGATCAGCTCCGCCTAACTCTAAAACAAAAACATCTGACTCCCGCCTTAGAACATTTCATCTGTCAGTGTGGATTCATAGCTCGCAGCAAGGCCGGGCTGCTATCACACTCGAGGAAACACAAAATGTCTTCTTGATAGCATGCACAACATGGGAGGAAACAAATCACTAACTGCTGACCCTCATCTATCGTTCATGATAGGTGAGTCCACCATATATATATATATATATATATATATATATATATTTGATAAGACAAGTTTTTTTTTGTATACTTTATAGAAAATTGTATATATATGTGTATATATTCATAAGGGATTTTTTAAAGTCCAACCAAAGGAATCTAATTTATTTGCAGAAGTTTCTTAAAAACTAATAAACATTTTTTTTTTTTTTTTTTTTAAATTCCTTCATTTTGTCTATACTGTCTGAAAAATGTTTTAAAGTAGAATTTTCTGCAATTAAGTGAAACTGGAGATATAATAATGTAACACTAAAAATATAAGTTTAAAAAGAAGGGGAAAAAAAAAGGTTCAGACCCCCCCACCACACACACACACACACACACACATACTGATTACAATGGACACAAAAAAAATTTAGAATCATCATGTTTGCTTACATTCTTTGCATGCCAACCAATTTGGATCTTTTCTTCTTTTTTTTTTAAAACTTTGACAAAATTTGTAAAAACTAAATGAAGATTTCTGAATCTCTTATGCAGTGAAATATTTCCTCAGAAATCAGAGTCAGATTTGGAAAAAATCATTTAGAATGTGTAGATAAAGGAATTAAGTATAATCAATTAAATTAAATTACCACGACCAGAAAATTCAGCAAACACTGTGTACAACATGCAGAACACTGGACAGCTGTTTCGACCTTATTTGGTCTCCTCAGCAGTGTATACCCTGATCTCCATCACTTGAGATCAAACCAGCAACCACAGAATGTAGAGCCGAGACTCTTCCTCTGGGCCCCCAGCTCATGCCACACACGGGGATGGCCAAATCATTAGCTCATTGTAATCGCAAGTAGCCACTTTAATTTGTCTTAATTGGCCCAGAGGTAGAGTTTCAGCTCTGCATTCTGTGGTCACTGGTTCGATCTCAAGAGACAGAGACCTCTGCTGAGGAGACCCAATAAGGTTGAAACAGTTTTCCAATGTTCCGCATGTTATACACAGTATTTCCTGAATTTTCTGGTCATGGTAATTTACAGCTGCTCTTTTGTGGGGTGCTGCTTCTAGGATTTGTTTAGAACAACATGCAGCATCCTTGTACAGTGCCCAACTAGTTTTTTCTCCAAGTGTTTCGCCAGTCAGATACTGGCTAATTTAATTGATCAGCTTTGCAATAGTCAGAGTAAAGCAAAATATGGTTGGTTGGTTGGTTGGTTGGTTCTTATGGCATGTCAACCACTGTTGGGTTATTTTATGCCAAAGACATTTTGTTTTATTCATTTTTTTTCTATTTAACCCATAGATGGGACCCTAACAGGTACTACCACTCCAGATTAGAGTGGACCTGAGAGCAATGGTGATGAAGGGGTACTCCACATTCCCCAGACCTCCAGAACTGGAACCTAGAGTTTACCGTCATAACCAGGATACTAAGACCCTCAGCCACTGCCTTCTAGCACATATATAATAAAGAGGGTTGGGGCTTGCCATAAGGGCAATAGGGTTGGGATAATCATATAGGTGCTAGGGCTTGACATGACCAGCCAATTGATCGAAAGGGGCCACTCCAACCACTTGTCTAGCCCAAGTAAGGGTTAAAGTGGCTTCTTGCATGTCATGGACTGCTCAGCCACCAGGGTTCCATTGTTAAGCATCACAGATTGCTACCCACAGTCAAAAAAGAGACCCTATTGGATGGATTTTACCCTTCTGTTGAAGTGGAGTTGGTGTATTCTAAAGGCCCATCAAATAGGGCTAATACAAAATAGGAAATTATTAACAAATAAGAAACTAATAAGACAAGACAAAACCTAAAAAACAGTTGATCCCCCCCTTTTATTTCTCTAAATGAAAGTTGAATAATTTCAAAACAAAAAGGTTAGAGCAATTGATTTTAATTCAATCCAAATTTGCTGACCTCTTATACATTTTATATATATAAGTTAAACCTAATGAGTCAGATATACCTACTAACAGTTTATTTTAGTAGCTCATCAGGGCATTATTTGCTCTACTTAGGTATTGAGCATTTTTCACTTTTTAGCTTTAGATAATCCTAGCAGTATATATATATATATATATATATATATATATATATTTCTTTTGGCCAAGTGTTATAGTATTAACCGATTATTTTCGGTTGGTACGACCATCTTGGTCTTTTCTTTTTTTCAATTTTTTCCCCAGGTGAAGTTTGGTAGTATATTTTTACAATGAAACTATTTGCCAGGTTTTTTCTTACCACAAGGGTTTACCAATAAGTTTGGTATATTTATTTATTATATATATATATATATAATATATATATATATATATATGTGTGTGTGTGTATAAACCAAAGATCAATTCTCGGATATTGAGAGAGAGAGAGAAAGGGTGAATGAGAAAAAGAGACATTCCTACAGAGGAGAAATATGTTTATATAAAAAAAAAATTTTTAATTTCTGGAATTATTTTCTTTATTCGTCCACACAACTGATGATCAAATAATGTCAAGTTGACTTACCTTGTTGTTGTGGACATATTGATGAAGTTCCTTGCATTGCAAGATTTTGTAAAGCATTGATTGGATCCTGCATTGTCTGTTGTTGTTGTTGAGGCTGAGGTTGGGGTTGTCCTTGAGGAATTCCAGAAGGGACTTGTTGGGGTATCCCAGAGGCCAGGGCTTCTGCAGAACCTGGCTTGCCTTTCTTTGCTAAGTAATGAAAAAGAAAAAAGAAATAAGAATATATATTTATGTAGTTATTAAAGATCTTACACCCTTATCAGGTTAGGGTTTCGTTACATGAATTAAAAAGAAAACCCACAAGATGGAACAAATCTGAAACTATTTCAAAATGGAATGTTATCTATATGCCCACTTGTAACATTATTAAAATCCCTTTTACTACTGTATGGTTGCACTACTTGGACTCCGACATACCTGCTTTGGGCACTTTGTTAAAGGTGTGGCCCGCACCAATGCAGAAGAAAACCTACAGATAGAACTGTTAGAAATGCAGTCAGATTCTGCACTCAAAGTAAAATATCTTCCAGTGGAGATACTTGATTTTTTTTTCCATACTTTCCAAAAAAAAGTTCAAAAGCTCCAGAAAATTTGCCTCAAAGATCATGGCAATGTTTGGTTCAAGCTATGTGTGTGTGTGAACAGTTATTTTTGTTTATGAAATTTACTAAAACTTCTTATAGAACAAGGCTGATAGATCAGCACTTGTCGTCTTTGAGCAAAGATATTCAAAACCAGACATACCAAAAATTGTCAAGCAAAAGCAGTGTCAAGCTTCACAACAAAAATAAAAATGATTGAATAGGTCCTAATAAATTTTAACTGTCAGGATTTTTGTACATAATGTATTTGTTGGTATTGCAAACTATAAGTATACATGTATGTTGCTTACAATTTCATTTTTTGTCATACTACTTTTATTAATTTACGTCCATGAATGCCTATTAAACAGTATTAAGTAATAAAAAAGTTTGGAAATTAATTTTACTAAAATAATTCTGTTATATAGAGCTCATCTTCAACAATGCTGTGGTCTAAACAGTTTCATTTCTTCTTTGGATCTCTAGTTCCACCTTTCACTTTTCCGGGTGTTTTAGATTGTCCCCAATGTCTCCAGTGGTCTATTCAAGCTAAAAGCACTGATTACCTCTAGACGAGGCATGTCAAACATGAGACCCACGAGTCCCACACAGCCCTCAGCAAGCACATATTTCAAACTGTCAGGATTTTTGTACATAATATATTTGTTGGGATTGCAAACTGTAAGTATACATGTATGTTGCTTACAATTTCATTTTTTTGTCATACTACTTTTATTAATTTATGTCCATGAATGCTTATAAAACATTTGTTTGCACTTTTTAAACAATAAATTTTATTAGAATACTTCATTGGGTTGTATTTTGCTTAACTAGTTGTCATGTGTGGCCCTCATGACATACATATGTAATCCATGTTACATTCCTAAAATAGTAGTGGTACTATCTAAACCCATAGCCGTGGGGGAGGGGGTTATACTTCTCCTAAGGGTATTAGTCCAAAAGTGAATGTAATAGCATGACTGGAGTTTGAACTTGCTAACTATAAAGTTGCAAACTAGCACATTAGCCACTACGCCACAGGGACTCCCACCTGAGTCTCAGTGGTTCATTATTTAATGATCTGAAGAACATGTTGCTTTAAAAAAATTTTAAAAAATTTGTTTAAATCTTTTTTTTTTTTAAAGATAAGCATTGCTCTATTCCAAAACTCAACCAAAATAAAAATTTATCTTAATATCTTTAATAATTTCAGAAATAATAACTATTTCTGAAATTATTAAAGATAAAGGTCTAAAGAAACTATGATTTCACTTTGCAATATGATAAGATATAAAAGACTATTATAATCTATATATAATCATCATATGACATTTAAAATAGATTAAAGGTAGACAATGAATATTCCTGTAGGTTTTGCACCTGTCATCAGTTAAGAGGAAAGGTAGTAACAGACACGGTGGGATTTGATTGAATAAATTAAATCAAAAAAAAAGAAAAAAAAAAAAGACTGAATTCACTTTGTGTATAAAACAACAAACTCAACACACCTGTTATGTATTGATAGAGTTCCCTACATTAAATTTACATTACAAACAAAAAAAAAAAAAACAACATTCTTTTCTCCCTTTTAGATAACATATGTATGTAAGCCAAAATAGAATTCATGTTAAAAGGTTATATTTAAGATATAGCTGATTATTGCAAAAAAAAAAAAAAAAAAAAAAAAAAAAACTTTCTTTGTATTATTTGGATTTTTGGACTATTGTCCTTATCTTTATTGTTATATACACAACATTTTGAATGAGAACAGTCTACACCAATGGATTGAATAAAGGGTTCGGTTCAAAGTTCCATGAAGGTTCCAGAGTTTGAAGGGAAGGTTCTCGAGTTCGACAAGAAATGCCTGAAGAAGGCTGAAGGGTACATAGTCTGAAACATTGTGTATATAATAATAACGATGAGGATAACAGTCAATAAAAATTATTAAACCTCATCTCAAAAATTCAGACAAATAATAAAACTTTCTTTTTTAAAAAAAGAAAGAAAAAAAAATGAATGGTAAATTTTTATTTAACAGAAAATTTGAAAATTGATCAGTGGTTACTAAAAAATTTAGTTTTCTCTCAAGTGGTATTCAATTTATTTTTTTTTTTTTTTTGGGGGGGTGCATGCCGTAAAAAATAATTTTAACAAATTCTCAACAACCCAATTTGTATGTTGATAAATGTGACAGCCAATGAAATACTGTATTGAAAAACAAAGATACAAGAGAAAGAAAAAGAAAAACAGAAATCCCAATGTGTACCAAAAAAAAAAAAAAAAAAAAAAAAAAGTGTTCAGTGATGCTGATAGCTTTTTGATTTAGTGCATCCTGGAAAACATATTTGCATTGAATGAGTCCTCAATAAAATTTATGGGTCCCAACTAAAGCCATCTAACTCCTACCTTGTAGCCTATACTGTGTAATTCCTTTCTAAGAAACTATTGAAATGTATCAACAGTTAGCTTGAAATGGTGTGGGAAGAAAAAACTAAAACACTGGGATGCATGGATATGCTTTTACTGCTTCCTTTTAGATTTTTGTGCATCAGAGGCGCCGGATGCGTACCTATCAGCATCTCTGAGTGCTTTAATAAGAGATTGATCCTAAGAATAAAAAGGTCTTATATATATTTACCAACCCCTCCACAGGAGTAGGATGCGAGACAAAGTCAATTTCTTAAGCATAGTTTAACAGGTTTTCTTTCTCCTAGACTGGCTACCTAGCCATGGTTAAAGAGCCCAGTCTGCCCTGCTATTTACCCATAGCTGGAGGGAGAATTGGATTCATACCTTTCCCAAGGGTATTAGCACTATGTGAAATGCAAACAGCTTTGTCCAGGAAGTGAACTCAGGTCGATGAGTTCATTTCCTACGACTTTAACCATTAGACCAAGGTTTTATAATATATTGAGAGACTAGGGATTATAGAAAAAAAATCAAAGGGTCAATAAAAAGTGACAGTTGTAAAGTGACTTTTCATTTTCCAAGAAATATAATAATAATCTTTGTTTTATAACTTTAAAAAGATTTCATTTTGCTGGATAATTTAATCAGGAGGAGGCAGATTAAAGTCATTAGAAAGTGTCTTAAAAGAACAAACACATAGCCTAGTGGATAAAAGAGTTAGGTTAAGACAGTTCTAAGTGACAGTTATCTCTAGACTGCAGGTTCAACCCTGGTCAGGGGCAGCAGTAACATAGAATAATAATTAACACAAGCTTAACACCTAGCGGAATTAGAATAGGATACCCCCATGGACTGAATAAAGGGTTAGGTTCAAAGTTCCGTGATGGTTCCCGATTTCGACAAGAAGGTTCCCAAGTCCAAGGAGTGCTGTGTTACTGTCTGAATAAGAGTTATATAACAAAATATTTCAGCAATATTGACAAGTTGGTCACAGAAATTATTATTATTGAAAATGCTGTAAAATCAACTTGATAATATTTCTGGTTGGCATACAAACGTTTTCACGTTTCAATTTGGTTGACAACTTTTGCAGACCCAACTGCTTAAGAATTATGAAGACAACCAATTCCATCGTGGATTTATCTATCTAGTGTCTCCTCAGCAATTATTTTGGTTAAGAATCATCAATTGGATAAAATAAGTTATGAACATTTTTCAAGAGGTGGCACGGGTGAAGCCCTGTCAGGGACCCTGAAGCCCTGTCAGGACAGAGATGAAGCCCTGTCAGGACAGAGATGCCACTAGTGAAGCCCTGTCAGGGAAAGAGATGCACTAGTGAAGCCCTGTCAGGAAAGAGATCCCTGTCAGGGAAAGAGATGCCACTAGTGAAGACTGTCAGGAAAGAATGCAAGTGAAACCTGTCATGACACTAGTGAAGCCCTGTCAGGGGAAGAGATGCCACGGTGAAGCCCTGTCAGGGACAGAGATGCCACTGGTGAAGCCCTGTCAGGGACAGAGATGCCACAAGGAAGCTGCAGGGACAGAGATGCCACTGTAAAGCCCTGCAGGACAGAGATGCCACTGGTAAAGCCCTGTCAGGGGAAGAGTGCCACTGGTAAAGCCCTGTCAGGGAACGGGGTGCCACCGGTGAAGCCCTGTCAGGAACGGGGTGCCAGTGAAGCCTGTGGTGCCACTGGTGAAGCCCTGTCAGAACGGTGGCACTGTGGAAGCCCTGTCAGGGAATGGGGGCCACTGGTGAAGCCCTGTCAGGACAGATATGATGCACTTGAAGCCCTGTCAGGGGACAGAGATGATGCACTTGAAGCCCTGTCAGGGACCCCACTCGTGAAGCCCTGTCAGACCCAGGTGCCACTGGTGAAGCCCTGTCAGGGACAGAGATGATGCACTTGAAGCCCTGTCAGGGAAAAATGCCACAGCCTGTGAAGCCCTGTCAGGGAAAGAGATGCCACTAGTGAAGCCCTGTCAGGGAAAGAGATGCACTAGTGAAGCCCTGTCAGGGAAAGAGATGCCACTAGTGAAGCCCTGTCAGGGAAAGAATGACACTAGTGAAGCCCTGTCAGGGAAAGAGATGACACTAGTGAAGCCTGTCAGGAAAGAGATGCCACTGTGTAAGCCCTGTCAGGAAGATCCACTGGTGAAGCCCTCAGGGACAGAGATGCCACTGGTGAAGCCCTGTCAGGGACAGAGATGCCCACTGGTTGCCCTGTCAGGGACAGATGCCACTGAAGCCCTGTCAGGACAGAGATGCCACTGGTAAACCCTGTCAGGGACAGAGATGCCACTGGTAAAGCCCTGTCAGGGACAGAGATGCCACTGTGAAAGCCCTGTCAGGGTGAAGTGCCACTGGTGAAAGCCCTGTCAGGGACAGAGATGCCACTGGTAAAGCCCTGTCAGGGACTGAGATGCACTGGTGAAGCCCTGTCAGGGAAAGAGATGACACTAGTGAAGCCCTGTCAGGGAAAGAGATGACACTGGTGAAGCCCTGTCAGGGAAAGAGATGGGAAGCCCTGTCAGGGAAAGAATGCCACTGGTGTGAAGTGAAGCCCTGCAGGGACAGAGATGCCACTGGTGAAGCCCTGCCAGGGACAGAGATGCCACTGTGAAGCCCTGTCAAAAGACAGATGGTAAACCCTGTCAGACAGAATGCCACTTAAAGCCCTGTCAGGACAGAGATGCACTGGTAAAGCCCTGTCAGGGACAGAGATGCCACTGGTAAAGCCCTGTCAGGGACTGAGATGCCACTGGTGAAGCCCTGTCAGGGAACGGTGCCACCCGTGAAGTGAAGCCCTGTCAGGAATGGGGTGCCACTGGTGAAGCCCTGTCAGGGGACAGATATGATGCACTTGAAGCCCTGTCAGGGGACAGAGATGATGCACTTGAAGCCCTGTCAGGGACAGAGAATGGTGCCACTCGTGAAGCCCTGTCAGGGACAGAGATGGTGCCACTCGTGAAGCCCTGTCAGGAACGAGATGGTGCCACTCGTAAGCCCTGAAGCCCTGTCAGGGAACGAGATGGTCCACTGTGGAAGCCCTGGTGTCAGGGAACGAGATGTGCCACTGGTGAAGCCTGTCAGGGAACGAGATGGTGCCACTGGTGAAGCCCTGTCAGGGAACGAGATGGTGCCACTGGTGAAGCCCGTTGGTGCCACGTGAAGCCCTGTCAGGAACGGTTGCCACTGTGAAGCCCTGTCAGGAACGATGCACTGGTGAAGCCCTGTCAGGGAACGGGTGCCACTGGTGAAGCCCTGTTAGCGACCATACAGCATCTTGAGGCACAAAAATCTCCATGCTGCAAGTTGGTACACTAATTCTTCACCATTTAGCATGACAAGCACTTATCAATTAATGTTTGCATCATGGACTCCCTTTGGAGTTTTCTTTTGCAGAAACCAATACATTATGAGAGAGTGAGGCCAAAATTCAACTTGAAAATCCCACACTTTCTTCAGACAATCATCTGAAATTAATTCTGAAACATTAACCCTTTACAATCTAAAAAGAAAATTTTCCAGCAAAAATGAGAAAATAAAACTCAGATTTTGGGAAGTTAATTTACCCCAAAACTTTAAACCCCCCCCCATCCAATAATCTCACCATACTAGTGATTTGGGTTTTTCTTTTAGGGCATATCAACCCTTTTCAGTTTATTAAATGATGGATCAAGTCATTTTGATAAACAAAGGACTCTGGTTGCTTATAGTAACTACTGTTGCTTAAGTGGTCACCCAATTAAATATTGAACAGACTTATCACTGCTTAACTTTGGTGATCTAGCAGGAACCGGTGATTTCAGCCTGACTTGACCATAATCATGATAGTAATAATATCTAATATCACAAATAAAGCATTTCTTTTTTTTATTTTCTTACCTGGATTTTAGTCTATTAAAAAAATGGTGTTATAACACCTGAGACTAAATGTTTCATTTTGATTAGGATCTTTCTCTTAAAGAAAAGACAATTCCAACCAAATTTTTGCAAGTTTACATTACCAACCACAAAAGTAAACAAACTTATTTGTTTTTGGAGGTGCGTGGTGTAATGGTTAAAGTCATAGGAAATAGGCAAAGCTACAGATCATATCGCTAATATCCTTAGAAAAGGTATGAAATCCAACTACTCTCCTTCCAGCTATGGGTAAATAGTAGGGCAGATTGGCTCTTTAACCTTGGTTAGGCAACCAGTCTAGGAGAAGGAAAACTCTGAATTCAAACCTGTTTAACTCCGCTTAGGGTGGTCACTACTAGAATAGGCTCAGTCTTAATTAGTGGTCTATTTCACTGGTCTAAAGAGCCCTTAGTCACTACTAGAATAGGCTCAGTCCTAATTAGTGGTCTATTTCACTTATAATAATTTAATAATTCTCTATCATAATGCAAATAAAATAGTATTCATCTTAAACATGAACAAATATTTTTTCTCAAAAAATTACAAATTTTTAACTAATCTTAACAACAACAAAATTATTTGTTTTCTCTTATTTACAAATATAAAAAAAAAAAACAAATGGCCAAGTTGTAAGGGAAAATATTTCTCTTTCAAATTTAGAGAAAGTGTAAAATGATCAAAGAAGCAAAAAATTTAATTATTCTTTGATAATTTGAAACCTATTTAAAGAAATTCCTCAACACTAGATTGTCTAATTTTCATAATTAATCAGATAATCTTAATTCAAGATTAGGTAATTATATAATTTATTGGTTAACAAGAAGATGACAGTAATTAAGATTTCAAAATTAATGAATTAGAAATATTTATAGAAATTTGTTTTGATTTTTTGTTTTGTTTGGGTTTTTTTTTTTACAAAAAGTAAATTTTTTTTTTTTTTTTTTTTTTTTTTTTTACAAACTAAAAATTTCCAAACATTTTTTAAATCATTCAAGAAATAAAAAAATATCTAAATGATTTTAGGAATTAAAAAAAAACCTAAATGATTAGGTTAGAGATTAAAGTATTTAAAAAAAATAAAATTCTATAATTAAAAATATTCATAGAAAATAATAAAATGAAAATGAGGAAGTGAATGGAAGTAAAAAACAAAAAAAAAAACTTATACCAAGAAATGGTTCAGGAAAAAAAAATATTAAAGGAATTGGTTCTTTGCAACATATGGTAAAGTAACAAGAAGAAGGGATATTATCAATAAGTAAAAAACAACACACACACATACAACATACATACATGTCATATGTTGTCATATATGTGTGTGTGTGTGTGTGTTGTCATATATTTATATATGACAACATACACACACACATATATGACAACAAAATAACACTTGCACTCTAACTGTACTTATTGTTTGGATATGATAACAGAAATAAAAGATTAAAAAATTAAAAAATCAAGAAAAAAAAAGCAGGTGTCCGGAGAGTGGATGAGGGGGTATAAATTTAAAAAATCGGTGCACATTGGAGATGACACATCCAGAGAAAAAGTGAAACTGTTGTTGTCCATGGAGATTTATCATCGAGTGAAATGGATGAATGAGGGGAGAGAAAAAAAAAACATTAAATCTTTGAAACAATCTTAGAAAGTGACTAGAACGAGGAATAAAATAAATAAATAAATAGTAAACCGTAACGAAACGAAAAGAAATATTAGTGCGACGTTTCTCGAGTGGATTTTGCCAAAATCTACCGAGAAACATTTTTAAGTTCTCATAAATAAAATTTTTCAAAAAAATCATTCCCCCCCCCCCTGCCAATTCTTGGTTTTTGCAGCATGTGTACTTAATATGTACGGTGAATGAAAAGAAAGAAAGAGGGAAAAAAAGAGGAGGAAAGAAGAAAAAGAATGTAAAGACAATTAAGTGTAACTTATTTGTTATACGTACATCCGAAATAGAACATGCCTGCTCGTCAGTCTTAAACATCAACACAACAGAAGATGGGGGTTCGAGCATCAATACTAATAGTAAAATGCAGTAGCAGTTACAGTGGTAGCAGAAAGTGAAACAATGGGAGAAGGAAGTAGAGTTTTTAGTAGTTACAATTATTAGTTTGTATAGTACAGCGGTAGTAATAGTAGTAAAAGTAAGTGTGCCTGAGTGTCTTTCCTCCTCTTTTACTGGCAGTAGCACTTTCTCTCCAGCTGGTCATTTTCAATATATTAAAACAACTGCTACTGTCATTGTCATATTCGTGCAGTCAGACAGACAGCTTTTTGGATAGAAAGAAAAAACGGTAACGACTGCAAAAACGGCGAGGTGGCGATTGTGGTACACTGATGACACTAGTAGTACTCGCATTGGAGTGTGTGTGTGTGTGTGTGTGTGTGTGTAGTTAGTAGCAGTCAGCCCAAACTATATCTCACCACACAGGACTGTCACATATCGTGTATATATATACATATACAGGATCAATGAAATTGTACGACGACTACTTCGATTCTTCGAAGAAAAAAAAAAAAAAAAAAAAGGTGTCCGATGTGTGCGCATTGGTTTTTCCAACAGCAGAAAGAAACAAAGGATATTTGTAACGAATTGGGGGGGGGCGTCAATAAAGGAAGGAAGGGCCTTAAAATACGTTCCCCTCACCCCAAACTATGTAATTATTATTATTATTTGAATCAGGTCATTAGGAAAAATCTTTTGGGTCTTTCTTTGCTGTCATAGCAGTTGGCTGCTGCTTTATTTTCTTCAACTTCGATAGGTGCGTGGTGTAATGGTTAAAGTCATAGGAAATAGGCAAAGCTACAGATCATATCGCTAATATCCTTAGAAAAGGTATGAATCCAACTACTCTCCTTCCAGCTATGGTAAATAGTAGGGCAGATAAACACTGGGATGCATGGATATGCTTTTACTGCTTCCTTTTAGATTTTTGTGCATCAGAGGCGCAGGATGCGTACCTATCAGCATCTCTGAGTGCTTTAATAAGAGATTGATCCTAAGAATAAAAAGGTCTTATAATATATATATATATTTACTAACCCCTCCACAGGAGTAGGATGCGAGACAAAGTCAATTTCTTAAGCAGAGTTTAATAGGTTTTCTTTCTCCTAGACTGGCTACCTAGCCATGGTTAAAGAGCCCAGTCTGCCCTGCTATTTACCCATAGCTGGAGGGAGAATTGGATTCATACCTTTCCCAAGGGTATTAGCACTATGTGAAATGCAAACAGCTTTGTCCAGGAAGTGAACTCAGGTCGATGAGTTCATTTCCTACGACTTTAACCATTAGACCACGCACCTCCAAGGTCTTATAATATAGTGAGAGACTAGGGATTATAGAAAAAAATCAAAGGGTCAATAAAAAGTGACAGTTGTAAAGTGACTTTTCATTTTCCAAGAAATATAATAATAATCTTTGTTTTATAACTTTAAAAAGATTTCATTTTGCTGGATAATTTAATCAGGAGGAGGCAGATTAAAGTCATTAGAAAGTGTCTTAAAAGAACAAACACATAGCCTAGTGGATAAAAGAGTTAAGTTAAGACAGTTCTAAGTGACAGTTATCTCTAGACTGCAGGTTCAACCCTGGTCAGGGGCAGCAGTAACATAGAATAATAATTAACACAAGCTTAACACCTAGCGGAATTAGAATAGGATACCCCCATGGACTGAATAAAGGGTTAGGTTCAAAGTTCCGTGATGGTTCCCGATTTCGACAAGAAGGTTCCCAAGTCCAAGGAGTGCTGTGTTACTGTCTGAATAAGAGTTATATAACAAAATATTTCAGCAATATTGACAAGTTGGTCACAGAAATTATTATTATTGAAAATGCTGTAAAATCAACTTGATAATATTTCTGGTTGGCATACAAACGTTTTCACGTTTCAATTTGGTTGACAACTTTTGCAGACCCAACTGCTTAAGAATTATGAAGACAACCAATTCCATCGTGGATTTATCTATCTAGTGTCTCCTCAGCAATTATTTTGGTTGTGCCACTGGTGAAGCCCTGTCAGGGAAAGAGATGCCACTAGTGAAGCCCTGTCAGGGAAGAGAGTGAAGCCCTGTCAGGGAAAGAGATGCCACTGGTGAAGCCCTGTCAGGGAAAGAGATGCCACTGGTGAAGCCCTGTCAGGGAAAAGAGATGCCACTGGTGAAGCCCTGTCAGGGACAGAGATGCCACTGGTGAAGCCCTGTCAGGGACAGAGTGCCACTGGTGAAAGGGACAGAGATGCCACTGGTGAAGCCCTGTCAGGACAGAGATGCCACTGGTGAAGCCCTGTCAGGGACAGAGATGCCACTGAAGCCCTGTCAGGGACAGAGATGCCACTGGTGAAGCCCTGTCAGGGACAGAGATGCCACTGGTGAAACCCTGTCAGGGACAGAGAGCCACTGGTGAAGCCCTGTCAGGGTGAACTGTGATGCCACTGGTGAAGCCCTGTCAGGGAACGGTGCCACTGGTGAAGCCCTGTCAGGGAAGCCACTGGTGAAGCCTGTCAGGGACCACTGGTGAAGCCCTGTCAGGGAACGGGGTGCCACTGGTGAAGCCCTGTCAGGGAAGGTGAAGCCTGTCAGGGAACAGGTGCCACTGGTGAAGCCCTGTTAGGGACCATACAGCATCTTGAGGCACAAAATCTCCATGCTGCAAGTTGGTACACTAATTCTTCACCATTTAGCATGACAAGCACTTATCAATTAATGTTTGCATCATGGACTCCCTTTGGAGTTTTCTTTTGCAGAAACCAATACATTATGAGAGAGTGAGGCCAAAATTCAACTTGAAAATCCCACACTTTCTTCAGACAATCATCTGAAATTAATTCTGAAATATTAACCCTTTACAATCTAAAAAGAAAATTTTCCAGCAAAAATGAGAAAATAAAACTCAGATTTTGGGAAGTTAATTTACCCCAAAACTTTACCCCCCCCCCCCATCCAATAATCTCACCATACTAGTGATTTGGGTTTTTCTTTTAGGGCATATCAACCCTTTTCAGTTTATTAAATGATGGATCAAGTCATTTTGATAAACAAAGGACTCTGGTTGCTTATAGTAACTACTGTTGCTTAAGTGGTCACCCAATTAAATATTGAACAGACTTATCACTGCTTAACTTTGGTGATCTAGCAGGAACCGGTGATTTCAGCCTGACTTGACCATAATCATGATAGTAATAATATCTAATATCACAAATAAAAGCATTTCTTTTTTTTATTTTCTTACCTGGATTGTTAGTCTATTAAAAAAATGGTGTTATAACACCTGAGACTAAATGTTTCATTTTGATTAGGATCTTTCTCTTAAAAGAAAAGACAATTCCAACCAAATTTTTGCAAGTTTACATTACCAACCACAAAAGTAAACAAACTTATTTGTTTTTGGAGGTGCGTGGTGTAATGGTTAAAGTCATAGGAAATAGGCAAAGCTACAGATCATATCGCTAATATCCTTAGAAAAGGTATGAATCCAACTACTCTCCTTCCAGCTATGGGTAAATAGTAGGGCAGATTGGGCTCTTTAACCTTGGTTAGGCAACCAGTCTAGGAGAAGGAAAACTCTGAATTCAAACCTGTTTAACTCCGCTTAGGGTGGTCACTACTAGAATAGGCTCAGTCTTAATTAGTGGTCTATTTCACTGGTCTAAAGAGCCCTTAGTCACTACTAGAATAGGCTCAGTCCTAATTAGTGGTCTATTTCACTTATAATAATTTAATAATTCTCTATCATAATGCAAATAAAATAGTATTCATCTTAAACATGAACAAATATTTTTTCTCAAAAAATTACAAATTTTTAACTAATCTTAACAACAACAAAATTATCTTATTTACAATATAAAAAAAAAAAAAAACAAATGGCCAAGTTGTAAGGGAAAATATTTCTCTTTCAAATTTAGAGAAAGTGTAAAAATGATCAAAGAAGCAAAAAATTTTAATTATTCTTTGATAATTTGAAACCTATTTAAAGAAATTCCTCAACACTAGATTGTCTAATTTTCATAATTAATCAGATAATCTTAATTCAAGATTAGGTAATTATATAATTTATTGGTTAACAAGAAGATGACAGTAATTAAGATTTCAAAATTAATGAATTAGAAATATTTATAGAATTTGTTTTGATTTTTTTGTTTTTGTTTGGGTTTTTTTTTTTTACAAAAAGTAAATTTTTTTTTTTTTTTTTTTTTTTTTTTTTTTTTACAAACTAAAATTTTCAAACATTTTTTAAATCATTCAAGAAATAAAAAAAATATCTAAATGATTTTAGGAATTAAAAAAAACCTAAATGATTAGGTTAGAGATTAAAGTATTGAAATAAAATAAAAATTCTATAATTAAAAATATTCATAGAAAATAATAGAAATGAAAATGAGGAAGTGAATGGAAGTAAAAACAAAAAAAAAACTTATACCAAGAAATGGTTCAGGGAAAAAAGAAAATATTAAAGGAATTGGTTCTTTGCAACATATGGTAAAGTAACAAGAAGAAGGGATATTATCAATAAGTAAAAACAACACACACACATACATACATACATGTCATATGTTGTCATATATGTGTGTGTGTGTGTTGTCATATATTTATATATGACAACATACACACACACATATATGACAACAAAATATACACTTGCACTCTAACTGTACTTATTGTTTGGATATGACAACAGAAATAAAAGATTAAAAAATTAAAAAATCAAGAAAAAAAAGCAGGTGTCCGGAGAGTGGATGAGGGGGTATAAATTTAAAAATCGGTGCACATTTTGGAGATGACACATCCAGAGAAAAAGTGAAACTGTTGTTGTCCATGGAGATTTATCATCGAGTGAAATGGGATGAATGAGGGGAGAGAAAAAAAAACATTAAATCTTTGAAACAATCTTAGAAAGGTGACTAGAACGAGGAATAAAATAAATAAATAAATAGTAAAACCGTAACGAAACGAAAAGAAATATTAGTGCGACGGTTTCTCGAGTGGATTTTTGCCAAAATCTACCGAGAACATTTTAAGTTCTCATAAATAAAATTTTTCAAAAAATCATTCCCCCCCTGCCAATTCTTGGTTTTTGCAGCATGTGTACTTAATATGTACGGTGAATGAAAAAGAAAGAAAGAGGGAAAAAAAGAGGAGGAAAGAAGAAAAAGAAGAAAAAGAATGGTAAAGACAATTAAGTGTAACTTATTTGTTATACGTACATCCGAAATAGAACATGCCTGCTCGTCAGTCTTAAACATCAACACAACAGAAGATGGGGGTTCGAGCATCAATACTAATAGTAAAATGCAGTAGCAGTTACAGTGGTAGCAGAAAGTGAAACAATGGGAGAAGGAGGAGTAGAGTTTTTAGTAGTTACAATTATTAGTTGTTATAGTAGCAGGTAGTAATAGTAGTAAGTAAGTAAGTGTGCCTGAGTGTCTTTCCTCCTCTTTTACTGGCAGTAGCACTTTCTCTCCAGCTGGTCATTTTCAGATATTAAAACAACTGCTACTGTCATTGTCATATTCGTGCAGTCAGACAGACAGCTTTTGTGGATAGAAAGAAAAACGGTAACGACTGCAAAAACGGCGAGGTGGCGATTGTGGTACACTGATGACACTAGTAGTACTCGCATTGGAGTGTGTGTGTGTGTGTGTGTGTGTGTGTGTGTGTGTGTGTGTGTATAGTTAGTAGCAGTCAGCCCAAACTATATCTCACCACACAGGACTGTCACATATCGTGTATATATATACGATATACAGGATCAATGAAATTGTACGACGACTACTTCGATTCTTCGAAGAAAAAAAAAAAAAAAAAAAAAGGTGTCCGATGTGTGCGCATTGGTTTTTCCAACAGCAGAAAGAAACAAAGGATATTTGTAACGAATTGGGGGGGGGGCGTCAATAAAGGAAGGAAGGGCCTTAAATACGTTCCCCTCACCGTCTCACCCCAAACTATGTAATTATTATTATTATTTGAATCAGGTCATTAGAAAAATCTTTTGGGTCTTTCTTTTGCTGTCATAGCAGTTGGCTGCTGCTTTATTTTCTTCAACTTCGATAGAGAAAATTTCTAAAAATTAATTAAATTATTAATTTTTTTTTAAATGTAATAATCAAAGCTATTTCTTACCGATTTTTTTTTTTTTTTTTAATAATTAAAAAAAAAATTCACATTTTTTTATTTTTTACTCTTGAATTGAATTAAGCTGGTTCTAAGTTTTGAGAGCATCTAAATTTTTAATTTTCTACTTAAGAATAAGAATTTTTAAAATTAAAAAAAGAAAGAAAAAACACCGGGTAGTGCTGCAATTTGTTTTGTTTTTGTTTTCTTTTTCAATAAAGAAGCTTAACAATAACAACAACAACAAAAAAGAAAGAAAAATGTACGTACAGAGAGATGTCACAATTTTCTTTTTAATAGAAGACCTGGCCAATATAACTTATTGGCCCATAGGACAATATGATGTCACAAGCACCTTACGTCACACATTATTTTTCTGACATATTAACACCTATGAGTTGTCTACTGATTAAACATATCCCTCTTTCTTTATAATGTAAACAAACCTTTATAACAAGCTTATCTTATCTTGTTTTGTTTTTTGTTTTTGTTATTGTCACCCTCGAAAGACATAAAAGATGCCCCCTGGTGGTGACAGACAGATACAGCACGATAACAGTTAACTATGATGTCACATGACTTTATCGTATCATATAATATTCGTTATGACTTGACTTGGCGGGTCTATTGTCAAAGAAGAAGAAGAAAAAAATGACTAAGAAAAGAATAAGTTAAAGATTAAAAATAAGTAAGAAAACTTTATGCTTCATTTATCGAAACTTATCTCGGTGAATATCAAATCTAGGATTGGTTATTTTCTTTCTTTCTTCATTTTGCTACCAACAGTTCCTTTGTTAACAACATGACACATGACAAACATTGACACAGCTTGGCGGTGGCCGGCCGGTTGGTCGGCCGTTGCCTGTACAGCTTGCCAGTCGACTTGGTCGTTCGTGTGAGCCAAAAAAAAAAAAAAATCAACGTACACTATTACAGACCGACTCATAAAATTTACACTATGAGGATTGTCTTCTAGAGCAATACACAGGCAAGTGAAAGGGTTGAGCTTTAACTAACACCTACTCCCCCCCCCAAAAAAAAATGCAAACTGTTAAAGGCTTTAAGGTATCTAGAAATTCCCCACAAGACTACCAACTAAAATACTGGGCACTGATAAAATTTGATAGCCCCATGATAGACATGCGTTTTAAAAGCATACTTTTTTCTTGTGGGTTTGGCTCAATAAAAGAGCTCTGGATTGACAATTGAAAGGTTTTAATTAGTTTCAATCACATATAACCCCACCAATATTTTACGCCCCCCAAAATAGGTGGGGGAGGGGTCAAAGTTAAGGGACATGAAAAAAAAAAACATCAGTTTTGAAATAAAATAACTGATGCATTATAAAATACATTCATTGATAAATCAACACTGAAAAGTTCATTAAAATCAGATAATTCCCTGAATTTTGGTAATTTTGTTTTTCAATCAGGGGAAGTGATTTGATTTTGTAAAATACATCTATGGTGTCAAAATTGTTGGTGCCTATATACGTTTTAAAAGCATACTTTTGTTGTGGGTCTGGCTCAATATAAGAGCTATGGGCTGACAATTGAAAGGTTTTATAAGGTTACATTGCATATATAATGTTACATTTGTATTAAATCTCACCAAGGAGAAGGAAAATTCTAACTTCATCCCAAAATGGTTGGCAAATATGTCATACCCAAAACTGGAGGTGCGTGGTGTAATGGTTAGTCGTAGGAAGTGGACTTGTCGACCAGAGTTCAAATCCTGGACGAGGCTGTTAGCATTTTCGATAGCACTAATATTCTTGGGAAAGGTATGCATCCAACTACTTTCCCTCCAGTTATGGGTAAAATAGTAGGGCAGTCTGGGCTCTTTAACCTTGGCTAGGTAAGCAGTCTAGGAGAAAAAAACTCATGTTAAACTCCGCTTAAGAAATTGACCTTGTGTCACATCCTACTCGTGCGGAGGGGTTGGTAAATATATATATATATATATATATATATATATATATATAAGGTACTACATGAGTCAGACACTATCTACTTAGGTTTCACCCAAATGGTTCTTCAGGATAATTCCGAGTCAGAATTATCCTGAAGAACCATTCGGGTGAAACCTAGGTAGATAGTGTCTGACTCATGTAGGTCCTTATAATCATGCTCTACTTAATGTATTGAGCACTTTCTACATATAAAACTTCTTTTGGCCAATACATACAATACTGATGATTATTTTCAGAAAGTACGGATGTGCCGGTCTTTTCTTTTTTGTAAGTTTTTTTCTCCAGATGTCAGTTTGAAAAACTGAATTACCTGGGTTTTTTCCACACCGGTAGAGTTTAGAAGTAAAATATATATATATATATATATATATATATATATATATATATATATATATATATATAGAGAGAGAGAGAGAGAGAGAGAGAGAGAGAGAGAGAGAGAGATAATACCAAAACTGGTAAAAAAAATTTTTAATTTAAAATCTAATTAAAACTAATCTTTGCAGATTTTTATAAACTTAAAAATGACGTTTTGTCGTTTATTTAAATTTTTTGTATTGGTGATTATTTGTCACAGATGTTATAAAATAATGATGAATCAATCCCATTGCCCCAAGCTAAAATTCATCTTAATCAATTTTAATACAATTTATATCATTTATTTCCTTTCTGTACTTGTCCTACCTGTAACACTTGAATTCATTGCATTAAATCTACTTCAGTTTAATCAGATATTTTGACCAAAAGAGAAAATCACATGTTCAAATCCTGTGTCTAGCAAATAAGCACTTGCCAAGAAAAAAACAAAACAATCCCAGTTAATTTGCAATGCAATTGTAAATATATTGATTTATAAATGTATTCTAGTGTTCCATACATTGTTTTTTGTTTTTATAAAAATCCAATAAAGAAGTCAGAAAAATGTGAGATTAACACATTGCTACTTGTTGGATGCCTCATGGGAATATTTGGTCATTTGGATTTTAGACGTATCACAGTTGTCTTACCTAATAAGTAGATGGGATGTCATATAAGATAGTTTTATTATTATTATCTTAAGATTATATGTATTATTCAGAGTTTCCAGAAGGACCCATCACAGGAGTCAGTTGAGGAGAGAGGGGGCGGGGGGTGATGGTAGACATTTTAGCTCCTGATTTTTTTTGTGGGAAGGGGACATTTATATAGGTCTCTTGCAACAACAACAACAAACAGCAAAAGAAAATAAATAAATTTGTGGATCCCAGAAAAAAAAAGGGGGGGGGATCTTGTTTATTACTCTAAGTCTGAAATCCAAGTTTATTCTTTACAAACCCAATTTGATCAGCCATTACATTGGCAGGGTTGAGGTTGGTTGGATTTACGGCATGTCAACCCTCGGATAGGTTGAGGCATGTAAGAACAATTTGATTTAGTTAATACACCATTACTACTGGGTAGTAAATTTGCTCCTCACCGGGTGGTCCATCCTTAAGTCAGACTAAGCTTAGTAAATATCTCAATATATTATTAAATCAGACTCAGAAAGAGAAATCAGCAAATGAGGAAAGAAAGAAAAATTATTTTGTAAATTTTGTTATCATTGATAGGCAGATTGGTCTTTAAGCTTGGTATGGTAACCAGTCTAGGAGAAGGAAAACTGAATACAAAACTTACACCACCTTTTTTTTCTTGCTGTCACACACACATTTATTGTTTCCCCTGCCTCTGCATGACTTCAAACAAAAATACAACAGAATGGACAGAACCTAGCAGCGAGCTAACATCTTCGGACCTTCAGAAATCTTCTGGCGAAGAGATCTTTATCTCGAAACATTAAGAATAAATCAAAGGTAAACAAAACAACAACATAGTTACCTCATTTTTCTTTATACTTGCATTGTGATAGCCTTCAAAACCAACAATCAAACCAATATAAACACAATGCTTCAAGAAAATTATAAAACTCTTTTAAAAATTCCTTTTTAGTTTGCTACTATTTTTGTTTCAATACACCATACAGATTTTTTTTCTATAGAAAATCACTAGTGGGATATTAAAATTCTTTGCCAAAACTCCCAGACTAACTACCAGTTGCATTATAATCAAGAATCCAAAAAGATCAAAATGTTGAGGAAGAAATCTTTAAATCCTGATTGATATTCTTTTTTTGTTTTTTCTAGTGATATTTTGCTATGCAATCTACATGCCAACATAATCTACAAAAAGTCAAATTTTATTTTACACTGTAATCTAAATACATCATTTGTTTATCATGGCTAGAATAAAACAATATTATATTCTTATGATAGAGCCAGTTTAGCTCAGTCGGTAGGGCATCTGCCTAGGAACCACAAGATTCCTAGTTCGATACCGGCCCTCACCAACTCAGCATATGAGTAGCACAATGATCTGTGCAGTAAAGTGAGGAGCTGATGTTAGGTGTGGCACTCCACCTCAGATGCAAAAATTATCTCCTTAAAAGAAATTAAAATGAAGGGCAGTTAGGGTTATATAGATCATATAGCAGGTCAATTAGAGATTGCATAACAAAGTAAAACCCCTTTTTTATTACAAAATAAAACCCTCGTTTTTTTGGGGCTACTTTTAAGAAACAAGGAATGATTCTTTTTGTTTTTCTAGGGTTTGTTTTGTTTTGTTTTTATGACATATCAACTTCTGTGGGTCATTTAATGCCGATAAAGTTTTGAAATAAATTCATTTTTAATGGATACTCATTTTTTTTATAAACACATTTTTCTATTTAACCCATAGATGGAAATCTAACAGGTGCTACCACTCCGAGTCAGAGTGGAGCCCGGGAGCAATAGTAATCAAGGCGTGCTCCACATTCCCCAAACCTCCAGAACTGGAAAATCACCATTATATAGTTTAATGTCATTCCCAGGACATGAAAACCTTCAGTTACTGCTTTCTAGTACCCATATGATAAAAAGGGTTGGGACTTGCCACAAGGGCAATAGGGTTGGGGCAATCATATAGGTTCTAGGCCTTGACATGACCAGCCGATTGTTTCTCTAGGGTTACTTCTGGAGGGCTTGTTTCAAAATATCTTTTTTTAACTTTTTTTTTTTTTTTTTTTTTTTTTTTACAAGTTGCTAAATATTTTAGAAACTAGAGAGATAACTATATTATCAATAGTCAGTGGGATATATACGTTTTTTTGGGTTTTTTTTTTTTATTGTATTACAGATATGTGTTCCCAATATACAATCAATCAATTGCACCTTCTCTCTTTATTCATCATTTGATCTCATGTTTAGGATTCAAGACAAAAGTAATGATTTATTGGCAACTTTATGCATATTAGTTCTTTTGTTTTTCTTCCTATTCACTAACTCTTTTAATATTCATAGGAAATCTCCTCCTACTCCCCCTTTTCTAGATTGATCTACTGAATTCTTTTTCTTCTTCTTCTTCTCCCCCCCCCCCGTTTGATAGGTTTTAGCAATGACAGGATGATTGGAATCCTGAAATGGGAAACTTTTGTGTCATTATTTACAATTCAATAGAATTCATTTTCTTTTTCTCACTCTACTCAATGAACCGTAGGAGTTGCACAGGGCTCTGTGCGGCAAAGTGAGGAGCTGATGGTAGGTGTGGTGCTCCGCCTCAGACGCCAAAATCAATCTCCTTGGTCTAGTGCTAGTGAAAGGGAGATAGACTCCTTTGCTGTCTAGCTGATACTGACTTTAGACCACCCCGATGACTTTACTTTTACTTACTGTATTTGACGGCATGAAGATGCTGACCTGCTGAAATGGGTGTGTGTCTTATATGCCATAAGACACACACCCATTTCAGCAGGCCAGATTCAGGAAAAAAAAGTTTTTAGTGTATTTAAGCATATATTGTTGAAAACAGTCTAGCTGTGAATTACACAAGCAGAAACAAAGGATGCATGGAGTTTAGGGTAGGTAAAAGTACTGAGCGTAAGCTGGGTTAGTGAGCATCATAGAGAAGATTAGCCTAGGCCTACAGTAGGTCTCACACCTCACCTACAATGTATAAGACGCAGGGCAATTTTTTGAGCTAAAATTTTGGATACGGTACTTTTACTCAATGAATATTGATTTAATTTTTTTTAAAAACAAAACAATCTTTTCATCTAAGTCTACCAAGTGGAACTTGTTAACCTAGTAAAGTAAAGTAAGTAAAGTCGTCGGGGCGGCCTAAAGTCGGTATCAGCCAGTCAGCGAGGGAGTCTATCCCCTTTTCAATAGCGCTAGACCAAGGAGATTGTTTTTGGCGTCTGAGGTGGAGCGCCACACCTACCATCAGCTCCTTACTTTACCGCACAGATCCCTGTGCTACTCATACGCTGAGTTGGCGAGGACCGGTATTGAACTAGGAACCTTGTGGTTACTAGCCGAACGCTCTACCGACTGAGCTAACCTAGTAACTGTGATAAAAAGTATAAAACTAAAATCAGATGATTACTATCAATGATTGAATACAATGAACTAGTAGTGATTTGAAGAGGTAATCAATCATTCTCTACCTTTAGGTTATAAGGCTTACCTTCTTTTTTTTGGGGGGGGGAGAGGTTTAAATGCAGGAATTACTGTCTGCATAGAAGACTAGGGTCATTAATAAAAATAAAAATAAATAAATTATATAAAAAGAGTGAATATTAATAGAAAGTCCCAAAAGTTGAATAGCCAATAAGAACTAAACTTCTTGTAGTGGTAGTCATCTATTTAATTTAGTAGTTGTTTTGTGGGATACTGTTGATCCCAGTGGGGGGGGGGGGCACCCCCCAGGCAACACCTGCCCCCTTGATTTAAAGGGACAGGGCTGGGTTTATTGCTCAGTGCCTGAGGTGCTCCCCTTGAGGGGGAATGCCGATAGGATCAACGCATTTTTTGCACCCGCCTCCCATGAGCTTCAGTTCATGGGTGGTCCCACATTAATAGGGCCTTGTGTCTAACCCATACATATGGGGTATGGGGTAAATATCCATCAACACTTTTTGGGTCATCTAACACTTTGATATTCGATTTCTTACAGTGCCAGCTATTACTCAAGTGGTCACCCATCTAAGTATTATACAGGATTATCACTGCTTAACTCTGGTGATCTGGTGAGAACCGGTGCTTTCAATGTGATTTGATGGTTAGCTTAGTTTGGCACAAGGCCAAGAATATTGTGCACCAAGTGAGAATTTAATTCCCTAGCAATGGTCTCTCAGTAACCATTACATCACAGGGCAGGTTTAGCTCAGTCGGTAGAGCGTTTGGCTAGGAATCACATGGTTCCTAGTTCGATACCAACTCAGCGTATGTGTAGCACAGGGATCTGAGCGGTAAAGTGAGGAGCTGATGGTAGGTGTGGCGCTCCACCTCATGCTAAAATAATCTCCTTGTCTAGCGCTAGTGAAAAGGGGATAGACCCCCTCACTGTCTGGCTGATACAGACATTAGGCCACCCCCGATGACTTTACGTTACATAATTCATAGGTTGCCTATAAATTATGTACGGTAGTGTAGGGATTAAAATCAACAGTAATTCTGAATCATGGAAAAAAAAAAAACGTATAAGTAATTGACGACAGGACTTAACCTTTTACTAACTCTGTCGTTGGTCTCTGATTGGCCAGAGACAAGGGTGAGAACAGAAAGATAGTTAGAAAGCCAGTTTTGGCTGGGTGACTGAACGGAACAGATGGCATCTGCTGTCCATAGGCCATTTCTCCATGCATGTTGTTCTTACTTGGGTTGAATAAAGATATCTAAAAAATAATATCGAGTCCTGTGTTCATTACTAAAAACAGCAATGGACACAAAGATGATAAGTCTCGAGAAATCCCAAGAAGGAAGATCAGAAGACCAGAGAGAAACCAGTCCAGATTCATACAAACATTATTTGCACAAAATTGATTGATTTTAACGGCATGTCAACCCACCCAAGGTTATTTTATGCCAAGCGGTAGGTTGTGAGAGACAGCAACAAACAACTGCAAACAACCTACTAAGTGGATTGGAAATCAGTTTAAGGGATAAGTTTATAGGATAAAGTTCAAGTTTGTTATAAGCGATTGTTTGGTAGAAATTTTATTTTTAAACAATTTTTATAAACAAATTTTCTATTTAACCCATAGATGGGACTCTAACAGGTACTACCACTCCGGGTCAGAGTTGACCAGGGAGCAATGGTGATGAAGGGGTGCTCCACATTCCCCAAACCTCCAAAACTGGAACCTCACCATCAGATAGAGTTTAACGTCATTCCCAGGACATGTAGACCCTCAGCCACTGCCTTCTAGCTCATATATGATAAAAAAGGGTTGGGGCTTGCCACAAGGGCATTAAGGTTGGGGCATGACCAGCTGATTGATTGGAGGGGGCCTGCAGAATTCCGTCCTTAAGCATCACAGGTCACCACCTGCGTCCATCAGGTGGCCCCATTGGGGAATTCTTATCCCTCTGCAGAGGTGCAGTTGGTGTATTCTAAAGCCCCAGCCGACAGGGCTTATTTGCATAAAAGTTAGAGAGTATAGTTAATACCATGTTAAGAATAATGCTGTTTAAAATACTTAAACCACCCACAAATAGCATGGGCACTTCACATGGTGTAATAGTTAGCAAGCTACATTATCAAACCATTGATAACGAGTTTGATTCTCACTGAGTGCCCTGGACATCTGGCTTAGTAAATGACCATCCATAAATAGGATTAAATTGCACATCATAATCAGATCCAGATGAGAGGTTGGACTTTAGAAATTGGTGAAGCCAAGTCTCCTTTCGGTTTTATCTCCATTTATAATTGCCCTAAGTGACATTCTCCTGTGGACTACTACACATGGACACACCAGTGTAGGCTGACCAGAAAAAACCTACTGCAATCAGCTCTGTATGGATACTGGATGCTATGCAGAAGACTTGTCAGGAGCAATGATTAATAGAGATGGGTGGCAAGAAAGTCATGGGAATCTCTGCTGTTAGCGGGACCTGATGATTGCCAAGGGTTAATTGTTATTTTGACTGAACATTAACTCATAATACAAAAAACCATTATTTTATTTTCATTAAACAAAATAAAACTCAACATAACAAATGAGTTGGTTTCAACTCTTAAGGTATTTCGCAATTTTGAAAGAATTGATAAAATTTTTGGGACCCCCCCCCAAAAAAAAACCAATATATTTATCTGGACTACCACATAGGAGCCACAATGTTCCTGGTTCTATACCAGCCCTTACCAACTCAGCGTATGAGTAGCACAGAGATTCTGTGCGGTAAAGTAAGGAGATGATGGTCGGTGTGGCGCTCCACCTCGGATGCAAAAACAATCTCCTTGATTTAGCACTAGTCATATGGGGGATAGACTCTCTCGCTGACTGGCAGATACCGACTTTAGGCCACCCCGATGACTTTTACTTACTATCTTCATACGCACCCACCTCAATAACATTTTGTCCCATTCAGTTAGATGTTACATAATTTTTACAAACATTTTGACTTTAAAATGGCTGTGTTTACAGTGTTGTAGAACTTTTAATCTGATTACCCTTTCAAATAGTTCCTTTCTTAACTAATTACCTGGGCCATTTAACCAACCTGCAGCATATTGTTACAGTTGGATTAGATCTCTTCCCCCTTTTATGTGTGTGTGTAAGTTGTAATCACAGGTAAGTAATTTTTGTTCGTCTGCATTCATTAATATCACTTGGTCTTACTTAAATGCAGTTATGGCTCTAGTAAATAAAGAAAGTGCATGCTGGGAAATGAAAAAAAAATGTATATAATCAATTAAAAAAGAGGCTGACCAGTTGTGTATCTGTGAAACGATTGCATATTACAGAATTGGCTATTGCACAATGTATGGTATAAAAAAACAGAAAAATTGCTATATTTTTTGATAATGGCTCAAAGAAAGTGATGTGTGTGGAGTAGGGGATCAATGAAAGAGAAAAGAAGTTTAGATGTTTAGTTGGGTTTTACGGCATGTCAACCCTTGTTGGGTCACTTCATTTTATTCATTCTTGATGAGTACTCAATTTTTTTTTAAATTCATAATTTTCTATTTAACCCATAGATAGGACCCTAACAGGTAATACCATTCCGGGTCAGAGTGAACCTGGGAGCTATGGTGATAAAGGGGTATTCCACATTCTCCAGAGCTCCAGAATTGGAACTTCACCATCAGATAGAGTTTAACATCATACACAGGGGAAAAACCTAAAAAAAATTTTTAGGTTTTTTTTCCAAATAGTTTTCTTCTAATTATAACATATATATATATATATATACTGGTTGATATACCAGTGATACGTCACAATACACACACACATTTCCCTTCTCTTTAAATCAAAGCATAAAAAAGTCAGAAAATATCTCTAATTACTGTATACAATAATAATACAGCTCAAAGTACCAATAAAGAATATTCTGTTAAAGTTATTGATTTGACGACATAATTATAGAAAGTCCTGAAAATATTGTCCACACCAATCACTAACAGTAGGAGGAGCTATTCACAGAAAAAACAACAAAAAAACATGGTTTAATTCAATCAATTTTTGAAGCCAAATAGATTTCCCAGAAGACCGCAGTACATAAAGTAATTTGCATATGTATTGTACTGTCTATAAATATTTAACTGGAAACGGGTGAGACCCACCTTTAAACTTATTCTGATAGAAATCTTATATCAACAATAATTCCAATGTAAGGCTAACAACAATAATTCAAACAAGAATACAAATAAATATATACAATTCAACTGAGGTTAAACTACACATATTTAAAGTGTTTATCATTTTTACAAATAGTAGTAGTAATTTTTGTTTTCACACACAAGTTCAACGTTGAATTTAGTTTCTCATATAGCCATTGGTAAACCTTAACTATTAACATCCTATACTGCCTCATTCCACCCAGCCAGAAGTCACATTCGTTTTCCTAATCTACCCCAAACGATAGCCTTTGTTTAAATGTAATATTAAACATATTTAGAAGTCTTTGATTTAAGGGAAATAACAGGTAACTTGAAATGAAAAGGCCATTTTTTAGCCATTTTTTGATAAATCCTTATAGGAATGGGGCTCTGGACTTGGAAAATTCTCAACAGGATGTTAAGGGTTGATTAAATTCCAGTCCCAGTTTTAGATAATCCCACTTTGGACTTTGGACTTTTTGAAGTTTTATATCATCATCACAGCTGAAGGTGAAAAACTGGAGGTCTATTTCAAAACATTTGAGAACTACACATTTTACTTAAAGATTTTGCTAGTTTGCTTCTGTAGTCAGTTGAAGAAATTCAAAGAAAGCTTTGCTTTTACACTTGGAATAACTGTTACCATTATTCAATTGAAGTATAAGATCTAATTCTTGCTTATTTGAAAGAAAACCTTTTTAAAAAAATTACATGGCTGGAAAAATAATAAAATATTCAAATATGTATTTTTTTGTGAGATTTTATTGATTTCAAAAGAAATTATGAGAAAATTATGCAAATAATGAGTTTTGTTTCTCTATATCATAAGGGGAAAAATTGATAATTTTCATTTTCAAAAAAAAAAAAAAAAATTGTTTCTTTCTCCCCCCCCACACACACCTTGATTTTGATTTTTCAATTTCTTTCTTTGTAGAAAACAAAAGTCTACACAAGAAAAGGAAAAAAATATTTCTGAATCATAAATCTATACAGAAATATATTTATATTGAATTTATTATTTTATCATTTGTCTATTGAATAGTCTTTCACTTGGGTGATGATGAATAAAAAATATGGGATATCAGAATCGGAAATCTTGTCTAAAAATAAATTATTTTTAACTTTATATAACAAAGGGGTCGGTTTAGCTCAGTCGGTAGAGCGTTCAACTAGGAATCACAAGGTTCTTGGTTCGATACCGGCCCTCCCAACTCAGCATACGAGTAGCACAGGGATCTATGCTACAAAGTGAGAAGCTGATGGTAGGTGTGGCGCTCCACCTCAGATGCAAAAACAATACCCTTGGTCTAGTGCTAGTGAAAAGGAAACAGACTCCCTTGCTGTTTGGCTGATACGGACATTAGGCCACCCCAACGACTTTACTTTTTTTTTTTTTAACAAATAGTTTAGGAATATCAATTTTTACAACTTATTTTCATTTCCAGTTGTAACTTGTACACAGTTGAATTTGATATACTTCAGAGATGCTGATAGGTACACATCCTATGTCCCAAACACACAAAATCTAAAAGGACACAGTAAAATCACATCCATGCATCCCAGTATTTTTCTTTTTTCTTCCCTCACCATTTCAAGCTAACTGTAAATATATTTCAATAGTTTCTTAAAAATGAATTACACAGGATAGGTTACAAGATAGGAGTTAGACAGCTCTAGTGGAGACCCATAAATTTTCATGGGGACTCATTCAAAGCAAATATGTGTCCCAGGATGCACTAAATCAAAAAGCTATCAGCATCACTGTATACTAGAGACGTAATCTGACAGAGTTGCTAAAGATTCATACTTTCTGCCCCCCCCCCCACAGACCACCTAATGCAAAAAGATTAAGTCAAGTATTATAGAAAAGAAAATAATCTTATTAGAATAGAAGAATCGGGTACCATAAGTAAATTTCCACCAAAAATTAATGCAGTTGCTGATAATTTTTTTTCATAGGCCATATTTCTTTCAAAATGGCATTTGAAAAACTAAAAGAACTAATTTGGAAAAATACTTAGCATTGATAATCTGACAATAGCTCAGTCGGTAGAGCGTTCGGCTAGAAACAACAAGGTTCCTAGTTCAATACTGGTCCCTGCCAACTCAGCGTATGAGTAGCACAGGGATCTGTGCGGTAAAGTAAGGAGCTGATGGTAGGTGTGGTGCTCCACCTCAGATGCTAAAACAATCTCCTTGGTCTAGCGCTATTGAAAAGGAGATAGACTCCCTCGCTGACTGGCTGATACCGACTTTAGGCCGCCCCGTCGATTTTACTTTTATAAGGTAGTCAGGAACAAACCAATGCACGCCACAATACAGCAGTTGTCTAAATGGTGTGGCGTTCTTTTAAATAAGACCAACTGTCAAATTCTTTATATAAAAATGAAGAGGACATGCGACTGAGGTCAGAAACTCAGCAGACCATAACAGAATAAATTCTTGTGTGAACATTTTTTTTTCTTTCTCAAAATCTGACTGTCCATGTTCTTTACAACCCCAACTGCCTTTTATACAATTCCAGTTGGACTCAATCATCCAATAATGAATTCATGTGAATAACACGATCAAAATACGACAATGCACTTATTTCTGTTACACTCACTGGTTGAGCGACTTTTGTTTTCTCAAGGAAATCAAAGGAAAATAAATCATTTGACTCATGAAATAGGGAAAAAGAAAAAATCTAAAATCAGTGAATCGGGCAATTAAGCATGCACTGTGTGAACTCAATGTGGAAAATTCGAGAAAAAAGTTAAGAAAAAGTATGTTATGAAAAAAGGGAATTAAGCTTCAAATTGACAATTAGTTGGTTTGGTTTGGTTTGTTTTATGGCATATCAACCTCAGTGGGTCATTTAATGCCAACAAAGTTATGAAATGTATTCAATCTTAAATGGATACTCAATTTTTTTATAAACACATTTTTCTATTTAAACCATAGATGGGTCCCTAACAGGTTTGGTTTGTTTTGTTTTACGGCATATCAACCTCAGTGGGTCATTTAATGCGATAAAGTTTTGAAATAAATCAATTCTTAATGGATAATACAATTTTTTTATAAATACATTTTTCAATTTAACCCATAGATAGGACCCTAACAGGTACTACCATTCCGGGTCAGAGTGGACCAGGGAGCAATGGTGATGAAGGGGTGCTCCACATCCTCCAAACCTGGAACCTCATCATCAGATAGATTTTAACGTCATTCCCAGGACATGTAGACCCTCAGCCACCGCCTTCTAGCATCCATATGATAAAAAGGGTTGGGGCTTGCCATAAGGGCAATAGGGTTGGGGCAATCATATAGGTGCTAGGGCTTGACGTGACCAGCCAATTGACCGGAGGGAGCCTCTCTGACTGTCCGTCTAGCCTAAGTAAGGGTTTAAGTGGAGTGTTGCATGTCATAGACTGCTCAGTCACCAGGGTTCCATCACTAAGCATCACGGGTCGCGAGCCAACAGGTAGCCCCATTGGGGAAGTCTTACCCCAACAATTAGTAATGTGGAGAAAGTATTAGAGTTGTCCAGAATGGAAAATCAGAAGAAAGAAAGATATTTCTCTGAAATTTTTTAGATGAGTCTTGATAATTACTATTATTTGGATCATTCAGACTATTGTCCTCATCTTTATTGTTATCTGTAAAATAACAATAAAGAGGAGGACAATAGTCCAAATAATCCAAATAATACTAAAGAAACATATATTGAAAAACTCAAGAAGGACAATTCCTTCACATTGAAAGAGATAGAAGGAAAATTACATGCAGCAGAAAAGATAGTCCTACAAACAAGGAAGAAAAATGACTACAGAACCCTCACAGTAATCTGAACATTAGCTACATAAATGAGAGTAATCTCCCCTTGTTTCTTTCACTTTGAGGAAGCCTTATGTTTTGGTCGGCCATTTTCATTTCACCATAAATCTACGCAACTGCATGTTTTAACACGAAAATATCATAAAACGTGTTCTTAATAACAATTAAGTTCATTTCAAATAATGCACAAGCACAATTAAGAACACATTTTATTATATTTTTGTGTTAAAACATGCAGTTGTATTAATTCAAACAAATTTGTATTTTCAGTATAGATTTACGGTGAAATGAAAATGGCTGACCAAAATATAAGGCTTCCTCAAAGTGAAAGAAACAAGGGGAGGTTAATCTCATTTATGTAGCTAATGTTCAGATTACCACCCTCGCTCCCACCCAGAAGAAATAGTTTGTTCTGTCAATGAAGAGAAATTCCTTATTTATAGATTGAAAATTGATAAAGTATTTTCAGGAAATATAAAGTTTTGTATTTTTGATATACTTAGACTTGAAGTAGGTATTTAAAAAAGTACCCCTTGTTATTCAGTCAGTAGTAAAAAGACTTTTCAGTATTAATTTCTCTGTTAAGGATTTTCCTTCTCCGCAAACTGTTCTACGAATTTCAGATAAAGCATTTGGACACTTTCAACTGACAACAACAAATTCGCATCTTAATCCTTTTTAACTTGTAATTTTTAGTTTATTTCTAGTCCAATCTTTGAAATATCTATATGGTTGGAGATAGAATAAGCTTTCAAAATGTAAGATTTTTGTGTTTTTATACATTAGATTATTTTTGAAAGCGAGTTAAAGTGTTATTTTGCTGCAAACGGCCAAAAATGAAAAATTTGACTTTTTTCAAATTTTTTTTGAGACTTTATTTTATTGTGTTTCTTTGTAAAATCAAAATGGTAAATCTTTATTAATATTCTTAAAATTAAACAACCAATCAGATGACATATCAAACTACAACCAGAATCTTTTTTTATTATTATTATTCTTTGACTAATGGAAGTAAAAATACAATTGAGAAAATTCTATGGAGATTCCTTTAAAAATTATAAATTAAATAAAAAATTAGCAGCCACTATGTGGTTGATGATAGTTTCAGAATTATTTTGATATATAATGTATTAAATTTAGATCATTTTAAGACCTTTGGGGTTTGTTTTTGTTTTTTTGTCAAAGTTTCCATTTTGGAAAAATAGTCCAAAAGTTTCAGATCAAAACATAAATAAACAAAAATGTTGGCACTCGTGTTAGTTTCTAGTTTTTTTTATTTTGTTTCTTACACAAACATTAATGATAATTTTGCATTAAGTTTTAAGAATATGTAAATAATTAAAAATAAATTTTGTCAATATAATTTGAAAAATAATTTTTTTCTTTTAATGAGGTTGCATATTGCATCATAATTGAAATAAATGGTGAACTGAATTGTCTGAATAATTATTTAACTTAAAAAAATGGTCTTATATATTGGTAGAAATAATTTTTATTAACTCAATGTGTATCAATATATTGATAGAAATTTTTCTTTATTAGATTTTTCATTAACTTTAAGTGTATCAACAAATAACAAACTGATAGAAATGATTTTAATCAACTTGAGTATCAATAAATTAGAAGAAATGTGTATTAATAGAATGGTGATTATGTTAGATTTTTCATTAACTTTATGTATAAACTGGTAGAAATAATTTGAATGTAATGATGTAATGAGCTAACAGGATAAGAATTAAGCAGTTATCAACTCAGTAACTAACAACAAAAAAGACTGGCTATGTCTATGTATTCAGTCTTTTTTAAAATTATTATTATTATAGCCAAACACATTTTCCCCAAAAGGCAGCTTAATTTTCATGTAATAATCTCCAATCTGTTTGTGTCGTCAATTCAGAGCCTTATGTCCTGCTTTACAAGAATATAAAACATACAATTCTCTTGTTTTGTAATTTCAACTTTTACAATTTATTTTTTCTCCTGTTCAATCTAATTTTCATCACCTATACAAATATTCTTGTAGCATTCTTTCGGTTACTTCAAAACTTCTTAGGGTATTGTTAAACTTGCTAAATAGTTTATTCAAAGAAAAAAAAACCCTAGTCTGTGTGTATATTCAGTCCATTTTTATAGTCAAATACATTTCCCAGAAGGTAGCATTATATATTTACACTTGATTCGCATATCTATCATACTGTCTATGAATACTTTACTAAAAACAGGTAACACAATATTTGCTTTTATTGCCAAAATCTTGAGTGATTTTCCGAAATTGAGAATACAATAAAATTGTTTTGTACAATTTTATACGAAACCAGCACACATTACAAGTCGAGGTATTTTATGAGTTATGTCCCTTGTCCAAACTATTTCTCTAGTTGATTGAGTTGGGTACTTATTGATTAGCAAGTTTATCATGCAGACTATTACACTAACTTGATCCTCACATTTTATGGTCACATGCCATGAGGTTAGTAAAATAACTGTAACGGATTGACTTTCATATTTATATTCTTAAAACTACAAGTTACTTTGCTCTTGCCGGCAAATGTATGTCAACATATTTAAACATTAAGATAATGGGTCACATCAGTTCATCTAATAATAATAATGAATGAAATTTATTGTGTACAGTGCTCAGGTGCACCACAACTCATCAAAGTCTCATGTCTAGTACACAGAATAATGTATTAGTGCCAGGAACATGAACAGTTTACAGTAGTAATATGCATGTATGTGTGCGTGTGTGTGCATATGTATGTGGAGAGTGGCATCAGGTATAGTGTCGGCGGACTACATGAAGCATGGAGGCTTTGAAAGATTCAGTGCTTCAGCAGCCTACAACAGACGCAGGCAGTTTGTTCCATGTCTCCGCAATTCTGAGCGTGAAAAAATGTTTCCAAAAGTCACATGAGCAGTGCTGTTTTCTGACTTTGTAGGCATGCCCACGTGTGTTGGAAAGATGGAGATCAAAAAAGTGCTCAAGGTTGCTGTTGATAAGATGATTAATGACCTTATGAGCGTTTACCAGGTCAGTTGCCAGATGCCTAGACTGAATTTTACAAGTTGACACAGAATTACTGATTTATTTACGGAAGAATCAATTATCTGACAATATTGTCTGAAAATGTATTTAAAATATTTTTATATTCTTACAGATAACAATATTATCTAATTAAAATAGCAGTATCATTTGATACAGCAAGCAAAAAAAAAAAAAAAAAAAAAAATCTTCCTTTTCTATACTTATAAAAAAATAGGGCATTCCATCATGGTTAGTAAGCTAGTCTCACAGATCCAATACTACTGAATAGCAAATTTGATCCTTGCAGAATCCCCCCCCCCCATACTTGAGACATTGTGTCACATCCTACTTGTGGTGAATAGGTTGGGTAAATACCTACTTATCAGTAGAAATATAAGGGTATCTCATCACAGTGTAATGGTTAGCAAGCTAGTCTCACAGATCCATTACTACTAAAAAGCAAATTCAATCCTCGCTGGATGTCCCCTACTTGCAACCTTGTATCACATCCTACGCATGGCGAACGGGTTGGGTAAGAAGGGCGTCCCATCATGGTGTAATGGTTAACAAGCTAGACTCATAGATCCATTACTACTAAATAGCAAATTCAATCCTTGCTGAATCCCCATTGTCACCCCCCCCCCCAAGGCTGTGGTGAAAGAGTTGAGTAAATACCTACTAATAAAACAATAGAATTTACATAACTACAATAATTATAGAGACATTTCTTCTAAACCAAACTATCTTTTTGTGGTTATTTCCTATAAGTCTAACATGATCAAAGGGGAACCAATCTTGACTGATAAATTATTTATTTATTGATCTACTAGGAAAAAAGACGGGGTTAGGGTTAGTTTAATGGGAAAATAAATAAATAATTTATCAGTCAAGAGTGGTTCCCCTTTGATCATGTTAGACTTATAGGAAATAACTCTTTGTTTCTTGATGTTTTTAGAACATTTTATGCAATTTTTCTTCATTTTCGACTTATAACAGAAAAAGAAAGATTAAAAGTTCAACTAAATATTAAATGACACAATTGAAATAATTTCTAATCAAATGAAAAATCTTTCTGAAAACAAAAAAATTGCCAATTTATTGAGACATTTTCAGGGATCCACTTGCAAGTGTATAAAGGAAAAGAATCTACTTTTACATTTGAGGAACTATTTTCCAGGACTCACATTTTTTTAGTCATTAAAATTATATCTTTATTAAATTCAGTTTTGGTTGGCATGGAAATTTCATATCTATCAGACATGTCAGAAAAGAAATGCAGACTCTGGAGACCCAGGGTGGAGGTGACTGATGAATCAGAGTTGCTAAAGAAATACTTTCTTCAGCGATCCACTCCGGCCTTGGGTTTGTATCTGTGACAACATTCACACAGGGTCAGTGGAGCCGGCTCCATCCAACGAATTCATTGTATTCCAAATGAAGGCAGACCATGCGCAGCGATCCAATGCATTTGATGACATGAGCGTCAGGCATTCGTGATTCCATGGGCCCAGGATCAGCTTGACAGTTTGGAGCCAGGTTTTCAGTTGACCCTCTTGGCATCTCTTTCCACCCTGAGGTGGTACCGGGTTGATGGATTCACGGATGATGTCACCAGGTTGTCAACAAAGAGCATGACCAAGCCAACAAAGACATCTTGCAACAAGAGCCTACTGGAGGGAGGAGATTCTGCGTATTGCCAAAACAATGGTGGTAGAGATGAATTGTCACCATCAAACACAGAGGATGCGGTAAAGGCGATAACGGTCAAACACCCAAAGTTTGTGCAGGTCCCCAGACCTCTTTGGCCAAGTTTCACAGCCATAGAGGAGGATGGTGCAAACAAGTGCTTGGGTCAGATAATAATTGTAGAAGGTAAGTGCTACACAGATTATGGTAATGATTAAAATCCTCAACACAACAGTGGCATTAGATAGGGGAGGTAAGCCTATTTTATAGGTGTTGGTTAACTGCCTCCACCCCCTCCAACCTCCCTCGATTGAACCTGTGGCTCCAACCAGTAAGTCACCACAGTCCCACAAATCCCCCCCCACACTTTTTTTTTTTTTAATTTTTTTTTTTTTTACAAAAATTAAAAAACGCTTAAACATGTCATGAGAAATAATATTTTTGCAATATAGAAACAGCAGTAGAAAAAGTGTCACAGCAGTAAAATAAAAAAAATACTTACTCAATTCAGAAACGTGAATGATCAGCTTAGCCAATAACTCCATGTACTCATCCTGAAAAATTTTTTAAAAAGAAATCTTAGTCAAATATAGGTTCTTGTGTTAAAAACAAAACATTCTTCTAAAAATAAAAATGAATGCAATAGATGTTTCTACTAAAAACAAAAAAAAAGAATTATCCAATAAATTAAACATTTAAAGGGAGATAACTCACATTTCTTAAACACGATTTTGAATCTATCAAGTTTAATTTATTAAGAGTAAAACAAATCTCCCACTGTCTTCAACATTAATCCTTCAAATAAACACACAAGTTATTAATAATAAAGTGATAATTTTGAAGTATAAGATAATATTCAAAATTCTCTAATATGTGATACTCATTATACCTGCTATCATTAGGAGGTAGCCACACCTTCTAGCATGTTTGGATGGTTTTATGAAAAAACCCTGATTGTCAATGGTATCTAGTTCTCAGTATTACCATACAGCTGTAACCATACCTTGATAACCATTTCAGTGGAGGAGTCAAATTCAATTGAGAGCAACTTAGCTCAGTCGTAGAGCGTTCGGTTAGAAGCCACAAGGTTCCTAGTTTCGATACCCACCCTCGCCAACTCAGCGTAAGAGTAGCACCGGGGTCTGTGCGGTAAAGTAAGGAACTGATGGTAGGTGTGGCGCTCCGCCTCAGACGCAAATAGAATCTCCTTGGTCTAGCGCTAGTGAAAAGGGGATAGACTCCCTCGCTGCATGGCTCATACCGACATTAGGCCGCCCCGACGACTTTACTTTTATATAGACCAATACCATAACTAGAATGTATGAAAATATTTTTTAAACTTTTTTAAAAAACACAGATTTTGCGACACCGCACGGCCTTAATTTTGAGGCAAAATAGGAAAATTATACCCCTCCCCCTCTAAAATCGGAACGGTAAGGTTTAAGACAAAATAATTTGGCACACTTTCCTAACTCATGAAAGGGAAAATTTGTGCCAAATTTCAGGTAATTCAGTGTCGGTGGGTGTAACACCCTGGTGAACTGACATGGAATGACCCAGGGGTAGGATGTGACACAAGGTTGCAAGTAGGGTGCATCCAGTGAGATTGAACTCACTATTTAGTAGTAATAGATTTGCAAAACTAGCTTGTTAACCATAATACCACATAAGGCTGGGGAGTATGTCAGAGCATAAATAGTTAAAATGAACTTCTAAGTCAACAACAGGTAATTGTGATAAATAGAGATTCTGCTGTGAATCAGAATAAAATCTCATCTTTAAAAGTCAGGAAAAGAAAATGTTCAACCAACTATGAATCAATCCTAAATCATCAAATCTAAATATTTGTGACACTTTGAATTGCACCAGAATGCATCTAAGGGGTCATGTGTGTTATATATATATATATATATATATATATATATATATCCGTACATAGATAGTAGGCAGTGAATCAGGTGTGTAAACACTAGTGATAAAATAACCAAGAAATGAAAAAAAATAAATAAATAAATAAGACAGATGGGAAGATATTTGATATCCAACCGAGACAAATGTCTGAGGCCTGGGTTTAATTTGGCATTGTGCAAATTGATGAGGAGGACATTTGTTTATCTGTTTGTGCCTGTATGATTATGGTTCATTTTAATATTTCAAACAAAAGAACATATGTAGAAGTGATTGAATGTCGAGCAAGGTTAATTAGAAAGGAGATGGTGAGGGTGGAATATATATATATATATATATATATATATATATATATATATACATACGGTCCCAGCTAAAAAGACAGATTTTCGGCCGGCAGGGGGTGATATCGACAGTAGCAGCATATATAGAAATTAGCCAGTGAAGCCAGTAATTCCACTTAGTCTCATAACAACTTCTTGCCAGCTGACAGAGCCACCACAAACTGCCTAAGTGTCACAACTCCCTCTTCTATCAGTGTCCTATTAACAGAATTGTGTTTGTTTTCTTTTCTTTTCCTTTAATCCCTGTGAACCCATCTGACTTGTGCCTTCGAATCGGCCAGCACAGAACATAACAACGTTGGGGTCTAACATCGTGCAGCGAAGGTGCAGAACGGGTATTCTCACATATTAATACTTATGTTTTTTTAAAAGTACAACCGTTATCATCTTGCAACACCCTCTGGTTAAAAATAAGACTGTCCAAATTGTCCAAGATGAAATGCAAAAATGTTAATCCTGCTTATATATATTGATAGCACTAGCAGGATGTCAAGCAAGGTCAATTCTTAAGCGGAGTTTAACAAGTTTGAATTCAGAGTTTTCCTTCTCATAGACTAGTTACCTAGCCATAGTTAATGAGCCCAGCTATTTACCCATAGCTGGAGGGAGAATTGGATTCATACCTTTCCCAAAGGTATTAGCACCATGTTAAATGCAAACACCTTCATCCAGGAATTGAACTCGGGTCAACAAGTTCATTACCTAAGACTAACCGTTAGACCACACACCTTAATCATGATTATCAGGTGTTGCTTATCCACCAAATTCTTATTTCTTATGAGAGTTGTCACCTCAAGTAAATAATGAACCATTCCGTTTTTATTATAAAGAAAGGGAAGAAAAGGACATGCTGTACAGAAAAATATAATAAGAAAGAATGAAATGGGGAAAGATAGAGAAAGGAGGTTAGCAATAACACTAATCAGTTTCAATCGAACATATTGAAAAGAAAAGAAAGAAAGAAAAAGAGTGAGAGAGAGTTAAATCAAGATTATTATACTTTTTACATATTAAAGTATTTTTTCAATAGCTCTTAATTAAACATATCAAATGTTGTAATAATTAAATTATCATACTGTGGTATATCCACAGGTCCTGCTATTCAAGATTATTATACTTTCTTACATATTGAACTATTTGACAATAGCTCTTAATTAAACATATCAAATGTTGTAATAATTAAATTATCATACTGTGGTATATCCACAGGTCCTACTATTCAAGATTATTATACTTTCTTAATATTGAACTTGACAATAGCTCTTAATTAAACATATCATTACTGTGGTATATCCACAGTCCTGCTATTCAAGTATACTTTCTTACATATTGAACTATTTGACAATAGCTCTTAATTAAACATATCAAATGTTGTAATAATTAAATTATCATACTGTGGTATATCCACAGGTCCTACTATTCAAGATTATTATACTTTCTTACATATTGAACTATTTGACAATAGCTCTTAATTAAACATATCAAATGTAATAATTAAATTATCATACTGTGGTATATCCACAGGTCCTGCTATTCAAGATTATTATACTTTCTTACATATTGAACTATTTGACAATAGCTCTTAATTAAACATATCAAATGTTGTAATAATTAAATTATCATACTGTGGTATATCCACAGGTCCTACTATTCAAGATTATTATACTTTCTTACATATTGAACTATTTGACAATAGCTCTTAATTAAACATATCAAATGTAATAATTAAATTATCATACTGTGGTATATCCACAGGTCCTGCTATTCAAGATTATTATACTTTCTTACATATTGAACTATTTGACAATAGCTCTTAATTAAACATATCAAATGTTGTAATAATTAAATTATCATACTGTGGTATATCCACAGGTCCTACTATTCAAGATTATTATACTTTCTTACATATTGAACTATTTGACAATAGCTCTTAATTAAACATATCAAATGTAATAATTAAATTATCATACTGTGGTATATCCACAGGTCCTGCTATTCAAGATTATTATACTTTCTTACATATTGAACTATTTGACAATAGCTCTTAATTAAACATATCAAATGTTGTAATAATTAAATTATCATACTGTGGTATATCCACAGGTCCTGCAAGTGATAAATTAATATAACATATAACTTTGTAGTTGACTAGAAAAATAAAAAATGGTATGATTCCATAACTACATAAATACAAAACATCACACATTGGTAATTCATGCTTCATTGACACTGTGACAATGAAGTGTGAAGTCAGCTAATAGCTTGATTAACAATAAGTGAAATTGATTAAAATAAAAACAATCTTAAATCTTATTAACATTAAAATACTTTACAACTTTTCTGTTCTACATGAAGTGTTCCTGTTGCAATGGTTATTGTCATAGGAAATGGACACGAGTTCAAATCCTGGATGAGACTAGTTGCATTTCACACAACACTAATACTCTTGGGAAAAGGTATGCATCCAACTATTCTCCCTCCAGCTATGAAGTAAATAGTAGGGCAGACTGGGCTCTTTAACCTTGGTATGGCAACCAGTCTAAGAGAAAGAAAACTGAATTCAACCCTGTTAAAATTCTAAAAAATTGAACTTGTGTCACATCCTGCTCGTTAAGAGAGGGTTGATAAATATATACATAACCTTGTATTATGACTGGCATCAAATTAAAGGGAAATGAATTAAATGGAAAGATGGGCTCGATGAAACTACACTAGTTTCATTTACTAAAATAAAATTGAACATTCAATATATTCAAAGATAATAACATTCAGACTTGGAAGAAAATTATAATGGTAATCTGAACATTAGCTACATAAATGAAAGTAACCTCCCCTTGTTTCTTTCATTTTGAGGAAGCTGTAAGTTTTGGTTGGCCATTTTCATTTCACCGTAATCTACACTGGAAATATGAATTTGTTCAAATCAATACAACTGAATGTTTTAACAGGAAAATATCATAAAATGTGTTCTTAATTGTGCTTGTGCATTATTTGAAATGAACTTAATTGTTATTAAGAACACATTTTATGATATTTTCGTGTTAAAACATTCAGTTGTATTGATTTACGGTGAAATGAAAAACAAGAACAATAGATACTGTTTAAATAATATCCCAAATAGAAACCGTGAACTCCTAGCCGAGTTCTCCCTTGAGAATAGGCTTGTATGTTTAAACACCAAATACCAAAAAAGAAAGGGCAAACTATGGACCTACACCTACCCAAATAATACAAAAGCCCAATTAGAATATATCCTAATAAATAAAAATGCAGTTGAGTGCATACCAACCAAACTAAGAGCCAGACACTGTTCCCTGGGAGACAGAAGCAGTTAGAGAAAAGAGAAACGATATCAAAAAAGCAGCTCAACGTAATAAAACAAACCCAACTAACACCAATATACATAACCTTAAAAAGCAAAGATAGAACTAACCAAAACATACAAAAAAGAACAAATAGAATACATCCAAGTACAAATAAATAATATCAGACAATCGGTGGAAGACAGTTGCGATTAGCATGGCAAACAGTAAATGAAATTAGTGGTAGGAAAAGTACCTCTAGATCAAAGCTAAAGGCAACCAGCCAAAAAGATAGACTTCAGAAGTGGAAAGACCACTTCCAGAAACTGCTGGGGAACACCCTTAAAATCATAGAAAATAATACCCAAAAGATCGCAGATAGACAACTAGACATCAAACTAGGAGATTTTACAACAGAAGAACTCAATGAAGTCTTAAAGAAACTAAAAGGCCGAAAAGCTACCCAGGATATGTATGCAGGGTTGGGGAACCACTTGTGAATTTCCTATTCCCTTGTTACTCCTTCCATGAATTCACCATAGGTAAATTTGTTGGTTGGAACTGGCTCAACTGACCCAGGGTGAATGTCGTCATAGAAACAGAGAAAACATCTAAGAGGATCATACCCTTTAGAGTTGAAGCAGCATCCCATCATAGTGTAATGGTTAGCAAGATAGTCTTGCAGATCCATTACTACTGAATAGCAAGTTTGATCCTCACTGGATGCCCCATACTTGTAACCTTGAGTCACATCCTACCTGTGGCAAACGGTTTGGCTAAATACCTATGCTTGGCCATTCCATCATTGTGAAATGGTTAGAAAGATAGATTTCAGATTCATGATTATTAAATAGCAAGATCGATCCCCACTGGATGCCCCTTGTGTCATATCCTACCTGTTGCAAACGGTTTGGCTAAATACCTACTCAACAGACAACCTAGTTCACTAAAACTTTTCTTCTTTCCTAAATTGAAAATTCACCTTAAAAGTAAAAAGTAAAGAGAAATTTCACATGGAAAACATTAAAAGAAATATAATGATGCAGCTCTACATCAAAGAAGAGTTGACAAAGAGACGCTTCAACCAATGGAAAACTCATTGGAGCAGGGATGCTGATAGTATTTTATTTAGTGTGTCCTGGGACACACATATTTGCTTTAAATGAGTCAACGGAAAAATTTATGGGTCCCAACTAAAGTTTCTTAACAGATTATAGAGTTTTTATTTATGATCTGGGGAAACAACTAAAGCTGTCTAACTCATATCTTGTAACCTATCCTGTGTAATTCATTTCTAAGAATCTATTGAAATGTATTTACAGTTAGCTTGAAATGGTGAGGGAAGAAAAAAGAAAAACACTGGGATGCATGGATATGATTTTACTGCATCTTTTTAGGTTTTTATGCATTAGGGACGCAGGACACGTACCTATCAGCATCTCTGCTGGAATAAGCATGCTGAATGTCAAGGAGACTATTTTATAGAAAATTAAACTTTCATTCATTGTTCATTCCTGTCTTAGTAAATACAGCTTCAGTCTTGATACTTTTTTTAACATTCTTCTTATCCACACTTTTGTAAATAGTAAATGTTTTGTAAATAAGTTTTTTGTGGTGGGGGAAAGCACATCTGTTTGTTTTTTGGGATTTTCCAAAAAACTGAATAAAAAGTTACATACCCTTGATTTTGCCTTCTGGTATAAATGATTTTCCATTTCAACACTTGTTTTTGGAATCTTAGAGCCTGATTGATGCAAGGCTTTATCACTAAAATAGAAAATCAAAAATTGATTTCAAAATCACACACAATTGAATCATAGAAAAATATTTTATGACAAATGAACATTTAAAAAACAAACAAACAAGAAGAATTCAAGAAATGTTTAAATTTAATCAGCACATACTGTATTGTCTTCATAAAAATGAAATCTAAAAAGAGAGAAAATGATAACAATCCACAGTTAATAAATCCCATGAATAACAAAATGTGTTTAGGCAGATTGACTTTTAAATCAATCAAAAACTTTTGGTTACAATAAGTCTGCAATCCAAAAGAACTTTTGATTTACTTGCAAAAAGATGCACCATCTGGGCATGAGTATTTAAGTTTTAACATAATTAAATATTATATTGAATTGGAAAGACCAATGAAATTAAATATGAACTCAAAAAAGATCACACTTATTTGTACTTTATTCTAATTTATTTCAATATAAAATCATACATAGGGTTGCTTTTAATACATGAAACAATATTAAAATCAATAACACCAAGTAATTATTTATTAAACACAGTTTTGTCAAAACCGGTATGTAAATTATTCACACCATATACTATATAAACATTTATTTCTTAATCATATATAACACACATTGCAGGATTTTAAACACATTAATAATATGAGTGGTTTTGAGGCAATTCTATCTTAGCTAGACCTTTATAGAAACATTGTTAATAAATAAGATGCTAATTATTAATAATGATTATTTAATAGCCATTGAGAATATAATATAAATAACTAAGGGAATTGTGACGTTGGTGTTTCCATAGTTTCAGTTACAGACAGACATACGTACATTATAATAAGATATTTACAGAAAATTCTCTTTTCATATTTTTCCTGGATTTGTTTTACATGAGAGAATCAAAATTGTTATAAGCAAAAAATTTCTCAAACTTATTTACAGTTAAGAACAAAATATTTACATCATTTGTCTGATTTTTTTAAGATGAAACTTGATAATGTGTATTATTTTGATTTTTTTTAAATGTTTCCCTCATTATAATTTTGAAATACACATACATGACATTTCACCAAATGTACCTTCCAGCATTTTCCAGATGTCTTTTGTAATTGATCAGGGAATGAGAACAATCTACCCCAAATGAATTACAAGAAACACCTGAAGAAGACTGGAGGGTACATTTTGATTCTCCATTTCTTTATTCATATCAAAAAGACAATTTTTCAGAATAAATATAATTTTTCTTGAGCTCATTCATAAGCTCCCCTTCCCTTATTCTGGGTTTGGATAACACTGGGGAACAATTTTGGACATAATTTCTGTTGAGTTTGATTTTTCATTTGATTTAGACTAAATTGGCATGCTGATTTCCAAACTACAGTCATTTCTTTTCTATCACAGCTGAAATCCCAGTGTGGGGCAGTAGAGCTTGAGAGAAGCATTGGGTGGAGAGGAATTGGCCTTCAAGATCTGACCTCAAAGCTGTTGATCCCAACATTCTAAATGAACCATTTGTTGACATAAAGAAAATTATGCTCCCACCTTGCACATGAAACTAAGTCTCTTGAAGCAATTCATTAAAGCATTGCCAACTGAAGGCAATTGTTTCAAGTACCGCATTTTGAAATTTCCTGGCTTGTCAATTGAAAAAAATCAAGGCAGGTGTGTTTGATGGTCTACAGATTCTGGAAGTTATCAAAGATTAACATTTCATTGGGATAATGTCAGAACTAAAAAAGAATGCTTTGTTCTTGACAAGTTCTTTACCTTGTCAAGAACTTTCTTGGAAATGCATGATCAAAGAATTGCACTGAAATTAGATAGCCACAAAACACTCAATTTACAACATGAGAATCAAGTTCCATTTTCTGCATAGCAATTTTCCTAACTTCTTGGGAAACCTTGGTGTGGTCAACAATGAGCAAGATGGATGATTCCACAAATATTTGAAATTCATGGAGGAAAGATATCAAGGTATTTGGGATGTAAATATGATGGCTGACTATGGAGCATAAAGTGAAATTGTCAGATTGAACACTCTAGAAAAAACTGTAAATTTTTACCATAACTACTTGAACACAATTTTACTTCCAGTAACAATATCCTTTGTATGAACAAGATGAATTTGTACAAACATTATAATTAAGCAATCTTTTATTATTTTCCATTGAAAATTTTTAAAACGTTCTATAAAATAAGCTAAAATTTGTTACATGCATTTTTTTAATGTTTTTTGAGACCAAGCGGGGGTATCCAGTTACTTAAAAAGTAAATGCAATGGAGAAAAAGAAATCGGGTAATTTTTGGATACAGAGTTCAAAAGTTAATCAAAAACAAGTGTCAGATCTAACTTAACAAAATTTGTGATGCCCAGTGTAATGTTTTATTATTTCCCATTATATCAAATATTTAAAACATTCCATAAAATAAGCACACATTTGTTAGATGCTGTATTTCTATGTTTTTTTTCAGAAAAATCGAGGGTCTCCCATAGCTCAAAAAAGTTGATGTGATATCGAATAACTGGGGTCAATTTTGGATTCAGGTCAAGAAATAGTCAAAAACAAGTGTCAGATCCAACTCAACCAAAATCATGTTCCTCAGTTTAATTAGTTTTTTGCAAGAATAAAATGTTTAACTCACAGAAATAACCAAGTTCTATAACCAACTTTGTCTGAATACTTGTCAATAATTTGAGATAATTCTGTAAATGCATCCCTGTCTGTTTTCTCTGGTTCAGTTTGCCGCAATCACAAACCTAGAGAGTAATACATTGTACTACTGTATGGTTGCACCACTTGGACTCTAAGAAAATGCTTGCAACAAAAAAAAAAAAAAAAGCTAAAGGGGGCTGCATACAAATTTGAACAAAACCTGGAAGCAGCACTCCACAAAGGAGCAACTATACAGTCACTTTCTTCTTATCACACAAATCATCTGGGTAAGACAAGATGCAAAGATGAGCTCATAAGTGATATTCTCCTATGGGCACCGACATACCAGTGAGGGGTTGGCCAATTAAAACATACATTGATCAGTTTTGTTCAGATAATGAATGATAAGCAAAGGGATGGATGGCAAGTAAGAATCATGGAGATCCGTGCTGTTGGCATGACTTGGTGATTTTTGCTTGTCCATTTCATTTAGATTTTTCCATGGTTTCCACAACAAACAAACGGTCTTTTATTCTGAAAAACTATCTTTTTGTAAATTGGATCAAATGTTGTATAATCTATGTGTAGAATAGTGTGACAGAGAACACAAGTTTAGTAGCGGACATGAGAACTTGTCGTATTCTCGAAGGAATCGGGCTAGGCTGACCTAGGATCGAACCCACATCCTTCAGAATGTGAAAAGGCAACACTTTGGTGCGGGCACCGGAGTCGAGATGCTACTGTCCCGTATGTGGGTGCCAGATGCACGGATGATAGCTGCGGACATTCCGGCAACCAGGATTAAGTTGAGAATCCTGTGTGTGAAGCACGGACGCCCGGATGATGGAGGCAGGCCTGTGGATAAATGGAGGGAGGCACCCAGAGGCGAGCAGTGCAGAAACGAGTGTTGCTGCTAGAGGATTTCGACAACGACAAAAGAAGAAGTCTGTGTTGACCAAAAGAAAGTTTAGCCTGCAAGAAGGCGTTGAACTCGCTTCTTTTTGCGCCCCCCCCCTCAACAAAAATTTGGTGAGTTAAATTTTTATTTTGCTCCTCTATTTTTTTCCTATACATAGATCATTGACAAACACCTATAGAATAGGTCTTTCAAATCATGTAGATGGCAGTTTCCGTGGAAAAATACAAGACATTGGTAAAACTGGAAATCTCGCACATCACGTGATTTTGAGTTAGTTAATTAAAGCAGTTGCAGCTGAGATGTGACGTAGGATAGACGTGTCCTACAGTGGTTGGACTCAGCTCCACGCGATGAGTTATGGGCAAATAAATCTTGTGCAAGAAAATAAGTCTTGTAGTTAATTAATTGCATGACTGTAGTTAATTAATTGCATGACGAAAAGAGTTAGCCAAAAATAAGCCCTTAGAAGTAAAGATGAAACAGTCAGACAAATGAAAGAAGCAACAAGTACGTAGACGACCATGGCCGAAGAAGAAGAAGAAGTAGAAAGTAACAGCCAAGTAGGATATGTATCTGTCTAATATCTCTCTAATACTATCACATAAGAACTCTGGTTATATACCCGACAAGAAAGGGGTACATAACACAAACAGGCTAGTTTCAAATATCATTCATCATTGGCAATTCAGTCTCGAAAGACTATGATAAAAGTTTTGTGTGCCCCTGAAGTTGCAGCGCCTCCTGTGACTATGAAGTCCTATGTTTGAGAAACATTCCCGACCACAGATTTTGCATTTGTAGGTTGTCCCTGTAGATGATGATGTTCTGATGCTTTGTTGCCGTTGCTTTCTTATGGACCTCTTTGCTTCATGATGTTGTATCAGGGTGACTTCTGACATGTACAGTCCTCTATGGAGATTCTGCCGCCACCGAGGGCGGTCTTGAGCCAAATTTTCCCAGCTGGAAGGGACAATGCCAAAGCACCTGAGATCATTTTTGCAGACATCCTTGAATCACAGTAGGGGGTGACCAATCTGTCTTTTACCAGATGTTAGCTCTCCATACAGGATGTCTTTTGGGATTCGTCCATCATCCATCCGACGTACATGACCCAACCATCGGAGACGACATTGTCTCAGTAGAGAGTACAGGCTGGGGAGTTGAGCTCTCTTTAGGACTGCTGTATTAGTGATCCTGAGAAAGGGGTACAGAACACAAACAGGCTAGTTTCAAATATATTTACTTTATATTGAGCTTATATTAACAATGAAAATGTGCATATAGCCAAGGAACACACCTCATACAATGACCTCTTAACATCCTGTTGAGAATTTCCCAAGTCCAGAGCCCTGTTCCTATAAGGATTTATCAAAATGGCTAAAAATGGCCTTTTCATTTAAAGTTACTTGTTATTTCCCTTAAATCAAAGACTTCTAAATGTTTAATATTACATTTAAACAAAGGCTATCATTTGGGGTAGATTAGGAAAATGAATGACTTCCGGCTGGGTGGAATGAGTGACATTAAGAGTGACACAAGTTTCAACTTCTCTGTACAAGATGATCCTAGATGCTCATGAAAATCAACTAGTTTACATTGACCCCCCCCAACTACCCATTACCTTGAAAATGTAGTCTTCCAAAATGTTGAATCACTTTTTAAAAATTCCTAATTTTAAAATTAAACAATAAAAAGTTTCAATCAGTAAAGGAGAGAATAAAAGAAGTAAAACAAAATCAATTCTGCAAGGATTTTTGATTTATATAAAAAGTAGTTGCGGATGAGCAAGAGGTACCAGACTGGAAAGGATTTATTATTGGCCTTTTAGCATCATTGATTATTACACAGTAATAAACCATCCTATTACTTTCTGGTCCTTTCTACTGTCCAGAAATTAGTAGAAGAGGGTACAACCAAAGTGGGACAACAAGAATACATTATAACTACATTTGACTTGAAGTAGGGGCTTCAGCCTCTAGTTCTGAGTAAAATTAATAGCATGAATCTCAGGGAACCACCCCCCAGCAACACCTGACCCCTTATCTAAAAAGGGGCAGGGTTGGGTTTATTACCCAGTACCGAGGCGTCCCAAAAAGAGAATGCCAAAGGAATTCACACACTTTTTGCACTGGCCACAGCATGAGCTTAGATTTGTGCGTGGATCCAATGTTAATTGGACTTTATGCTCATCAACCAAGGTGGGAGGTCTTACGGTCAAGTCACATTGAAAGCACTGGTTCCCGCTAGATCACTGAAGTTAAGCAGCGATGAGCCTGTTCAATACTTAGATGAGTGACTATTTAAGCCACAGCAGGTATTGTAAGAAACTGAATATCAAAATGACTTAATTTGGCGTCAAATGATCCAAAAAGGGTTGATATGCTGTAATGCAAAACAATCAAATTTGGCTAAAGGTTTTCATTTTAACTTAAAATAATGGGTTGAGATATCAGAAGAATCTAAAAAATGGAGGGATTGGTAAATATTTACATACATACAAACAGAAGTTTGGGTTGCCTATGGGGTCACCTTTGAGCGGCGTTTTGGCATGCTTATTCCTCGAATTCTTAGAATCCGGTCCCTTTCAATATATTTTACCTAACAACTAATTTTTTTCCGTTACATTGACGACACGTTATTCATTTACCCGAAAAACTGTAATCTAACTAATATCATTGACAAACTAAATGATGTGGAACCCTACATTAAATTTACTCATGAACTTGAACAAAACCACACCCTACCATTTTTAGACACACTTATAAACAATAACATTTTAGAATATAAAGTTTATCATAAGAATACCAACAAAAATGACTACATCCATTTTTATTCCCACCATAACATGATAAAAAGTGGTATCATAATAGGTTTCTTTCTTAGAGCACTTAGGATATGTAATAAGAAATATTTAGAAGAAGAATTTAATATTATTGAAAAGTCATTTCTTAAATTACAATACCCTTTATATATACAATACATATATATATATATATACAATATATATAAATTACAATACTCTTTATACATACATATATATATAAGGTTTGAGACAATGTGGCTCGATCACTCCATCCTGAAGTGGGCTCTATGGAAGCAGCACAAGACGGAGGTCCTGGTTACATTTCCTACATTCAAGCCTCGCCATATATGTAGTATGTGTGGCAGGGGTTGCCTGTCACTTTTGAATCATATGCAGTCCCATGGATACAGAGGACCATGTGAAAACGTGTGTGTACGAGTGAAAACCAGAGGTTTTACGTGTCTTTTATGCAACAAGACATGTAAAAGTAAAGCTGGACTTTTGAACCACTTGCAAGCTAAACAACCAAACTTTGTAAAAATGGCCTTCTTCTGTGAAAGAAGTGGCAATCACCACACACACACATATATATATATATATATATATATATATATATATATAATGATAAGAACATATCATTTAATGTGTGCCTTTTTCAAAACAACACTAATATCAAGGAATCTTCTTGTGAACGTGATCTAGGTATTACTGTCAGCAGTGATTTACGTTGGACTCCAAAATTATCAAAAGGCCGAGGGTGTCCTGGCATCACTCAGCAAGACCTTTGTCAGCCGCTCACTGGCTATCTATTTGAAGCTGTACAAAGCTATGGTGCGGCCACACTTGGAGTTTGCATCACTGGTCTGGAACCCCTATCTTGCACAAAACATTAACCTCCTAGAAACTTTACAGAGATGTGCAACCAAACGAATACCCTCCATCAGGCATCTACCATATTTTGAATGTCTCGCTGCCCTGGGAATGGATTCGCTGAAACTTCGGTGTCTGGCAACTGACCTGGTAAATGCTTATAAAGGTCATTAATCATCTAAACAACAGCAACCTTGAGCACCTTTTTGATATCCATCTTTCTAACACACGTGGGCATGCCTACAAAGTCAGAAAACAGCACTGCTCACGTGACTTTCGGAAACATTTTTTCATGCTCAGAATTGCGGAGACATAGAAAAAACTGCCCGCGTCTGCAGTAGGCTGCCGAAGCACTGAATCTTCAAGCTCCATGCTTCCTGTAGTCTGCCGACCATATTACCTGATGCTACTCTCCACATACATATGCACACAACATATGCATATTACTACTGTAAACTGTTCATGTTCCTGACATGAGATTTGATGATTGTGGTGCACCTGAGCACTGTACACAATAAATTTCATTATTATTATCAGTTTAGAATTAAAAAACAAAAGAAATACTATAGCATCTTAAAAAGTTTTTCAATATTTGTTTTATTTATTCAGAACACTTTAAAGAAACTATTCTAATGAAGGTCAATTAATGAATACTACACAGTCTAAATTTTTTTTTTTTTTTTCAGGTCTGGATTAATATCAGTCAG